>CP053167.1:615128-943860 GCA_014607495.2 Carposina sasakii
CCTTATTTGGGACTTCTTTCGAAATATCATCCATAGTTTAAATATTTTGTTTTAAGTCATTTATCATAAGGCCAACATATAATTTGAAGCTAATCACATAGGTTAAATTTTTTCTTTTCTGGAAAAATGAAAAAAAATGCCGGGAAAATTTTCGAATTTTCCTGCGAAAATTTTCAGTGTTTGTCGCCTCAGAATCATGGTCTGAAGTCGCCATATCAATATTTGCCTGGCGGTCAAAAACACCCTGGTATAGGTAACTTACTGTTTAAAAAAAATCAGAAGTGTATTCATGGGCGAGGTATTCAAAAATGCCATTATACTATATACTACCAACAAATCGCTATTGCATTCATCCATGCAGCCGTCGACATGGTCGTCAGTTTTTTATGTGTTCGCCTACAGACATCTCCGCACGAGCACGCACGAGCGCGCACCGCGTCTGAAGCTATCCATTCGCCATGGATCGGGCGCACCGCCACGGACGTGTCTGCAATTACCACGGACGACCCTATCCCACGGTGCGTGTCGGTGCGGGCTGGTCCGCGTCCGCCACATTTATCACCACGGATCTAGACGCACCGAGACGGACGCGTCTGCATTACCACGGACGTTCTGTTCCACGGCGTGGTGCGCGCTCGTGCGCGTCGGTCCGCAATATCACGGACCGTAGGAACCCAACTTTTAGTGTTGAGACTATGTCAATGTGTTATGAAGTGTGTGAATATTTATATAATATTTATATTTGTTTGGTCTAACGCGTCATTAACCAAGTTGCACGTACCGATGTTTGAACGAAAACCAATTGAACTTCGGCCATAAAACCGAATAGTTAAAGTTTACAGTTGAATCGGAAATAAACTTACAGGTGCCAGCTTTATGATCTATACACCTGCATCTAGTAGAACACCTGGAGAGAAAACATACTAGTGAAACAAGACATTGTGGCATATAGCGGTGATAGCACAGTGGTTAAGACGTGCACCTTCCAAGCGGGAGACGTAAGTTCGATCCCAGACACAGGCCTGTACCAATGAATTTATTTCATGTACAGATTTTAATGTAAAATTGTCACTTAACTTGTGTCTCGTAAAGCACGTAAAACCGTTGGTCCTGTATCTCTCTCTGGTCGTGTCGGCTTTCCGTCCCATCGGACTATGGGAGTGACGAAATAGAGAGTGTATCTATGTTTGCGTACACACTTGTGCACCATAAAATCTCCTGCGTAGCTGGCCAATCTCCGTAGAGATTGGCCACTTTGCTTGACCGAAATACTGTCGAAGACACTATGTGGCGTAAAGACCCTTTGCAACGAGTCTGAAACTAGTCTGCAACGACTGCTTGACCAGCAGAATCCCATTATCTTTTCGCGCAAAGATAATTTCTCCCTTAAACGATTCGGTATACCAGTGTAGTTGCGATCATAGAAATGCCAGTCAATGTGGAAGGCGACCATAATTGCAACTTACCCATGTAGTAGGTCAAACATGTCTTACAATAACAATGCAATACCAATCGTTTTTCATTCCTTTGAGATTCCTATTAGGTAACACGAATTTCATAATTTCAGATTTCTTACATCTGCAAAAATTTATAAACTTTCGCTAGTATCGCTTTGCTATTGTAAGTTACGTAATAAACCCACCGGTTAACTTAAATATATGTAAGAGCAATGCAATTGAATACCTATAGTATTAGTGAAATTTCAATTTCATTTGGCTATAGAAACTACTGACTTTACATAAATAAAATATAGGTCTATAAACATTGTTACATGCCAAGTTTCACCCAAATTCGTCTGGTATTTTTCGCATAAAATGACAGTAAATAAACATACTAATATTGGCGCGATAAATTACATTAATCACAATGCCTACGGTATTATTACTTCTTATTCAGAAAATAACATGCAAAATTATGTCCAACATAATACAACAAACTCCACCGACGAGTAATCCACTTTACTTTTCATTTGTTTTACCAAAAAGTAACCTCTGTGTAAACACCTCGAAGGAAGATTCTTTTGAGAATTATTTTTCATATTCATGTTTTAACATGATTTTCCTTTTTAGACTTCCGTCCCTATGGTAGGGTAAAAACGGCACCCTATTACATGCAATTTTGATGCAATAAGTCAGAATCTGGAATATTCTAATATTAATTATAAATGCGAAAGTAGGTAAGTTTGTTTGTTATCTATTCACGCTTTGTTAACTCAACATTTATTTTGACATAAAGGAATAAGATGTAGACATAGAGTGCTAATGTCAACGTTCGGTGCCTCACAATTCTAGTCTTTGACACTTAGATTGCATTACTATACGTTACAATACATTAGTAATGTAGTACATTACTATACATTAGACTAATAGATCTAAGTGTCAAGGACTGGAATTGTGAGGCACGTAGAAGTCTAATGGTGCATCAAAACAGTTAGTATGACATTAGCACTCTATAACATCTTATTTTTCTATGATTTTGAATACATATAGTTGGAAGTACGAAGAAGAATATATATATATATAGGCGATAATATTCTTTACTTCACGCGGACTAAGTCGCGGGCAACAGATTTACAAAGAAAGACTCATGCTTATTGATCTGGGAAAATATAGTTTAAGGAAAAAATCGCAGGATCGTCTATAGACAAAAAATACGAGTATATGCAGACGGTTTAGATAAAGAAACATCATTTCACGATCGAATCGATGGAAATTCGTCATCCAAATATTTCCACCAATAGGAAACCTTTATTGGCATCTTTGTTGAATGACATGATCAAATCTAACTGCGATTAGAGGATCTCGATAACGAACGTCAATGCAACAATATCAACGGTCCCTATTATTTCCCTGTCCTTGTGCTTGTATACAGTATCAGAAAGAAACGAATAACCCAGATCCAATATAATTATAGGCAATAGACCAGCAAAATAATTTCAATGAAAAATTCTTAGTTTGCGTGTTCAGGCCGTTGGAGCGTAAAATTTAATGAGGCCTTCTTGTCCCCGTGCCGAGGCGGCATCGGAATTACAATGTTCGTGCCAATTTATTTTTATTGAGCTAGTGTTCTTCACTGCGACTTTATCCGTACAGACTACTGCAGCAATGCAGAAGAAAAATAATCCTATCTTTTGCCGGGAGGTGTAACTTTTTTAGTAATTTCCTTATTTTCTCATGTGTGCCCACGGGTATCGTAAGAGACACTTAAGGGTTTCATTGGATAGCAATATCTCTTGTGTTGATAACATAGTCCGAAAATCACAATGCGGTCACCAATGTGGTTACTATGAGCAAATGTTCACCTACGCCAGTAGCCTTATGGCGTACCCTGGAGGAAGCCTACGTCCTGCAATAGAATGCAATACGAGTATGATTTCTTTATGAAATCTATAAATAGTGAAAACATACGACATACAGTGAAATAGGTAATTTAAGGCCAATGACAGCAGCTGCTAGTGGGCTTTCTGTTACAGAAATGATAATGACAGTTGAAAGAAAATTTCATCATCATTGGACGTAGGCCTCCCAAAGAGGTTACATGGTAACATACGCTACATGGTTCGATCTCCCGTTTTTGCCATCCAGTCATTACCAGTCGTCCTCTTTAAGTCATCGGTCCATCTGGCCGAAGGGCGCGGTGTCCATTCGAGAACCCGCTTACTCCACCTTTGATCGATTCTACGTCAGATGTGGCCTGCCCACTGCTACTTCAGTCTGCTACATTTCGAGACTATGTCTGTCACTTTGGTCTTCTGCCGGATAATCTCGTTTCGGACTTTGTCCATTAGTGAGATTCTGAGCATTGACCTTTCCATAGCTGAGTGACATGCAATCGGTGAGCCAGCCCCACCGTCAGGTTCCACGTCTCGGCTCCGTAAGTCATGGATGGTAGAACGCACTGATCTAACACCTTGGTTACGACATACAGTGAAATAGGTAATTTAAGGCCTATGACAGCAGCTGCTAGTGGGCTTTTTTTAACAGAAATGATAATGATTATGATGACAGTTGAAAGAAAATTTCATCATCATCGCGATCATGTTTTCATTATTCATTGATTTTGCTATATTAACCTTTTGTTATCTCGGTTGATAAATTAGCAGACTGAGGACAATTTCAAGGGAAACTGTAATTTGTTACAGTATATTCTATCTTCAACTATTCCATATTTCTAAAGTCAGGCAGTAAAAACTTTACAACAGACTTTGCTGTTACAAAGTGCCGCTCGAAACACCGTCAGCATATTAATAATACAGGCTTATTATATTATACTGAACAGTTATTTACTTCTGCCCTGTGCTGATTCGAGACTTTACTAGAATCATCTGTATCTCTTTCCGTGTATGTCGTTAGACTCGACTTATTCAGGTATTCTCTCAGGCGATAAGTTAGAAACTTGTTACTGGTCATTTACATCCTAGTTATGCTTAACATGTCTCGGATCAGGATCGGATCAGAACAGGATCGCCATCCCTCTCCTTATGAATCTGAAATTCTGTCTACACCGTTTCGGGAACGCATGTTTCTATTTTAGTTTATACTTATGTAATGTAGTTTTTCAATTTTTAATCATGGTTTTTCTTTCACAGCACCGAACGAAGAAAGCAACCGGTTAGAGGTCGAACTTCCGAAGATATCCCAAGAAGCTTCACTCCTGGACCGATTGACCCAAGAACATCTGGCATACCCTCCTGATCTGCTTTCATTTCCTCTGAAAGGAGTCCAAGTTTCACCAGCCAGTGTCACCCAAGATAAAACTGCCGTCAGTTCTGGTAGTCCGAAATCACCAGAATATACCGTCACAACACTCGATCCGAGATTATATGGCAAACTTCAAAATACATACGAAAACCAAGGCCTGATAAGTACTAAGGGATATGTCACCCTTCCAAGGAAGCCACGGCTTCCAGACACTAGCATACGTCCCCAAATCTACTCCACTCTCAACGGTATTATGCCATATTATGAAAGCTTTAACGCTAAGTTGTTCAGCCATGGTGGAAATTACTACAGCCTGAATAAAAGCGAAATAGACTTGGGTCCAATGCATAAAGTTAGCTCAAACTTTACCGATGAGGAGATTGAGCCAGCCCCATCACCGGCACCTGGAACTCCTCATGCAACTATACCGAGAAGTAGTTTAAGCTCACCAAACATTCATAACCAGCTTCTCATGCTTCAGGCAATGTCTTATAGACCCAAGAACTCTGACCAAAGACCCTTAAGGGTAATGCTATCAGAGAATGAAATATTAGTTAAGAACTCACTAAGAGACCTCAGGGTAGGGTATAACGTTAGCGGGAATAGGATAAGAACAGCACCACGACCTCCTCCGAAACCTTCGAAAAGAAATTCTAGTGAATTCAAGGAGCCGTTTCTTTTGAACTCTTGCGACAATGCCACTCAGGTGTGATTTATTTTAAACTGTTTTATATCAGAAACCGGCTTAAAACTGTGCTAGTACATTGTTATATACACGAAGGAAATCATAAGAATAGTGAAAAGAGAAAACGCAAAAGCTAATCAACATTACAATGGCATTATTTACGACTATCAATGTAACCTAAGCAGCTGAGTATACAATGCCATTTACCTATAGCCTATGTACATCCTTTCTTTTACTTTTTTTCTTATAAAAAACCTTTTTTACTTCACCAATACAATGAGCTTCACCAAGCCAAGTAGTTCTTTCCAAATAACACCAACTTTATAAAACTCAGAAGAAACTTGTCGCGTGACACATTATCTGTTAATTAGCCATACTCAGAGGTGCCGAAATTCCATGGAATACTTAAGACTTTCTTTATTTGACGAATAGCTTACTTGGTGGTGGTGAACAGACACAAAATATCAGTATTCAGAATAGTATTCATATCCGGATAGTTTGCTACACAATGGCTTTAAACTCGTTTCTGAGACGTCATTTAAATTGAATATGCAAACGCGAATTGTTGATTGTTCCTGTTAAAGTTACTTTGCTATACAGGGTGTAATAAAAGGGGTATGTTAAACGAAATGCTATGAGTTAGTACTAGTAGATACTCGAAACCACATGTTTTTTTTTACAAAATTGTAAGAACATTTCTAAGTTGTTAAGGAATTGTCCATACTATCGGGAAAAAATTACATACTTATTGTGATTTCGAGTCACTATGGATATAATACATTATACAACCATATTCTCTACAGTGTACTGTTTTCATTTTATGTTGCTTAAAACACCCTTTTTGTTACATCCTGTATAAATGTAACAAAGATTGTTTAATAAATGTCTTGTTAAAAGATTGATGTATGTCTTCAAGATATTACGTTTCGAATGCATACACAGTATTTATTTTAGTAAAGTGTTCTGTATCCTATGTTGATTACTTCTTTAGTGGATTGTAAATGAAAATTGCTAAAATATCCGTGATATTCCAACATAGTTTAATCTGTAAAATCTTTTGAGACATTCATATCTTATTATGGTACGAATATTATGGATTTCATTATTTAAAATCAGATTGCAAAATTATTTTGTACTGTCGCAAATGATGGCGTATGAATTATAAGATTTTTCACAAATAAGGACATTTTAAAATTTGTATATTGGTGCTTATGATATAGTATTGAATATTATCATAGAAGACTAAGTTTGATAACAACTCTGATTTAAGGCAATATACGTTATTTTTAATGCGTCGGGGGTTAATGAGCACACAGCAGCGCACCGAGCCAAGTCCTTTCTATTCAGTAACATAAACTGTGTTTAAACATTATGTAATTTTGAGAGTACAATACATTTTGCTGTCAAATTTGATTTTTAAACTCTGTGTAACTTTTGACACAGTTTTGTAATAACATCGAAAATGTTACGTCTTGTGAGGTCAGGTAAGACTATAATACATTTCCTTGCGCTTTTAAAAAATCATGTCTTAGTATTTGAGGTGGCTCATTTTCTATCCTGGGTTTTGGATACCGATGTTTTTATAGTAGTGTTTTTCAAACTTTGTCCTCCATGCATTTTATAGTCTATGAACGCTTTGTTTTTATAATAAAGAAATAGATTTGTTAAATGCAATAAACTTAATAGATTATTATTAATGTTAAACAATATGTTATTCTTTTGGTTTTAAATGTATATAAAATGCATCAAAGATTCATATGTTTCACATAGATGAAAGATACTTTGGGTTTTAATAATGAAGTGTCCCGATATAGGCGCTTATGTATTTATATTTTGTATAGTTTCACTAAATTCGTGAGACTTCATTATCGAAATGAACTAAATGAGATGCTCCAATTATTTTAAATATACCTACTGTTAATTATTAACTATAACAATATTAATCTTTATTTATTAAGAACAAATTTTATGACAATTGTAAACTTTGCGTTGAGATACTTTAATAAAAGAAATCAATATCGCATAAGATTTTTTAAGAAATTCAAGCTAAACTTGTACAATATACATCGATTTATACTTTAAACATCACAAATATTTAATAACGGAATGGGAAGCGAACGTATTTATTTTAATTATAAGCTAGACAGTAATATTTTTTTCCAGCCAGTTTATATTTTTTCATTTTACGACTGTCATGTGCTTTTAGTTTTCTTAACTTGGCTCTAACTCTGCCGTATCCCAAAAAGGTCTGGCATTTTATTTTATGTTATATTTGAATTTATAATTACAATATAGCTCCGTTTATAAATAGCATAATAATCTCAGGCAGTTTTTGGATTATGACAATGTGTCCTTATATCTGGTTAAAGATGTTTTCGTACAATTATGCTTCGCTTAGCTTTCGCGTAGCTTCGCGTCCTGTTGTTAAATAGTCTTAATAAAAATATGAAATAATATACGTTCCAATACAATTTAATATGTAGAGAAAGAAAATGGTTATAATAAAAATAATATCTAGGTGATTTTTGTAATTTCCAAAAATAGCAAATTTGACCGCTTTATTGGATAGTTAATTGAAAAATACTAATATAACGAGAAAACAATAATTGTAAAAATGTATATACAGAAATACGGTTAGGTTTTTTTTTTATTTAAAAATGTATAGTTATTGTGGTTTGAATTGTGTAAGAAGGACCAATAGAGCGGATGTGTTTGGTTGAAAACTAATGTAAAAATTGATAATAAAATATAAACACATTTCATTCTGACTTTTATTCACATTTTACGATTTTGTCACTACAAATATTTAGAGAAATTAATTAGTAATATTTTCTGTACATACATATTTCTATAATACATACTGTTGTGATCTCGAAATGGGTTTAAGAACTGAACTGCAGGTTTATATAGGCGAGCTTATTTAGCATAGCGGGTACAGATGACAATTATCAATGACAAGTTGCCAGCTTATCTGCATGGCTGGAAGGAGATGCAACTGATGTGATCTACTGTTAGCTCCGTACCAGTACAGGACTATTTGTCTGTGATTGAACTTAATAAAAAATACATTTGGGAAATTAAAAAAATACCAATGAATGTCACTCCAATAATAACGATGTAAAAAAGTGCCAAGTTCATACTTACAAATTAAAATAAAAACGCGCCATTATCAATCATAAAATTGACCTTCCATGACACTTTACGCTAATACGATCACTTTGTTAGTAAATTAGAACGTCCAAAGGTGATAAAAACCTTGTAAAAAGGTAATAGCGTTGTCCAGCCGCATTTTTATAGAGGCGTGTAATGCATCTGTCGCTTCTGCGAATCATTTATCATCTTTTGCGTCAACTCTGCAATTAACTTGATCTACGGCTCGGTGTATAAAGCCGGGTCGTTTCGGTGTAAGTAGCTGTAGGTAATTATGAATTATACTGGAATATTAAAACCAAATTAAACGTAGGTACATTTACGTACCATTACTAAAAATATAAGACTTAGGCTGTCTTTTCACTGTGCTACGTTGGTATAATATTCACCAATCAAGTTCATTGACATCATGGATAAATGAATATATGATTGTTATATTTCACACACATCCATAGCAACCTACGTAGCATAACACACCCTCTCCTCACATTCTTAGTGGTATCTATTCTATGGAGGGTACAGTTATTTTTCGATGTTTGAGTGTGCTTGAAGTTTAAGTAAAAACTATTGATATGAGGTTCCGAATATTCGAATGCAGTGGAAGATCCCTAAGGTCTTATGTTGTGGGTAGGTACTAAGCAACGGTATATGAACACATAGATAAGTAAAGAAACATCCATGACTCGGAAACAAACATCGATATTCATCATGTCAATATTTGCACCTACCGGGATTCGAACCCAGGACCTATGGCGTCCCAGGCAGGGTCACTACACCAATCAGCCGTATGTGATGTATGTATGTAAACATTTCAGTAAATGTCTAGTGTAATGGACACTTGCGAAGGGCCACAGTAAGAGGGCGTAATGACAAACTTGAGTACCTGAAGTAAGTACTAGGTAGGGAAGGTAAATGACAAAATGCCTCGGTCGAGAACAATTACCGCTTTAAAAGCCTACAATAAAATAAAACTATGTTACATAGAGGAAGAATGGAAATAGAGAGACCAGTATACACGGCGCGTTGCGTCGACGAAGATGTTAGATTTTTTGTACTGAATGAGAATAGCTCTTTTCAGCTCAAAGAAAAACATAAATAAGGAATTATTTGTAAGTGAAGCTACTTTTAAAGGTTTCGCTTTTACTTATATATTTTAAGGAAAAGGCTATAGAATACTAAAGGCTTATTCTGATTAACTTATTTTGTACTATACAGGTATTCTGCTTTGGGTAATCCTTGACAAAACGAAATCTAGGTTTACTCAATCTATTATAGACCAGAAGAAGAAATGTTAGGCATAACCCGTTACGTAGGTGATCTACCGGTAGGCACAAAAATGTCACAGCAGGTAGGTTCTAGCTTTCTTTTAACAGCCAATTTCTATAACTGATCTTGACAGATTTTTTTGCATATCTCAGATTTAATCTTCAATTGCTTTCATACATAAAATTCAAATTAGGAATTTAAAAAATCCTAGATTCTTTTTGATCTCTCTCGTATTGAAATTGGCCGTAAGTCTATAACCTAAAACTTGCTTGACATGTAATGCGTTAAACTTGGTTTAGTGTCTGTGTCCGCCAAACCCTTGTTTTATGAGGCGTGTCAAAATTCTGTTATTACAATTGTTTTCATTGCGCCCTTATGTGAAGGTTGTACAATTTGTGAAATATTTGGAAAATTAAAGATGCCCATTAGAACAAAGTGGTAGATTTGATATCCAATGAACAAATCATCTAGAAAAAGTCAGACTAGTTAGGTAATTATTTAAAATTACATAAAATTTGATAATTCAGAAACTACCTACTCATTTACGGTGCTAGCTCATATACAGTTTACAAAGAAGTCAGAATCTTTAGAAACACTGATGTGTGCATGTTTGTAACATAACTTACAGCGAAAACACATAACCGGTCAAAACCACTTTTAACTGGAAAAATCTGACAAAAAACAATCTTAATTGATTTTTACAGTCTAAAATTGTTTTAACCTACGCCAGTCTGTATATACATATACCTATAAGGTAACGTAAGTATCTTTGAAGACCTAGAGGTCTAGCAGTTTCCAATAGCCTTTACAAAAGGGTACCATAATCCACTGCTATGAAGCTATGAACAAACAAAAACATGTTCAAAATAGAATATAATAGCTTTCACTGTTATTGTCTACACCGATAACCAATCAAGGATCGCCTCGTACAAGAAGTCTATAGGTAACGTGGAGGTATTTTATAAACAAATATTCCTGATACCAATATCACTCAGTTCTACGTAACCCATTCTCAGCAAGGAATATATTACGGCCGTAAAATCTTTACATATCCTTGCTTCTGCATATACACAGATAAAATCACGCCTCGTTTCCTGAGGAATAGACTCGGATCTCCACTTGCTACGTACCTGACGCAACTCTTTCTCTTTATCTAGTTCCTTATATTAACATCATCTATACATGTAATAAAAATGTAACGGATCGCTGTCTGTACATGGAAGATATATGAGAAAAAATATTACAGGAGACCTTTATCAACGCAGTAGTACCCAAAAGAATGATTTATGAAATTTTTGTCTGTTTGTCTGTGCGTTTGTGCACGATAATCTCAGAAACGGCTGAACCGATTTCAATGCAGTATTCAGGAATATATTGTGCTAGGTCCTACTTAACATATATGCTACTTTTTATGCCGGGAAAATGTTTTATCCCGGAGCATTTTGACATTTTGTTTTTTCTGTAGTCCACGCGGACGGAGTCGCGGGCGTCCACTAGTTATAAATACGAAAGTAAGTCTGTCTGTCTGTGTGGCTTTCATGCTAAAACTGCTGAACTGAATCTAATGAAATTTGGTACACAGGTAGTCATTTTTAATTCAAAAACTGGCTGTAAGGGGTTGAAATAGAGAATGAAAGTTTGTATGGAAATTATGTCATTTTAATGGAAGTTCTAATAAAAAAATAAGTTGAGACGGAAAAACACTGTATTTATATGTGGCTGTACCACAATATACCCTCAGTGACAGCTATTGGCTTCAAGCAGGATAGGAGTTTCCTACTCCAGACTCCATGTTTACCTATAGGCTTCTTGGTTCTGGCATCTAGCCAGTCGCTCATGCCCCAGGCTCAACTAAATGAAAAGACATAGACAGCGCCATAATAAAATAGCCTGAGGGTTTGTTTAAAGGCACGACGCCTTTTGAATGAATAGTTACAAAATTAAGTTTAAGTCTTAATCAGTATTTTATAGTTAAAAGATCGTAAAATACAATGCTGTTTACTTTGTTTGACTCTGATTTCCACGAAGCATCAGCACAGGATGAGGTTGAAATCGTTGAAATAAATTTTGATTGGCTATTTATGATGAAAAAAAAGTATTTCTTCGCAATGTTGTCTATACGAAATTGAATAATTAGGCGCTTAAAAACATCATCAAGTCCCTAATACTGGTTGTCCTTCATAATCCCATTTATGTATCATAAGCCTTACAATTCTCATTCAAAATGGCGACATCCTCCTCTATTCGCGAACAAAAGACCGGCCCTAATTTAATCTCATTCCCGCCCGAAAATGCAGGACGCGGGATACAGGATGTTGGGAAATTAGCGGGACCTGCAGCAGATGTAGCAAGGAGGTGACCTTAATTCTACTCTTTATTGTACACAAACATTTTATACAGAAAAATAATTTACAATGATTTTGTAAGGTGAGATAGGAAAAATTCTTTATTGTACTATCAAATCTTCATGCAAAGACAAACTACGATTATAAACGCGAAAGTTTGTGAGTATGGATGGATGGATGTTTGTTACTCTTTCACGTAAAAACGGCTGGAGCGATTTTGATAAAATTTGGTATGGAGTTAGCCGACACCCTGGATTAACATAACATTTTATCCCGGGAAAACATTTTTATCCCGGATAATTTCGACATTTTGTTTTTTTCTGCAGTCCACGCGGACGAAGTCGCGGGCGTCCACTAGTTAAATATAAATTTACGATTGACTTTTTAATCATATCTGCCAACCTCACAATATTCTGTGACTAGCGATCAAATGACTGTTTGCCCCAAATGTGATCCAGAACTGATCCCAAAGCCATGTCTAGCATACCCGCCCCCTTATTACCTAACTAGCAAAAGCAAAGCGATAGCGAAAATTGTACAAAAATCGCTGATTGCTTGTCAAATTCGTATTACGTAAAATGAATTTCAAAGGAACTTTGACGTTTCAAGGCGAATATTGTACAATTTTCGCTATCGCTTTGCTTCGGCTTTGCTATTGCTTTTACGTAATCAGGGAGCCAAGATAGATGTAAAAGATCAGTAACGAGTTGCTAGCTAATCGCCTGAGATGATGCTCGAGTTCCTCAGTCGACTCTTACGACATGCACGGAAGGATATGCGGCTGATGTATTCTAGTGAATCTTGCCAGTGGGGAAAAAATAATAAACTGTCTCCGTCAGTCCTATCAAAATTTTAACGAAGTTAATTTTTCACGCCTCATTAACAATTTTATTTCGGTATTCCCCCTAACCGAGAGTCATCGTTTTTAATCGTCGCCGCGGTATTTTCAGCTTTCAGCGAAGTGGGGCGGGGGTCATTTCATAACGAATGAGCCTAACAATGACCGACAGTGCCCGACACCTACACAGTGTTACCATCTACAATTTTATATCACGTCAAATAAAAAAAAATCTGTTCCGACATTTAACTTTTTATAAATTTATAAATTTTTTTTTTGCAAAATTCTACAAATAAGCGCTTTAAAGATTTCTTATCTAAGTATTTAGAAAAGAAGCTGGTACGAGTAGTTAGCAAAATGAAAATAGTTCTATGTCACATCTGCGAGTAACCGAGGGTTCCGTACAAACCTGCAAACAAGTTGTTTATAAGCAGAATAGATATGTGTGTCATCCCAATTTTTCCTTTATGTTTGCTAAAGTTAAGACGTACGTAAAGATTCCTAGTACCTAATACATACACAGCTTAAAGGTATTATAGACAAACTTACATAGGTACCTATGCTCGTACCAAATTTCAAGACCCTGTAGGTTTTGATTCCCTTGCAAGAAAATTTGCGGCATAAACGGCTGTACATAATCCGGGACAGTAGTACCTTTCTGGCGCAGAAAAAGGGTCTTGACAGACGGACGGACGGACAGACGGACAACAAAGTGATCCTATAAGATACGGAATAAAAAGTATAAGCAGAACACATTTATAAGCAGAACACATATGTGTGTCTCCCCAGTTAAGACGTACATACCTATACAGTATACAAACTTACATAACCATTTTCAAGTAAGGATATCATTATAGCTGTAGGATCTCCCTTATGATACTGCGGTTCTGTCTATCCTATTTCTGAAACACAGCCGTGTGTACATGTAATGTATATCATTACAAGCCGTTCCAGGTTTTTGAAATTTCATAATTTTCCCAAAATCTGAACGAAATACCATAGAGTTGGAAACACTGTATATACGTTGTACATTTTGTTACGTAGGACATTTTTAATTTTAGGTTTCGTTCACATTTCAATTAAATTTTACTGTCTTCAAGTATCTATACAGAATTGTTTTATAATAGGATGTTATGTTCAAGGAGATTTTTGGACAACGATAATTTGTTTTTCAATTTTCGGTATTCACCTCGATTACTATAAAGGATCCCCAAAGAGGTTGAAAGCTGTAAGAAATCTCTCCTTAAGATAGAAAAAAGTAACCATATTGTAACGACCCCTTAAATAATGCAATAAGGGTGCCTTGATGATGGAGATGATTATATAACTATAAAATCTTAAAGGATGCTAGTCGCCTGTTTATGCCAACCTTATGTCTGAATGTCCTTCAAAACGTTAAACAGTGTTAATTAAAACAAACTGTAAAACTCTTTCCTTTAATAGACCTCTTTCAGTTAACGCGTATCAGTTAATTAACGGCCAGTTAAAATTTTACGGATCCATTCATTTTAAATTACCTTTTTTTCATTAAACGCTGGTTTTATTTAGACTATAAAATTGGATGGTTAAATATTTAAGCCTATAACTGATGTAAGCGGGTTCTCGAATGGAGACCACGCCTCGGCAAGCGTAGTGTGTAGACGCCCTTCAGCCAGATGGACCGGTGTCTTTAAGGGGGCGGCTGGTGGTGACTGGATGTCAAAAATGGGAGATCGAGTCGTGTGGCGTACTCTGGGGGAGGCCTACGTCCAGCAGTGGACTGCAATAGGCTGGAGTCGACGATAACTGATGTTCGCCACCACCGCTCACTAACCCTCAAATCTGAGGACTCATAATTACGATCACGTATGCTTATAGAAAGTACGCAATTTCTGGAATGGTCACAGCTGCGGGATTGATTGTTGAGCACGGCGGCCGTAAGGCGTATTGGCCGCGTGGTGCCGGCAGAGTAGAATTCGTACCACCCCATGTCTGCCCGTGGGTATCGTACGAGGCGATTAAGAGTTTCCGGGAGGTGGGCAGCAGCGCCTCCCGTGTTGACAACATAGTCCAAAATAAAAACTGCGGTCACTAACCCGCCTGCCCAGCGTGGTGACTATGGGCAAATACCCCCCATGGCAGTCTGGTGGCGTGCCCTGGGGGAGGCCTACGTCCAGCAGTGGACTGCAATAGGCTGATGATGATGATTGGTGCACCTAATCTAAAATAAATTAAAAATACAAAATATTGTTGGGGTTTTTTTTGTTAGCAAATTTTTGTTAGACTAAAATACCTCTCAATTGGTGCAACATTGGCACAACTACAAAAATTATGCATAACTGTTAATCTGCAATCTCTATGATAGGATGTACCTACCTGTAGATAGTTTGTATGCTTTTTCGTCAGATTCAGATTTTTTCAGTTGTGTCATTGTTGTACTAAAAGCGTACATTATTCACAGATCACACAACATCAAATAGAGTACGATTTGTTATTGTTACAGATTTATACAGGGTGTAACAAAAAGGGTATGTTAGGCGAAAAGCTACGTAAATAGCTCAATGTAGAGAACCTATCCACAAAATTTGAGACTCGAAATCACATGTTTATTTTTCAAGATTGCATGAAAAATTGATTTTGAGTCTCAAATTTTGTGAGTAGGTTCTTTACAGTGGGCTATTTACGTAGCTTTCCGCTTAACATACCCTTTCTGTTACACCCTGTATATTTACCTAAATATTGACAAAACAAAGCCTTTGCGAGATTCTCAAAGATTATCCCTGTTACTCACAATCCTTACAACAAGTACTGTTCAATTTCTAATTCTATTACAATGCACATAAAGTATCAATGACTATTTGAAAATACAAGGTAATCTACCTAAAGCGCTCCTAACGTCACCTGGTGAAAGTTTAGGCTAAGTTAATGCGGTTTAACCTTTATCACAATGGAATAGGGTAGGGTTTTCCTTGAGGGTCGACTGGAAAGTTTTGTGGAATGTTCTGGAGTTGGAAAAATATTGGAATGACATCGGAAACAGCGAGGAAATCTATATTTTCATGTTCTCGTTTGATGTATGTATTCCGTTCTAAAAGTTTCGCAGTCGGCGAAATGTCTAAACTGGTATTTATAGACACTATAAAGGGATTTTTTTTCGTTGCCACCCTTAACGAAGGGTACATGCTCTATAGGTATACATCAAATAAAGTAAGTTTATGCCAAAAAAAATGCTGGGAAACCATGTAAATTTTTTTGAAAAGAAATTTTTTTACTTGATCGGGCGAAATTTTGTAATGTCCAGTATTTATGCTAGTTTTTTGATAGACAGAAATTAATTATTTCTCGTGAAAAAATCTTGCTACACGCGTCAATGTGCATTTATGCAGAAAAACGCAGTCTATTTACTCAACTTTGAACCTTAATTTTTTGGAAACCAGACACTTCCCAGGTATGCTTCTATGGAGAAAAATGATCGTGATGATGAGTCGCCTCTTACGACATGCACTAAAGGATATGCATCTGATGTACTTAATCGTATTCTAGTAAAGTCTCGCATCAGGATAAGATTAATATAATGTAAGTATATAAGGTTTAATGTTCGACAAACGACAAACATCGTGGTTTTTACAAGGGTTCATAAAGGTATTTCTGTTGTAAAAAAATACCTAATCCCTTTGGGACCATGAGAGTATTGTTTTCTAAGGTATTTTTCCTATTTCATGTGATATTTTTTAACGTGACATTGAACAAAATATTTGTTTTATTTTTATTTTATGAATAACTATATTATCCAAAATAATGTTTTTGTAATAAAACAAATGAAATATTTTTGAAGAAAAACCACAAAAAATTAAGTTTATTTTAGATGAACTATGGTTAAGAATTCGACCATAAGGTTATCACTAGCTATAGTTAATAACAGTAGGTATATGTTTATATAGGTACATATATGTTTTAATTCGCTTCAGTCCCAGACGTGACATTCCGCCTCACACCCACTTGTTTACTTAATTAATGGTTTATTTCTCTTTTAACTAATTAATGACTACGACATTTTAGCGTCCACCGACTTAACTATAGGCTTAATATCTAGGCCCCACGCCCTTTGCTGACCCTCGAATCTGACGACTCGTGATTGCAACTCCAACTAGTAATGATGAGAAATAATATCTGAGGGCTTAGACAGAGTAACATTTATACAAGGTGTAACAGAAGGGGTATTTAAGCGAAATGGTATGAAAATAATCCACTATAATGAACCTATCTCACCTTTGAGACTTGAAATAGCATATTTATTTTTCCAGATTATATGAAGAAATTCCTAAACAACTCGGGACTGTTATATACAATCTTAAAAAATAACATGTCATTTCAAGTCTCAAAGCCGATTTGTAGACCTATCTCTTACAAGTCAAATATTGATGATGATCTTCGACCGTATTTTGGCCAAGGCGACCAATCTCTACGGAGATTGTCCAGGTACGCAGGAGATATTATAGTGCACAAGTGTGTGCGCAAACACAGATGCACCCTCTATTCCCTCACTCTCATAGTCCGATGGGACGGAAAGAAAACACGACCGGACAGGGATCAGGCGCAGGACCAACGGTTTTACGTGCTTTCCGAGGCGCAAGCCAAGTGACAATTTTGCAACAAGTCAAATATTTCTATATGTAACAAAGTAAATGTTAAAAAGAGACTCCATTCCTGCTCAAGTAGCATGACCTGAGAAAAACGATATGATAAACCGATTTATCGATATTTAGCCTGTCAAAATACGATATAATATCCACGATGCGTGGTCATGCTAAAGGGGCTTTCAGTCAAACTGTCAAAACAGTTTTGCAGGACATTAGCTATAAGAAGAACTGTACCTACCTTTTGTTAATAATACATAAATAAATAATAATCAACAAATCGTTACTCCGAGGCGTAAAATGAGTCCTTCGGTGTTGCCACTAAACCGACATTAAATAAAATAAAGCCCACCAAATTTGTTTGTGAAATACGATTCCCGTTTGGCCCAAATTTGTGATGTATGTTAATGTGGGTACAAATTGTGTCTCCGGGGACCCTGAGCTGACTTCCTGACGTATGATGTATTGTTAATGTACCTATCTACCTGCACGGAGTGTCCCGTGACAGTGCGGTGAAAATGTTTGTTGGCAAACATATGTTATTTACTTGTAAGGGCTGATTATTTCAACGGTCTACCTATTTGAAGGATGATGTGAAGTGTTACTATGATTATCTGATATCTAATCCAATGTAAGATTCTTTTGTTAATATGTTACTTAGTTTTGACTGTGTCGCTGGGAGTTTTCTTGCTATTTCTTCTTCCAAGCAGTGACACTTCACTGAGATAGTGTAACAGTAATAGTAGAATCATGCGGTGTGTCAGACCTAATGTTGGTTTTGCCATAAAGGAGAACTGTGTAGCAGCTCTCCTGGATTTCGTCTTTAGGCGACCTTAACTCTTATTAGCTCCACGTTGGTGGCTATTAAGCCCCGAATCGCTAACTTATGCCTGACAGACCGTAACAAATCGTAACCGTTGCCAAAGCAAAAGCTTTCCTATTTATTTATTTTTGGGTTGTTTAAATTCACCTCCTTTTTTGTTTGGTAGCGGTTTCATTTTTGGGGTGCGAACATAGAAAGTAACATATAATTAGACAATCGACAAACAAGTTGTTAATGCTTTTATGTCGAATAAATGATTTTGAATTTGATGCTGTCTCTCTTTTTGCTATTTCTTCAAAAGTTAATCGAGATAGAGGTACCATACTTTAATCAACTAAAAATTATATGCTTTATTTATAAATTTTGCTTTGAAATGCAGCTGAAGTATTCTAGTGAAGCAAGAGCACAGGTAATTAATTGTTATTATAAATATTTAAATAATAAGGTGTTTTAACAAATAACTTTAGTAACCATTATTTTATACTAGTAGACGCCCGCGACTTCGTCCGCGTGGATTGCAGAAAAAACAAAACGTCGAAATTATCCGGATTTAAAAATATTTTCAAGGGATAAAAAGTAACCTATGTGTAATCCAGAGTGTCAGCTAACTCCATACCAAATTTTATTAAATGCTGTCCAGCCGTTTTTACGTGAAAGAGTAACAAACATCCATCCATCCATCTATCCATCCATAATTACAAACTTTCACGTTTATAATAATAGTAAGAAGATAAGATAGAAGCCAGCAATGTGAGCCTTTCTATAATTTATTATAGTGTAACCTAAATATATAATGAATTATTAAAGTACTTATTTTGAGAATAATAATGTACATAAAATTATAATAACAGTAATTTTGCAGGTTTGTTGTAAGGTTTCATGTTTATTCAGGGCTTTTGCCTCCGCCCTATTAGGGCACGCGAGCCAAAACAGTTTAAACTTTATTGAGCCTCGTCAAAATCACAAAAAAAAATTTGAAATTATTTCGGTTTCTTTTCGTTCGTTTTCGTTTTTGTTAGATGTCAAAATCGTTCCAGTCGGGACACTATATGCATAGATGTTTTTTGGTCGTCAACGTTCCCGAAAACTACGCAATCATCATCACGATTATTTTTCTCCATGGAAGCATACCTGGGAAGTGTCTGGTTCCCAAAATATTAGGGTCCAAAGTGAAGTAAATAGACTACGTTTTTCAGCAGAAATGCTCATAGACGCGCGTAGCAATATTTTTTTACGAGAAATAATTCATATTTGTCTATGAAAAAACAAGCATAAAAGCTGAATACTATAATTTTGATCAATCAAGTAATAAAATAAATAAATAAATTACATTGTTTCCCAGCAATTACGATCTCTTCATGGGCGCATGTAAGTCTATTTACTCAACTTTGGACCCTAATATTTTGGAAACCAGACACTTCCCAGGTATGCTTCCATGGAGAAAAATGATCGTGATGATGAGGAGATTCCGTAGTTTTCGGGAACGTTGACGACCAAAAATCATCCTGTATAGAGTATGTACCCTTCGTTAAGGGTGGAAACGAAAAAACACCCTGTATATATTTGTTGGGTAAGTTATATTTCTGAAGTGTGCTAGTGTGATATAATGCTTTAGATGTAAATTCTTTTCATATATTTATTAGTTAGTAGGTACGTGAGACAATATTTTTTCCAACTAAACCTTGTTTAACGCTGGGCCCGCATTTGATCCTCGATTCTGAAACCTCATGATCATAAAAACCAAGATAACTTTAAAATAGTAATGTCTGATACAACTGAAGAAAACAATTTCGATATATTTGATATATATTTTGATTCCCATTTCGTTGTATTATTTGAAGTATAATTTATATTTGAATAATTGAAATGTAAGTTATTATTTTAAAGTTCTTCTATGCTGCTCTGGGAGTGAAAAAAAAAGTATAATACAGCTGCTTCTCTGCCCGGGCATACTGTAAGGGGAGGGACAAGAGGGTCTTGATGTTTTGTAGGCGATGGGCTGACCAGCTGTCACTACTAACCGAACTTGTACATCTCAACTATACCCTCAAAATTGGTCAGAAGTGGCACCATGTGGTTCTATCGGCCCTTGGTGCTCTGCCTACCCCGTAAAGGATAAAGGCGTGATTATATGTATTTTAAAGTATCTACTTACCATACCATATTTAAATCGACCACCATTCCTTCTTATTCAACTATCGTCCTCTCAAAACTCACAGAGACATCTGCAAGGCTTACAATACCTCTACAGGCTGTAACAGAAAGGGTATATTAAGCGAAAAGATATGTAAATATGAGACTCGAAATCACATGTTTCATTTTCAAGATTGTATGAGCATTCCAGAGTTGTTTAAGAATTCTCCATACTATCTGGAAAAATAAACATGCGATTTCGAGTCTGAAATTTTGTGGGTAGGTTCCTTTTAGTGGGCTATTAACATAGCTTTTCGCTTAACATACCCTTTTTGTTACACCCTGTATATTTGCTGTGGTGGTTAAGCCGCGGGTGGTGTAAAAACTTTTTAGGGTTCAACATTAGTGCCGTCGACTCACAACTTCGCCCGCGGCGATATTTTAACATAATTTTTGGAAGCCATTTTGAAATTCAAATAACTCATAATTTCGTGCAGAAGTGCTTCGTGCTGGTAACTTTCTTTTGAATATTATTTGCGATTTTCGAGGGATTATAAGTTCTGTGTTAAGGTGAGTATATAAGGTGTAACAAAAGGTGCATGTTGAGCGAAACGCTTTAAATATAGCCCAGTATATAGAAGCTATCCACTATTTTTCAACATTATAATGAACATTTCTGAGTTATTAAGGATATTCTCCATAATATCTGAAAGTGATTTCAAGTGTAAAATTTTGTGGATACCAAAATTCATTATATTAGGCTACATACGAGTATATATATGGCATTTCGCTTAACATGTTCCTTTTGTTCCTGTATACACGGTGAGTTGGCGACTCTTCATTGACCCTGGAGTCAATTAACGGGTTCTGGTAGGGTTTAGTTGTTACATATTTATCATTATTTATAATTCGCTTCTAAGAAACTGGAGTCTTAAGAATCTTACCTACCCTACGAAATAACCGTGTCCTTAAGCCCTTAATTGGAGTTAGATTGCACAGAAATTATTATTAAGGTGTTAACTGTTAATTTGCACGCGATATCCATTTTAAATGAACGCGCCCGCTTTTGAGGGCTTCATTATAACTTCATGTCGTAGGAAAAGAAATTTGAATACGTTTTGTATTTATCTTTATAGGTATTTACGATTTGTTATTTAGTCTAAAGTGCTTTTAAAACGCAAATTATGTAAACTTTTTGTTATGCTGTCTGCAGTTACTTGACTGTCTTTTGTCTTGGCAATATATTAGATATTACCTATATTTTTTTTTTTTTTTTATCTATTTACATACTTTTCATCTGTACCAGCTATGTTAAACGTGCCTATGGGACCTCTTTTATAATCCTGCAGCTTTGGCTACTTCATTTAGGGAACACAAAACAGATCTGTATGTGTGTATTACAAACTTCCATCAAAATTAGTAAGCTATCTATTGCTTGCTATCATTTGCAGCTACGATAATGCTACGGGTATGACGTGTGCTACGAATTGCTACGAAACTGCTACGGCGATGACACGCTACGAATTCTTTGGATGTCTGAGATTATTACTCTATACATCGAATAAAGTAAGTTTATGACAAAAATAATTGCTGGGAAACGATTTTAATTCTTTTTATTGACATGATCGCGTATAATGCTGTCCGATGTTTGTTTTAGTTTTCATTTTTATGTTCGGTTTAATTTTTTTTTTCGTGAAAATGTTTGTTATATGCGTCTACGTGCATTTATGCAAATAGTCGCAATCTAATAACTTAACTTTGGGACTTAATATCTTGGGAACCTTCCCAGTATTCTTCCATGAAGAAAAATATTCGTGATGATGACGAGAATCCGTAGTATTCGGAAATGTTGACAACCAAAAAACATCTTGTATATATCGTCTTCATCTTCAGCCTATTGCAGTCCACTGCTGGACATAGGCCTCTCTTCAAAGCTACTGGCATAGGGGGATTTTTGCCCAAAGTCACCACGCTGGGCAAGTTGGTGACCGTAATCTGATTTTCGGACTATATTGTCAGCACGGGAGGCGCTGCTGCCCACCTTCCGGATAGTTTATGAGCCAAATATAGTACCTAAAATAGACTATATTGTCTGACGTAAGTTGAAGGAGGTGCCCAATTATAAATACCGAAAAACTAAAGTTAAAAACTACCATACAATTATGCTACCAGAGATATAATTTAAAAGACATTTTATGCATCCAAAAATAAACGTCTGGGTTAACTAATGATATCACATGGGAGCTGTACAGATGGAGATTCGGTGTAATAAATATATAGCGTATGACGGCTTAGTAACTGGATACATTCCGATACTAGACTTTGCCTTTAGATTAAGTTTCTTTCGGATTAAAATTGATTTGCTGGTCCTGTAGGGCTACAGATAGGTGCCTTTAGATTAAGTTTCTTTCAGATTATAATTGATTTGCTGTTCCTGTAGGGCTACAGATAGGTGCCTTTAGATTAAGTTTCTTTCGGATTAAAATTGATTTGCTGTTCCTGTAGGGCTACAGATAGGTGCCTTTAGATTAAGTTTCTTTCAGATTAAAATTGATTTGCTGTTCCTGTAGGGCTACAGATAGGTGCCTTTAGATTAAGTTTCTTTCGGATTAAAATTGGTTTGCTGTTCCTGTAGGGCTACAGATAGGTAATTTAACATATATGCATATATTGACACGGCTGTGTTTGCGAAATACAGTAGCTAGAACTGCAAGATCATAAGGGAAATCCCACAGATGCATAGCTGGGTCACGTGTTAATGGTCAATAAGTTGCTAGCCTATCGCCTGAGAGAAAACCCTGTAGTCCGATTTTTAATTATCTAGAGTAAAATGACAACTGCAATTGACTTTGTTTCTAATGTAAGCGCAGTCTTTAGTGTTGTAATATTTTATTGTGAGCGATTAATTGAATCGCGATATTATTTTCGATATTGTGATTTCACTCATTAATCTATTTAGATATATACAAACAAACAGCTCTTTTATTTAATAAAATTAACAATAAAACACAAAAATCGATAAAATATAGCTTGAAATACAGTACATACAACAAATTTTTAGCCTCATCGATTTGGTACGTTTAGTTCGGAATTCAGACATTAGCCGACCTCTGAACATTAACCATAACATAAATAAAGATCAATCGATAATTTCGAGTAATTTTGGAGTAACACACAATTTTTTTATAGTGGTAACCCTCCAAATGTCATTTTATACTACATAATTAAAAATCGTAGTACAATTCTTTAGTCGACATGATATTTTATAGTGAAGTTCCGCATCAGCACGGTCAGGGTCACTACTGGTGTGTGTTACTGTGTGACTCACGGTGCCGAGAGGTGGTCTCTTACACTTATAAAGAAGCTCAGAGTAATGCAACGGAGAGGGCTATGCTCGGAGTTTCTCTGAGTGACTGAATCAGGAATGCAGAGATCCAAAGATGATCAAAGGTCACTGACACAGCCCAACGGTCCAATAAGCTAAAGTGGCAGTGGATAGGACAAATAAATAGCTCGAAGAAGGTTCGGGGCTGATGGAGCTGGAAGGATCTAGAGTGAAGACTACGTACCGATAGGACCCGCGAAGGTCGTGGGTACCTTCTAGATGCAGGCCACTTGCGGCCCGTCGTAGTTGAGGTCATTAGGGGAGGTCTATATCCAACAGTGGACTTCTCTTAGCTAAAAATCATGGCTCAGAAACAAAAGAAAATATGATTAATTGAAAATAATTAATACAATTTTGAAATTCATTTTTCATACATCTATTTCACTTCACAGCCATATGTGGGGGACATCATCTGCAGTAACATTAAATAACTATATTTAAATGGTTGTCGGTCTTTCCCAATTTGCCTCTTACGTTACGTGTGCGCAGTGTGTACACATCACTAGTACGTCACGGTGAGCGATGGCTCTCATCATTCACGTTTGACGTGTGTCAGTGCCTTTACTATAAATAGTTTCGGTAAGATGATATAGATAAGATAATATTGAGGGGTTTTTCGCTATACTTTTTGGTTTTTCGTTGTGAACATCTGAAAGAATTTTTTTGTAGGGTCAAAAGCTTCGAGTCGGTCGGACTGAAAGATTCGAAAGCGGCATTTCAGAGTAGACCTTAATCTATGTGTTTTTTTTATATGTACTGAATTAAAAAATAACAAGGGATACCTAATCCATTGGTAAACAAGCATACATTATACTATACTTCTAATTTAATAAAATTTTAAATACTTAACGTGATTTTTTTCCACATATGATGTGTTTATTTCTTGCCTTCATTGAAAAAATTAACATTTTGATTTTGAGTCACCAATTATGTCGGCAGGTTCTCTTTAAAGGTTTTTTTTAATTAGATTTAGCTTAACATACCCCTTCTGTTACCCTGCACCCCACAAAAGTTATTTTATTATGAAATTCAAACTGACCACAGGGGAGGAAAACTGGTCCACACAATAGAGCCAAGGGGGCTGATTAAAAACGTTCAATTGTCCCATAAATATTTATTCCATTAAGGGATGAAAGCTCAAGGGTTGTAATTCTATGCGAGTGGCAGTAAGAATGCTGTTTAAACATATTTTTTTACGTTTTGTAATAAAAAAGTTAAATAAGAAACTAGGTAGCAGAGTCTTATAATCCGATCGCGCCAGAAAGAATGTTATGTTTTTCGAGTGTGTGTTTGTAAATTGAAAATTGTGTAATTAAGATATCGAATAATTCAATAATCATGTACATGACCCAGTAATTTACTGATTAAGGTACCTATAATAGACTATTAATAGCGTTTGGTCAATCAAGTTACTATAATTATAATAGATTCATGTATCTTGTCTGTGCAGGCTGTGTATGTAGGTATGTCGTTTGTAGTTATTATATAATACATACATACATATAATCACGCCTTTATCCCCTTACGGGGTAGGCAGAGCACTAAGGGCCGATAGAACCAATGGTGACACTTCCGACCAATTTTGAGGGTATAGTTAAGATGTACAAGTTCGATTAGGTGACAGGTGGCCAGCCAATCGCCTACAAAATACTTTCTTCTGACTTGTACAGTATGCCCGGGAAGAGAAGCAGCTGTAGTATTATACGTTTTTTTTTTCACTCCCAGAGCAGCATAGAAGAAATTATTATATAATACTCGAATGAAATTCGAAGCAAGCCGTTTGGCCGCTTCACAATGACATATTAGTTCCACTAATACCGATAGCAATACGTCCTAACACGCTATGCAATATGACATAACTTGTGAAACGCATCTGTCTTCATTTCTCAAATATCTGACGTCACTAACTTGTACAAATTGTCTCGCTACGTAACCCTGCCCGCAATTCTGGTAAATATTCCAGCGGTATTACAGTCGAAGCGGAACCGTTGGGAAAGCGCGGTGTGAAACAATATTTACTTTACACTGGATTTATTAAGTAAGTATATTCAGGCTTAGATGAAAACGCAGCCTTTGCCAGCATAACACTTTTAGCTGATAGCTGTTTGCAAATCGAGTCTAAATTAATACACATTAAACACTGTTTAACGACATATGACCGCAATATGTTTGGAATATCTCTCAAAGTTCGATTACTATGTTATTATTAATAAAGCTGAACGTTGCTGAACCTTTGTGATCCTGCCTTACTGATCTGACTGTCCTATTTCGGGAACACGCCCATTATGTGCTATGTTATGATATTACTTATACAGGGTGTAACCAAAAGGGGATGTTAAGCGAAAAGCTATAAAAATAGCCCACTATAGAGAAGAACCCATTCCCAAAATTTGAGACTCGAAGTCAATGTTTATTTTTCCAGTTAGTACCTATGCAGAATTCCTAAATATATCAGGAATGTTCTGTTCATCCAATGTTGAAAAATAAACATGTGTTTTCGAGTCTTAAATTTTGGGAATAGGTTCTTTATAATGGGCTATATTCATAGCTTTTCGCTTAAAAAACCCTTTGTGGTACACCCTGTATAATAATATGAAAAACAGCGTGCTGAATATATGTAATTAGATCCTCCTAAAGTATTCCTTAATCGTTTCGGCTGCGTTTTACTTTGAAAAATACTAGAATTGCGTCGCTGTGACTATAACGTTTGACATGCAGACATTGTCTGCGCCAGACGCTTCGAGTGCGCCTGTCTAGGCTAATTTCTACCTCACAACTCTATTCTGAGTTGCCGACAGGTAGTTTAGTTCAATTTTAGAGCATGCCTACTTTAGCTCTCATGCCTATTGTGTTTGTAGATGTAGTTTGACTCCTATACGGATAAAAAAACTGAAATAAACAATCTTCCATTTATTCCGAATAACTTCGAGAAAATTAATTTTTGTATAAAAAAAATTAAGATTCAATCTGAGTAATGCCAAAAATCTCTCATAATCGATTATTGTAATTGGCAGTAAGACGAATTTGAATTTTGAATTATTTTGAATTTTGAAATATACATCATATATTCATACATACACTGGAAAAGCTAGTAAAACTAATCCATTAACAATTAACTACCTGTAGTCTGGTTTACTGAACAAAATCTTCCAAATCGACCATATTATAACCTCCGTTTAGTTTGAAGTTGAGAGTTATGATGCAGTAAAACTTTAAAGAAACTTCAACAAGAAACGAAAGTTACTATAAGACAAAATGGCATTTATAGACTCAGTACTGATGTACAACTGAGGCATTTGTTATATGATACATACTATACATACATATAATCACGTCTTTATCCCTTACTGGGTAGGCAGAGCACCAAGGGCCGATAGAACCACATGGTGCCACTTCTGACCAATTTTGAGGGTATAGTTGAGATGTACAAGTTCGGTTAGTAGTGACAGGTGGTCAGCCCATCGACTACAAAACACCAAGACCCTCTTGTCCCTCTACTGACTTGTACAGTATGCCCGGAAAGAGTAGCAGCTGTAGTACTATACGTTTTCTTTTCACTCACACACAGAATAGAAGAATATGATACCAGACAGCCACGTTCAGCATAGCTGAACAAGAAAAGATCAAAATGACAAGTCGCCAAGTAATGAAGGAGATGCAGCTGATGTATTCTGGTGAAGCCCCGCATCAACATGAGACAGGATCCTGAAAATTTAATTAAATTAGCTTGACGTAGCATTCCCGTTTGTTCTGTTCCCGTGGAAATTTCGGAAAATTCTTTCTTATTGGATTATGTCATACACATAACACACCTTCCAAGTTTCAGGTCACTAAGATCAACGGTCTGGACATGCATTAATTTGTCAGTCGTTCAGGACAGAGCATTTTTATATTTATAGAGTTATAATTTAATGTCAATTTTTATTTTATACATCTGCATTTATACACCAACAGATGTGTTCAATATTTGAAATAATTACAAACATCTCTCAGTCTATATCAAAGCATTCCTTTATGTAGGTAACTTAGTCTGAGGAGGCGGTAAAGGTACATAAGTTTGTTTTTACTTAAGACCCGAAGTTTGATCAGTACCCAGATGTTAGACCAATTAATTATTATAGGTGTTTGTTATGTTTCTTTTTGACTTATTTTATCAATATACACATTGTACTTTCAAAGCTCACGGTATTATCATTTCATCGGAAAATAACTCGAATTCAGATATCCATAATATGTTGGACTTTGGAATGGAAATTAAAGTTTAAAAAATGTGAGTATACCTAAGTTCCCTGGCGAGGACATTTTGCTTAATATACCCGTTCTGTTACATTATGTTTATAAAATTATAGATTTTTTTTAGTAATGGCCTCATAACATGTGTCGGGCACAATAATTCTGCCAATGTCACGTAGAGTATAGAATTACTTACTAACTTAATTATACATTTTTGAAAACTGAAATTATTGAATATCAACCCCGAAAAGTGCGTATAAACCTTTATGGGTAAATAAAAAAAACATTACTTACCGGAATTCAAAACCGCTATCTGTTCTAACTAAGCATACAAATAACTTAGCTCGCGAATCTTCCAAAACGATCTACAAAGCTTAATTGTTTTAACTTAATTAAAATGCTTGTCGTGACGTAAAGGGTCATTGCAGGTTTTGAGGTCAGTTTTGGTTCCCTTACTATGTTAATTGGGCATTATTATTTTAAATTTTAACACTGGAATTTATGAAGCCTGAGTATGTTGTCTATAAAATTAATAGAGCATACTTATACATATTGTGTGGCCAGAACTGCTGTATCATAAACGAGATCCCGCAGCCTCGTTTAGTATAGGGGACAGATGTAAAAGATCAGTGACAAGCAAGTATTGCCTGAGAGAACGCCCGAGCTCTGTCGACTCTTACGACATGCACGGAAGGAGATACAGCTGATGTGTTCTAGTGGAGCCCCACATCATGAGACTTTTAGAGAAAGATACATACATACATATATATAATCACGCATTTATCCCTTACGGGGTAGGCAGAGCACTTGGCCGATAGACCCACATGGTGCCACTTCTGACCAATTTTGAGGGTATAGTTGAGATGTACAAGTTCGGTTAGTAGTGACAGGTGGTCAGCCCATCGCCTACAAAACACTAAGACCCTCTTGTCCCTCTACTTGTACAGTATGCCCGGGAAGAGAAGCAGAGAAAGATCTTAGACCAATATATCTTGTTTACATAATATATCTTGTTTACATAATATATCTTGTTTACATAATGAAGTTTGTTAAAATCATATAGATAGATAGTATAAGTTTACCCATGAGAAATCACCATATAATTTGTCGTCTCTCCTTTCCAAGTATACTCAGAATCAAAATAAATAGCCTAATAAAATAAAACAAAGTTAATTTTCACTCCCGCTTACACTTGATTAAGTGGACTACAGACATAGTATAAAAAGGGAATAAGACGTAACAATAAATTCTCGCTCGAACCTCATAAGGCTTCCGCGATAAAGGTACACGTGTCTACTAGGGTTGTCAACATATTTGACGTACAATAAAAGTGTGTAAGTTTATATATAAATAAATAAATAAATAATAAATAAATATTCACACACTTCAGAACACATTGACCTAGTCCCACACTAAGATCCCTAAGGTCTTGTGTCGTGGGTACTAAGCAACGGTATATAAATACATAGATAAGTATATAAACATCCATGACTCGGAAAAAAATCGATATTCATCACATAAATGTTTGCACCTACCGGGATTCGAACCCAGGACCTATGGCGTCGCAGGCAGGGTCACTACCAACTACACCAATCGGCCGTCGAAATATATAGAATGTTCAAATTTAATTTTATTTGTCGATTGTAATTTTTTGAAATATAACTATTTATTTTAATTTTGTTATGGTCTGTCAAGCATAAGTTGGCGTTTCGGTGCTTTATGGCCAACGTGGAACTAACAACCGCGGCTAGGATCGCCTAAAGACGAAATCTAGGAGAACTGCTAAATCCAGTTATCCTTTATGTCAAAACCAGGTTTGACAGACCGCATGATTCTCCTATTAATCATCAGCCTAATTGCAGTCCACTGCTGCCACAAGTCAGCCATGGGGTTTTTGCCCATAGTCACCACACTGGGCAGGCGGGTTGGTGACCGCAATTTGTATTTTGGACTTTCGTCAACACGGGAGGCGCTGCTGCCCACCTCCCAGAAACCCTTAATCGCCTCGTGCGATACCCACGGGCAGACATGGGGTGATTCTACTATTACTGTGAGGTGTCATTGCTTGGGAGCGCCCAGCGACACTGTTATGAGTCGTGTGCGGGGCAATCACTATCTTATGAGCTGCATCTTTTTCCGTGCATATCGTAAGAGTCGACTAAGGAACATGGGTCACTATAGGATATCCTTCATGATTCTGCAGTTCTGGCTATGCAGGATGTAACAGAAAGGGTATTTTAAGCGAAAAGCTATGTTAATAGCCCACTATAGAGAACCTAATTCCAAAATTTGAGACTCAAAATCACATATTTATTTTTCAAGATTGTATTAACATTTGTTGTTTAGGAATTCTCCATACTATCTGGAAAAATAAACATGTGATTTCGAGTCTGAAATTTTGCCGGTATATAGCTTTTTGCTTAACAAACCCCTTTTATTACACCCTGTATAGCCTTATTTCGAGAACACAGCCGTATGTTTATGTATGTATAGTACCTGTATGGATGCATCCATGGATGTTTGTTACTCTTTCACGTAAAAGTGGCTGGAGCGATTTTAAAACAATTCGGTGCGGAGTTAGCTGACATCCTGTATAAACACATATGCTACTTTTTATCCCGGGAAAATATTTTTATCCCGGGTAATTTCGACATTTTATTTTTTCTGCAGTCCACGCGGACGACGTTGTGGGCGTCCACTAGTTTTACATATTTAAATTGAAATTTGTATATAGTTTTAGGTTAAGACATATTATTGATAGATACATAAATAGAAGCAAAGACCGAATTAGGTAGCAAAAATATGGAAAACACGCTTTCGTGAAACTGTGTTATTAAAAATCATTTGGTTTCAAAATACCAATAGTTTCATAAACTGTCATTTTTACAAATTCATGTCAACTAAGTACAATTAAATTTTACTTAGTTATTTTTGTCTGTTTACACAAGAAAATAATTTTAATGTCCTATTTGCACATAGCTAATTGCACCATTTGCCTGATATCCATCTCGAAGATCTAGAAAATAATAATCATGTAATATAGTCTATATTAAACAGGGCAGTGGCAACCCTAGCCGACAATTTGTAACATAGCAATCAGGACGTCCGTCTTTTATGTCTTCGAAGTAACATTAGTAAAGGGAATTAGTAATCAGAGGTGGGATATATAATCCTATATAACAGATGAATGTTTATCTAGAGTAACTGTTTCACAATTATACAGAGCGTAACAAAAGGGGTATGTTGAGCGAAGAGCTATGTAAATAGCCCACTAAAAGGAACCTAACCACAAAATTTCAGACTCGAAATGATATGTTTATTTTTCCAGATAGTATGGCGAATTCCTATACAACTCAGGAATTTTTGTACAGTATTGAAAAATAAACATGCGATTTCGAGTCTCAAATTTTGGAAATAGGTTCTCTATAATGGGCTATTTACATAGCTTTTCGCTTAATATATCCATTCTGTTACACCCTGTATATAAGTGAAAATTTCACTTTTTTGTAGTGGTATTTAATAATAATAATATTAAACTCACTGATTAATAACGATATCTCAGAGACTATGACACCTACAAAATGTTTAATTTAACAGGCACATTTTACGAAATTCCACCCCCAATGAGGTAAAACAGTGGTTGGATGTCAGTATGAATGTCCTATGTTTTTGAAGTATGGATTTAATTAAATTCCCACGGGAATTCTAAACTTCACGTAGACAAAGTCGTGCCTAATGGTATAACTATATTTTTATATAGTCAGATCGATAGCGTTCACTGCTGGGCAAAGGCTTTTGAGTCCACACATCTCGGTTTTGTCCTACCGTCCACTCCGGTAGAAATGTAGTGCAGTCTGTAAGCTGGATCTTGTGGCATTAAATGACGCTAAAATTGGATGCTAAAATGATTGCATTTCCTTTTGAATTTGTATTGGGGGAGGCCTATGTACAGCAGAGAACTTTATGTGAATGAAATCATGTATAGGTAGAGAAAAGAGACATAAAACGATCCCACAATGTAAAATGAATCTCTCAATCTGAATTATTTATCATCTACGACTTGTATTGCTATCAGTTTTTTTTTTACCAATACCAGAAATTGGGCACTTTCTAAAGCCTGCTCGTCATTTACGACTGAATAAAAAAACTGAATATTGCAACCATTATTAGAAAGAATTTGATGTTCTTCAGTTCATGTAATGTATGTATTTATATATATTTCTGATGTGTGCCAACCCTAATCAACCTACGATTTGTAACATAACAATCAGACGACACGTTATTGCCTCCCATTTGTATACCTTCAGTGTAACATTAGTAATAACTGTAATGTTACATTGCTACATTTTATGAGTAACATGTTACAGGAACGGTGTATCCCTTTACAAAGTGGCAGATACGAGTAGTTTGTCTTTGTTTCTGGGTTGTTAATAATGATATTCGCGGGTATATTAAATCTCGTATATTATTTTGCAGGTTATATATGTCGTGGGTATACAAGTATGTGAAATATATAAATACATAGATTACTGGCGTATGCTCACGACTTCGCTTGCGTAAACTTGGGAATTCCAATTGATTCATAAACCGTTTAACCGACTTCCAAAAAAAGAGAGATCTTCTTCGGTACGATAATTTTATAAATTAATGTTATGTATATTAAATGGTAGGTATGCTTCCAGGTTGGACCCATATTCAGGACATCAGGACCTGATGATGGGATCCTGGAGAAATCGAGGGCAATCTTCAAATATTGTAGGCAGGTGTCGTGATGGATAGAACTCTTTATGGTCTACAGTGAGCCCGAGTTTTCACTTATTAGGAGTGAAGTCGGTTTTTCTTTCTTAAAAAAAATCAGTTTCTTTACAAAATACATTAAACATTGTGCTGAGGGATTCAGCTTTGTTTGCCGAGATTTGGCTAGTGTATAGCTATCGGGATGAAAAATAACGTTGCCAATATGTAATTTAGAAAAGAGATGGTAAAATTCGTCATCCGAGTAATTGACCCGGTGGCTTAGTGTTTAGAGCGGCTGGCACGGTTTTTAGTGGTCGTGGGTTCGATTCCCACTCGGGTGAAGAATTTTTTCCATTTCTTTATTAATAATTTTAAAATACATTTTGTTTTTCTTTCTAAAGCCTACATGGATGGAGTCGCGGGCGTTCACTAGTAAGCACATAAGTAAGAGTGTTAGTGTGCAACGACGCGTGTCCGCCTCCAGGAGTTACAAACAAGTGGGTAACAACAAAAACAATGTTTAGCAGCTTTTGCCTTAATTATGGCGGGCTGAAAATGTTTTCATGGCCCCGATATACTTGGATTACAAGTAAATAAATAGTTATTTAAATATTAACTTAACTAAATATTAATAATTAAAGTTACATACATACATACATATAATCACGCCTTTATCCTTTACGGGGTAGGCAGAGCACCAAGGGCCGATAGAACCACATGGTGCCACTTCTGACCAATTTTGAGGGTATAGTAGAGATGTACAAGTTCGGTTAGTAGTGACAGGTGGTCAGCCCATCGCCTACAAAACACCAAGACCCTCTTGTCCCTCTACTGACTTGTACAGTATGCCCGGGAAGAGAAGCAGCTGTAGTATTATACTTTTTTTTTCACTCCCAGAGCAGCATAGTTAAAGTTAATCTAACAGATTTACAAGGAAGCACAAAAAAGGGAACAGCTGATTTTTTTTTATATATTTCGGAGTCAGTCCCATAGTGAAAGTTGTTTCTTCTTACCTGCCTAGTTTTGTGTTAAAAGATAATCACAAATTTTAAATAGACCTTATAGAGGATGTAACAAAAAGGGTATGTTAAGCGAAAAGCTATGTAAATAGCCCACTATAGACAACCTATCTACAAAATTTAAGATTCGAAATCACAGTTTTATTTTTCAAGATTGTATTAAAATTCCTGAGATATTTAAAAATTCTCCTACTATCCGGAAAAATAAACATGTGATTTCGGGTCCCAAATTTTGTGGATAGGTTCTCTACAGTGGGCTATTCATATAGCTTTTCGCTTAACATACCCTTTCTGTTACACCCTGTATAATAACATTGTATGCAACAAGCAATAAAATAGTATCATGTAAAGGAGAATTTACTTAGCCAGTGGGTTAACCAGTCTTTTTACAACTTTGTAACCAGTTTAAACAACATAAAGACAAATTTTCGAGACAATTTTGCTGCCGCTGCACAATATAGGTACCTACACTGGTAGTAAAAACGTCAAAAAACCCAATTTAGATTTTACTACGTTGTACATAGAACCTAACTTTGGTTTACTTTATATACCTACCCAACTTTATATTAAGCAATAGAATCAAGTTTAGGATAAAAATGAACAGAATACGGAGTCCAAAAGTTTATCGTAAAGTTACGCATGTAAAAAATATCTAAATGTGTGTCAACTTCGAGTTTTAATAAGACAAAAAATACATTGCACTCTTTATATTATTTACAAGTAAATTAAATGCTTGCTACGGGATTAACTTATAGACTGAGGTTAAACACCCTCACCCTCACGGCGGCGGTCCGTGAAGTACGTACATACATAATTACGCTCATTATCCCCCAAAGAGATTGGGGAGTAGTGTGCAAATTACACACCCTCTCACCAGTTAGCCTATTAAGTCCCACGTGGTAAGGGGTGAGCCTACCGCCGGTTTTCGGGCATAAATATAACAAAATAAATAAATTTATAAAACACTTCTGCGTAATATAATCCGTTAGGATATGGTTGATCATTCATTAAAACATTGTGCTGAGGGATTCAGCTTTGTATACCGAGATTTGGCTAGTGTATAGCTATCGGGGTGAAAAAATAACGTTGCCATAAATGTAATGTAAAAGGAGATTAAAAGAGAGAGAAGTTAGTTGACCCGATATCTCAGTCGGTTAGAGCGAAAGCACGGTTTGCGAGAGGTCATGAGTTCAAATCTCACTCGGGTGAAAAATTTTGTCATTTCTTTATTAATAATTTTTATAATAAATACAACAATCTAAGCAACCGGTAATTAAATGTTTCCGTGCCATTCTAAATAGGTATTAAAAGCTTTTTAGCGTCCGCAAAGTAAATAGGAATAAAAGACGACAAACACTTGTAACAATAAAACCTGTAGGAACTATGTAACTTAACTTAACACTAATAAAGTTGTAGTAACTATATTTCCCGATAGTCAGCTAGTTTATGTCGATAAAAGAAGTTTTACCGCAGCTTAGTAACTTTGGAATACAATAAACGTTAGGTTACAAGGTTCCGCTTATGTCCTTAAATGAGACAGAGGGCATCCATAGATCTCCGCAGGTTACAAGGTTCATCATTTTCAGCCTTGAGAAGTCCACTGCTGATTATAGGCCTCCCCCAACAACCTCCATTCCGACTGGTCGGAAGCAGCCTGCATCCTACCGATCCGCGACCTTGGCCAGGTCGTCCGTTCATCTAGCGGGTGGCCTTCCTACGCTGTGTTTGCCGATACGTGGTATCTACTCTTACAAGGTTATAAGGTTACCTGTGGTAATTACCATAAGAGCTTCATTAGAATATATCACATAAGAAATGGAGTAGGCAGAACTGCAACATCACGAAGGTACAAGATCAGTGATAGGTTGCTATGTGTTCGCATGAGGGAACGCCCCTGAGTTCCTTAGTCGACTCTTACAACTTGCGCGGAAGGATATGCAGCTGATCTGTTCTAGTTCTGATATATTATTGAAAACAATATTCGGCTACGCTTGACGTGGCTGTGGTATTTCTTTAATGATCCCGTAGTTCTGCTTACCGTATTTCGAGAATACAACTGTGTAGGTATACGACCATTAAGTAAATAAATTTAACTTATGATGATGATCTCCGACCGTATTTCGGCCAAGGCAACCAACCTCTACGGATATTGGCTAGGCACGCAGAAATTATAGTGCACAAGTGTGTGCGCAAACACAGATGCACTCTCTATTCCGTTACTCTCATAGTCCGATGGGACGGAAAGCCGACACGATCGGAGAGAGATCAGGCGCAGGACCAACGGTTTTACGTGCTTTCCGAGGCACGAGCTAAGTGACAATTTTGCAACATTATCTCTGTACATGCTTGGAAGGTGCACGTCTTAACCACTGGGCTATCACCGCTTCTTACTACCGCAATATAATTTATATTCTACTAGTGAACGCCTCAGTGAAGCCGCGTGGTGCCGGCAGAGTAGAGTTTGTACCACCCGATGCCAGCCCGTGGGTATCGTACGAGGCGATTAAGGGTTTTCGGAAGGTGGGCAGCAGCGCCTCCCGTGCTGACAACATAGTCCGAAAATCACACTGCGGTCACCAACCTGCCTGCCCAGCGTGGTGACTATGGGTAAAACTCCCCTGTGGCAGTAGCTTTGTGGCATGCCCTGGGGGAGGCCTACGTCTAGCAGTGGACTGCGATAGGCTGACAACGACGAATGCCTGACAAATAAAAAAAATATTTATTTATTCAATTACTAAATCTAAAACTAGATACAACATTCCACAAAACTATTACTTGCGTATTTATAATATTAGTAAGGAAGGGTTATAATGAAAAGTGGTTCAATGTTATTCAATCCAGTGATCCAATTTCATCCAGAATGTCTGTATTACTTCTCTTATTAGAGCTTAAGCAGCATATAATAGGAATCCTCAACAAATTCTCTATTTGCGAGATATTCTCGCAACAAAAGTATATCAATTTAAAAGTTTCTCGTTTACTCTAAGGTTAGTGATAAAGTTTTGATCAAAGCAAAAGATACGAATAACAAAGTATTTGTTTTTTTTTCTTTAGCTTGTTTCTTATTGTAGACTTATTTTAAATGTTTATATTTAATATTATTTATGCCTTAAGTAACTTTACAAATATGTTATGAAACTAGTGGACGCCCGCGACTTCGTCCGCGTGGACTGCAAAAAAAAAAACAAAATGTCGAAATTATCCAGGATAAAAATATTTTCCCGGGATAAAATGTAGCCTATATCCAGGGTGTCAGCTAACTCCATACCAAATTTTTTGAATCGCTCCAGGCGTCTTTACGTGAAAGAGTAACAAACACCCATCGATCCATCCATACTCACAAACTTTCGCGCTTATAATATTAGTAGGATTTTCAACAACAGCAAATAAAGTTTACTTTTAAATTAATAATATTTGGAATCACCTATTTTTCCAAACAATATACATAATTAATAATTTATAGCAATGCAATACAAAAATAAGGAAGTTTAAAACATTTACATGTTGGTTTATTGCGCCGCTGCTGCAGTGCGTCGGGCATATTTGCGGACGCGCATGTTGATGGTTTTGATGCAATATTGCGTAAACGTTGCGCGGCGATACTCGGCAGAATACGGGCCAGTTCCAATAGCATCCTGTCCGTCATAGCGAGCAGGGTGGATAGTCGATATGTGGGCCATTGGGTTGACTTGCATGCCCCTAAGATGGTCACATCATATTAATTTAATTTCTATCCCATTTCATTGTGTTGTTTTTGTATGATGATATAATATAATTATACTAACATAGTTTTCATAAGTCTATTGTTACTAACCTATTATGGATTACTTATTCTTTATTCCTTATTGTACACAGAAAATATATAGCAGGTAATTATATAACATAGATAATGTACAAAGGCGAGCTTATCTCTTAAAGAGATTTCTTCCAGCAAACCAGTTGGGATAGAGAATATATTACAATCCACACACACACACATATATATATATATAAAATAAACATTCATATTAAAAAATTATAATCTTATTGTCCGAAATAAATGATTTATTATTATTATTATAAGTAAAGCATGGTTTTTATACTCTTACACGGACGAAGTCATGGGCGAGAGCTAATATTATTACACAACTCGACGTCAGGTGCTAAGGCTTCAAACCGACGATAAACTTCGCGCAAACATCGTAAAAGTTCTCGGATATAACCTTATAAAGACATCAAAACATGGCACCTAACATTTATTAAACATTTCCTTTATTAATAATAGTGATTTTTGGTCGTCAACGTTCCCGAAAACTACGGAATCTCCTCATCATCACGATCATTTTTCTCCATGGAAGCATACCTGGGAAGTGTCTGGTTTTCAATATATTAGGGTCCAAAGTTGAGTAAATAGACTGCGTTTTTCTGCATAAATGCACATAGACGTGCGTAGCAAGATTTTTTCACGAGAAATAATTAATATGTGTCTAAAAAAAACTAACATAAACACTAGAAACTATAAATTTCGCCCGATCAAGTAATTTAAAAAAAAAATTAAAAAAAAAATTTTTTTCAGCATTTTTTTTTGCATAAGCTTACTTTATTTGATGTATAGAGTACGTACCCTTCGTTAATAGTGGCCACAAAAAAACACCCTGTATAATATCATGACTAAGATAAATTTATAAAAACACTTCTCCATTAATATAATCCGTTAGGATATGGTTGATCGTTTCATCTTTAAGCATTGTGCTGAGGGATTCAGCTTTGTTTGCCGAGATTTGGCTAGTGTATAGCTATCGGGATGAAAAATAACGTTGCCAATATGTAATTTAGAAAAGAGATGGTAAAATTCGTCATCCAAGTAATTGACTCGGTAGCTCAGTGGTTAGAGCGGCTGGCACGGTTTGTAGTGGTCACGGGTTCGATTCCCACTCGGGTGAAGAATTTTTTCCATTGTCTTTATTAATAATTTTATAATCTATACATATAATAAAAATGTAACGGATCGCTGTCTATACATGGAAGATATACAGGGTGTAACAAAAGGGGTATGTTAAGCGAAAAGCTATGTAAAGAACCCACTATAGAGAACCTATTTCTAAAATTTGAGATTCGACATATGTGATTTATTATTCAAGATTGTATGGAAATTCCTGAGGTGTGTAGGAAATCTCCATACTATCTGGAAAAATAAACATGTGATTTCGAGTCTCAAATTTTGTGGGTAGGTTCCTTTTAGTGGGCTATTTACGTAGCTTCTCGCTTAACATACCCCTTTTGTTACATCCTGTATAAGAAAAAATATTATAGAATACCTTTATCAACGCAATAGTACCCAAAACAATGTTTTTTTTTAAATTTTTGTCTGTTTGTCTGTATGTCGGTTTGTCTGTGCGTTTGTGCACGCTAATCTCAGACACAGCTGAACCGATTTCGATGCAGTTTTCAGGAATATATTGTGATAGGTCCCACTTAACATACAGGCTACTTTTTATCCCGGGAAAATGTTTTTATCCCGGATAATTTCGATACACGCGGGCGTCCACTAGTTTATTAAATAAATTCAATATATTTAGGAATAAACCTCATTTATTTCAAGAAAAACACTCGACTCTTACGATTATTACGAGTCCTATAATACGAGTAGGTACCTCTTAATCCGAAATGCGACAACCTGTCGACAACAGTTTTAGAGCATGCCAAAGAAATAACATAAAAACATACACTCGACAACATTACACTGCTCCTGGCGCAGTTGGGTTAAAAGTAATGCTAATCGGACTGACAGTACGTCGGCTGACTGACTGATGCAAACAATACAATCCTTGTAACACATTGACCTAGTTACACATTGGAAATAACATATTGTTTCGTGATAGCCACGGTATTCTTATCACATTTGCCCTTACCGGGATTCGAATCTGGATTTCAGCTCAATAGCCAAGTCTAGGTTTGAAACGACAAATCTTTATACACGGTGTAAAAAGGAGTATGGTTAGTGAAATGCTACAAAAACAGCCCACTATAAAAATCCTATCAGTAAAGTTTGAGAATCGAAATCACATGTTTATTTTTCAAGATGGTATGAAAATTCCTGAGTTGTTTAGGAATTCTTCATACTATCTGGGAATATAAAAATTTCAAGTCTGAAATTTTGTGGATAGCTTATTTACAGTAAACTGTTTTTATAGCATTTTGCTTACCTTCTTCTGTTACATCCTGTAGATACAACCAAAGAGCATTTTCAACTGAAACTCGTATAGAATAAATATTTCGTAGCATATTTTCGCTGCGCATAATACAAACTATAAATATGAACTATAATGGCAAGTAATAAAGTACCTTTTCACTTGCAGTGTAATAATTTAGAGGCTGTGCTGAAGTGGCGACTGCACATTATCTATCTCAAAAGCTTGGAATTAGTAACGGCTGGACGCGAGGCAAATACTATTTCTCGCAAGTTTCGACGCCATACGAAATGTAATTTGCCAGGGGCGGCTGTCACCGGCTGTGTCTAAAAATTTAGTGGCATGTAAAGATACCTATCGCTACATAATATAGTAATACAGGTAGGAGACTCGTAGGTAGAAGTTAGGTAGTAGAATCGTAATAATCTCAAGTTAATAAACAATATTTGATATCTAAAATAATAATATTAGTAATTTATTTTACAAAACACAATTGTACAATAAGCGCACTGAGATTAATATAAATTGAGGTATAGTAAATAACAGTGACAATAAAATAAGTACTTAAGTGCACCAAATATGCTCTACAAGACTGTTTTATCTAAAAACAGCTCAGAGAAAGAAATAAAATTATTTAATCTTATCCTAACAGAAATACATGCACACCTAATCAACTTATCCTAACACCATCCGCGTGTGTGTGTGTGTGTATGTGTGTGTGTGTATGTGTGTGTGTAAATAAAACACATTTGCCAGAATCAGCTTGGAAAACTAGTTTAATGTAACATAAGCTGTACGTTATTATATACATTTCTTTAATAATATATGTATATATATTATATAGGCTGTGGTTGTACTAACTAATATTTAATAAAAAAAAAGTAGTACCTACTATATTTTATATCCTAAGGTAAATAATCCTAAGTCTCGAGAGTAACCAAAGCGAAATATTCTAAATAAGTACACACCTCTCTTGTTACACGCTGTATGTTATTAATATATGTATAAAGAACTAGTGGACGCCCGCGACTTCGTTCGCGTGGACTGCAGAAAAAACAAAATGTCGAAATTATCCGGGATAAATATATTTTCCCGGGAAAAAAGTAGCCTAGTAGTAATCCAGGGTGCTGACACCCTAAGTCCATACCATAATTTTATTATTAAAATCGCTCCAGCCGTTTTTACGTGAAAGAGTAACAAACATCCATCCATCCATCCGTACTTACAAACTTTCGCGTTTATAATATTATTAGGATTAATTTAAATACCTATACAGATTCTAAAGCTGTAAATGGCACTGGGTCACTGGGTACTCAGACAATGTAACATCGTTAGGCATCGACGTGCGTTGTAGCAACACTCTCGCCAAATAGCGGTCGGAATACATCACGTGACTCGACGAACGCACGAAAATGAAGGCTTCCTATTGGAGCAAACATATCGGCAACGAACCTCTATGAGTATTCGATTGAAAAGAGTGCGTTTCACCAAATAGTTCCTCTGAATGATGGCGTGATTGAATGATGTGTATGGCTACATTATCTGAGGACAGGTGTGTCTATGATCCTGGCTCACAGGAGTTGGAGAGGTGGGAGGAGTTGTGGACCAATGCCAGTACATTATCTGTACTACTGCATACGAGTCCGTTTCAAAGAATAATAATAACAACTCCTATGCCTGATTTCGGAACTATAATTTTTTTGTATACACATAGTAACTAGCGCCATCGTCCATAGGAACTATACTATTCTATGAAACGAACTCTACTAAGGCCCCTAGATAGCTTGTTTTACTCTGTGCCAGTTTGAAAACCCTGTGTAAAGCGGACAGATTCCGTTTTCAAATTTAAATTTCGAATCCTTTATGAAGGCGGGTATTTCCACAAGTATTCGCGGAGCTCGGGACGGTATTTATCATGAAGGAAGAAAGCGGAGGACTTGTTATAATCTATGTAGCCATACAAATAACATTGTAGCTTACGTGGCGTAGTATGAACCTATCACTAGCCAATAACCACAGTTTCAAAATATTGTTGTACGAAATAGGTAGGTAATTCACAAATGTCACTCAAAAAGATTGAAATATCTCTCAAGCATAAATGCGACAAGGCGTTTAAGCTCTAGATCGTGATAAATAAACCTAACCAAAACCCTTCTGGCGCAGGCGGCTGAAACTCTGATATTGCAAATTGGCCATTAAAGTACTTTGTTATCCTCTAGTCAGAAAAAATGCTAATAATAAGCCTCTTACTAAAATGTATACTTCGATGCGCGGTTCTACGAACAAAAGTTAGAATTTCCATTTTGTGCTTCATTTGTGTTATTTATTTAGAAAATGTTTTGTGTCGGCCATTTTGAGTTGGTCCGCCATTTTGCTGAGATTTTGAGTAATTTCCTATCTATGTCATCCTCGGATTGTTGTGGTTAAAATCTTTTGAGAGCTTAATGAATTTGTTTAAGATACTTGTATATATATAATTAGGACATAGCGGGGAAAGAAAATGAATGTCTTTGTATTAGGAAAATACAAAATAAAATGTGAAGTAATATAAGGTGCTTTTTAATTACATATTATATAAGTTGCCTAATATAAGATTTCAGACAATGTCCCATAGTGAAAGTTGTTTCTTTCTACGTTGTTGCTTAAAATGATATAGGTACTCGTACCTATTGTATACTATACAGCGGTGATAGCCCAGTGGTTAAGGCGTGCACCTTCCAAGCGAGAGGCGTATGTTCGAACCCAGTCACGGGCCTGTACCAATGAATTTATTTCATGTACAGATTTTAATGTTGCAAAATTGTCACTTAGCTCGTGCCTCGGAAAGCGCGTAAAACCGTTGGTCCTGCGCCTGATCTCTCTCCGGTCGTGTCGGCTTTCCGTCCCATCGGACTATGAGAGTGACAGAATAGAGAGTGTATCTGTGTTTGCGCACACACTTGTGCACTTTAATATCTCCTGCGTACCTGGCCAATCTCCGTAGAGATTGGTCGCCTTAACCGAAATACGGTCGGAGATCATCATCATCATACTATACAGCACGAGGTATGTTCTAGTGAAGACAGTTCGGTTTTAGGTACATGAAAAAACAAAGAACGATTGCTAGTTTGATATAAAATATACGACTTTTCCGTGACTTATAAAAAAATCTTGAATGACAAACAAAAAGATTTATTTACCCCACATAGCCCGTAGTAATGGATACTTGGATAATACAGATTTATTACCAGTTTCTGGCATATATGTGGATTGTTTTCCTCTTAGCCGAAATTCTTTGACAGAGGTTATTTACTAGTTAGGTTAGTTTAATAAATTGATTGATATCCTCTATCTTTGTTGATAATTGATAGATTACAATATTATCATTGATATATTCAAATTGAAACTTTACGACTATCTGCGCTGAATCGGGGGAACACATCAGCTGCATCTCCTTCCGTGCATGTCGTAAGAGTCGATTAAGGAATTAAGGAGCGTTCTCTCAGCTGATGAGCTGGCAACTTTAGTCATATTTATGCTTGATATCCATCTCTCCTCTCCTCCATGATCTTGCAATTATAGGTACCCAATATCAGAAACACAGCCGTGTGTGTATCTATATACAGGGTGTAGTAACAAAAAGGGTATGTTAAGCGAAAAGGTATGTAAATAACCCACTAAAAGGAACCTACGCACAAAATTTCAGACTCGAAATCACATGTTTATTTTTTTTCATAGTATGGAGAATTACTAAACAAATCAGGAATCTTGAAAAATAAACATGTGATTTCGAGTCTCAAATTTTGGAAATAGGTTCTCTATAGTGGGCTATTTACATAGCTTTTCACTTAACATACCCTTTCTGTTACACCCTGTATAATGTACACTGTCGAAAGCATTTCGATGCAGGAGTCTGTCTGGCCTCGGGTTGTTTCGGAGTTCCTCTGATGCACCATGTCTTGTCGTTGAATGTATCAGAAAATACATGTACATACGTCCCGGTTGAGGCATTGGAAAACTTAATATGTAGGTATCTCGAATGAGATTATTTATCCCAACTAGTTCCAACTTTAACAATAGGGAATATGCGTCTGACACGAAAACAGATTTTTTGTATTTTATTCGAAAGAATATAAATACAAACGTGCAAAAATAACAATCGGTTAGTAAATACTAAAGTTACAGGAGTTTAAAAGTTTGAAAAATTTAACGAAAAAAATTTACAGCATAAAAGGAGTACAATACACAAAATATAAAATATTACGTTTATAGATTAAGATTGCATTTTTCCCCATACTAATTTGAGACGGTTGTCTACAATGACGTCAAAGTCTTTGCCATTTTAGTATGGAACAAACGGAGCGTTTCAAAAACATTTTGCCGGCTCATATTTTTGAATTGCTGTAAATCCAAAACGGTGAAAGTTAGATATGCCATTCCAAAGGCAAACTATATTCATTTTTTACGTATAATATAAAAATGAAATAAAAAAATTCATACATATACCCTATTGTCAGATCTGAATCTATCTGAATGATAGAGTTGAAGATGTCAATATCTTAATCAAGTTTTAGAGGAAGGCAGTGTCTTTATTCTTCAGATAGGCTATCTGATTGTTAGGAAAATCAGCCCTGTATGATAATGCGAAAGTAAGCTTCTTTATTTGTTTGTTACCTCTTCACGATTTATTCCTTCAGTCATCTTTCTTTATTCTTCTTAAAATTTTGCATACACATAGTTGGAAGTACGGAAAAGGATAAAAGGCCACGCAAATAGAGTCACGGGCAACAGCTTTTTATTCATATTTATATCTTACTCATAGAGTGCACATTCTATGTACAAAAGTTTACAATCTAATGGGTAAGCAAATCCTACTTACTACCTAGATAAGAATAATCTTTCTCTTAATATTTTTTTATTATTATTTTATTTTATTAATATGTGTGAGTCACTTTGAAAAATAGAATGAGAAATGAGTTGATCAGAAAGAAGTGTGGTATAAATGAGGACGTGGTGACGAAGATTGAGAAGGGTATGTCGAGGTTGAAAAAGTGTACAACGGAAGAGTGGATGGAAGGGTTGGAAGGGAAAGACCTCGCCGGACTTTCACCGATCAAATTGGTGAAATTCTAAAGAAACGTCAGGTCAAGAGTACCCTAAACCGACGAGCGTGCATGAAGAGTATCATGAAAGTAGATGAAGCGAAAGAGGTGTGTCAGGATCGTAGCAAATGGAGATCCGTGATCTCTGCCTACCCCTCCGGGAAAGAGGCTTGATTTTTATGTATGTATGTATGTCATTAAGACGTTTGAACCTGCTGTTCTGGCTCCCCATTCCGGGAATACAGATGTGTCTATATTTATGTATCTAAGGTTCTCATCTTTATAGCTTGCACGCGGACAAAGCTGTGGACGTCAGCTAGTGAGTTACCTGGCAATGTTATGATGATGATCTCCGGCCGTATTTCGGCCAAGGCGACCAATCTCTACGGAGATTGGCCAGGTACGCAGGAGATATTATAGTGCACAAGTGTGTGCGCCAACACAGATGCACTCTCTATTCCCTCACTCTCATAGTCCGATGGGACGGAAAGCCGACACGACCGGAGAGAGATCAGGCGCAGGACCAATGGTTTTACGTGCTTTCCGAGGCACGAGCTAAGTGACAATTTTGCAACATTAAAATCTGTACATTAAATAAATTCATTGGTACAGGCCCGTGACTGGGATCGAACTTACGCCTCCCGCTTGGAAGGTGCACGTCTTAACCACTGGGCTATCACCGCTTGTATGTTATAACCATGGAGAATTTATAAATATTATATATTCTTCATGGTTATAACAGATGTTTAAAGAAAAATTGGACTAAAGTGAAAATATCTCACATTTAGCTGTGAAAGCTATTAGTGGCTACAAACAGTGAAAACTATAAATTTGGCCGCGTAGAGATTTATTGTGGCACTCTGTTCAGGCACGTTTGAAGCACGGATAGAGGTTATGGAGGTTTCACACTTAACGTTTTAAAGGAGTACGCTAAGATTAGTTTTAAACCTGACTTGTGATATGCTGGCTAATGTACGTAGATGTCGAAGGTGTGTAGATGTAGAATTGATGAAAGGTGATTAGATAAATAGAGAGTACTCTTCCAAATATGGAACGTACTATAAATAGATGCCAAAATGTATGGCTTTTTGACATAATTTGCGTCTCCACAATTGGGTCTTTTGCTTGTGTCTGTGGTATGGTGTTTGTTGCCGTGTAAATTGTTATTTAGTTTTGTTATGTATTTTGTATGCTTTTTTTCCTATATTTGTATTCCAAAATGGCGGAGCACAGAGAAGTTAATTCTATTATTGTAATACCTTTTAATACCTGTGTATCACAAATATATCAATTTGAATTTGACAGAAGCAAAGTCAAGCCTTATTACAAGGAAATTACATTAGATTTACGTTAAAATATAAAACACTTATTACGTTTGGAGCTTCACTTGTACTATTTGTTTTCAAGTAGCGTGACTATAAATAGGTAATCACATCACTGACATAGAATTATAAAAATCCTGGATTTGAAATCGACAGAATTACTCAAATTTTAATCTTTTTTTCAAACGAGTTACAGAGAATAAATACGCACGTAGGTAACGAGAAAAATTGCATATTCACAGAAATGGAGTGGCGATTCCATTTTTTTTATTACATACCTGTGTTTACTCGAAAGTAAAAAAAGTCGTGGTTTTTAACAGCGAATATTTTTTGCTTTTATTGCACATTTTTATTTAAAATTATACTTAAATATTATACTGTAACGGCATTAAAGGTCTCTGTCTATAAAATGAAAACTATCAAATCGCGATCGGTGACTAGTTGCTAGCTTATTGTTTGAGAGAACGATTTTTGGTCGTCAACGTTCCTGAAAACTACAGAATCTCCTCATCATCACGATCGTTTTTCTCCATGGAAGCATACCTGGGAAGTGTCAGGTTTCCAAAATATTAGGGTCCAAAGTTGAGTAAATAGACTGCGTTTTTCTACATAAATGCACATTGACGCGTGTAACAAGATTTTTTCACGAGAAATAATTAATATCTGTCTATGAAAAAACTAGCATAAATACTGGACACTATAAATTTTGCCCGATCAAGTAATAAAAAAAATTACATCGTTGCCCAGCATTTTTTGTGGCATAAACTTACTTTATTTGATGTAAAGGGTACGTACCCTTCGTTAATGGTGGCAACCAAAAAACACCCTGTATTGTCGACTCTTACGAAACGTTCGACAGGAGATGCAGCTGATATATTCTAGTGAAACCCCACATCAGCACCAGTCCGTTTCTTCGAATGTTGTAGTATAACATCGTTCATCGCCACCACAATTTGGTATATTTTATAAATACCTTTATAGATACGCTCATCTTGCTTTCAAGTCGAGTATGAAATCTCCGTTAGCTGCAAAAGTAACTCGCACTGAAAACCAAGAAATTTTCCGCGAATAAGTAAATCTGTGTAAAACGGTTAAAGTTTAACGACCCGTGTGATATACGATTGTGTTTCACATGTGTTCTGGTTTGATATTAAATACGAGTAGCAAATGTATGTTTAATTGTTTAACTTTGCGATCTTTGCAGCTGCGTTTAACTTTTGTTTAATTATTCTTACACTTATCAATGCCTTAGAGCTCCTGGAGACATAAAGTAGGTGTAATAGTAACTAATAGTAGGCCTGATTTGTATATGTAGTAGTTGTTCTATTATTATTCCATAAATATCTTTATAAGGCTTCTCGTTCAAATAAACCTAATTCAGATTTCAGCAGAAACGTTTGTATTTAGGTATACAAACGTTTCTGCAGAAATTCATTCAATCTGTTATGTTGTAGTAACTATTAATTACTCTTACTTTATAGAGGAATACGGTATACATAAGAATTGTGAGAAATGGAGTACCTACTTAACAGTTTATAGGTCGTTTGAAATCAAAACTTGAAATATTTAATAACAAGTACGAGTAAGTCTCGCGCATGAAGGGTGCCATACAGATATCTATAAAACCTATAAAATTTTTGTACATTGAAATGTAATCTGTTTGGATGCCAAATAAAAAAACAACTCAGGCGCTGGTCGCGCGGCCATTAATTACTAAAGCGTTGTATGGCATATATATATATATACGTATAATGGTGTACACGTGGTGTCTAGTTTGGTAGCTACATTCACTACTTCCTGCGCCCGTATCATGAATTTGGTGAGAGCGAGATATCTCACATTTAAACGTCAAATTCACAGAGCTATATAATAACTAGACAAAAGACTTAGTTCGTACTTTGCGTGTAGAAACGAAGTTGGGAATTAGAATAGACACTCGTAGCTAAGACTGTGAATTTGTCCTGAAAGAAGTGCTTTGCAATCCCTTTTTACATGTGAAGTATATTCACTTACATGCCTAATCATAGCTCTGTGAATTTGTCGCGCAAATATGAGCCATCTCGCTCTCACCAAGTTCGTGCTACGGGCGCTGGTCGTCCAATTGGTCGCTCAGTAAAAAATAACCTTTACCTACAACATAAAAAAAAGCTTGTATGTAAAAAATCCTACGAATGTTTCCCAAATTCATCTGAACACAGAATTTCGATTCTGTAGACTCATTACTCTGTTTGCTAGTCCGGGAGCTTACAAAATCGGCCGCTTTATTTAGCCCATCATAGTCGGGGAGCGTCAATATTTTCCTTCCTCTAGATGCAGGCGATTTCCGATGATCGAGGGCTCGGCAAGCAACGCCGGCGCGCAAACATTAGCTTATGACGTCCAATATTAGCTGTGATTCCATGGTTTTGCTGCGTAAAATGCTGAGTTGAAGCCTTGCATTGTGTTGAAAGGTTTTGTTAGAAACTATAACGTCAGCGTGAAAATGAATTTACATATTTATTCGAGAAGTTATGTGTCGATTGTCATTTTTTATATGTTTCTTTCTATATTTGTTACGGTCTGTCAAGCATAAGTTGATATTTCGGGGCTTTATTATCAACGTAACACTAATAATGGTTATGATACGTAGCCTTAGGACAAAATCTTGGAGAACTGCTAAGTCAGTTCTCCTTTACCTTCTTCTTCAGCCTATTGCAATTCACTGCTGGACGTAGGCTTCCCCCAGGGCACGCCACAAGGCTACTGCTACAGGGGGCTTTTGCCCATAGTCACCACGGGTTGGTGATCGCAGTGTGATTTTCACACTTTGTTGTCAGCACAGGAGGCGCTGCTGTCCACCTCCCGGAAACGCTTAATCGCCTCGTACGATACCCACGGGCAGGCAGGGGTGGTACAAACTCTACTCTGCCGGCACCACGCGGCTATGCCCTTTACCTATACCTACTATAAATACTAAGCCAACATTGGGTTTAACTGAACCCATGATACCATTACTCTTATACATAGAAATAAAGTTATTCCCAAATCCCTGCTGTTATACTATTTCGTGCAATTCAGTCCAGTTTTTCCTGTTCCCGGGGGAATTTGAAATCTTCACACTCCGAAAACATACACAATACATTCTACAATTTGGTGAACAACAATTGAAAATAGGTGGGAATATTCCAGTTTTTTCCAGTGAAAATTTACAGTGAGTTTCGTTTTTTTATGCAATATCTGCCTGGCTATTCCTTACCTACACCCTGTACATCGATAAAGACTCTAGTGTTTCCGCCAAGACGAGTTTGTATTGTTTTGTTTTCTTTCGGATTAGAATTCATTAGATTCACTCATCTTCACTAAACATTAAGGAAAAAAATATAATAAAAAAAAACAAAAAATTTTCAAATTTTAATGCCACGTGATGCTGGCAGAGTAGAATTCGTACCACCCCATATCTGCCCGTGGGTATTAAGGGCGATTAAGGGTTTCCGGGAGGTGGGCAGCAGGCGCCTCCCGTGTTGACAATATAGTCCAAAATACAAACTGCGGTCACCAACCCGCCCGCCCAGCGTGGTGACTATGGGCAAATAGCCCCCATGGCAGTCTTGTGGCGTGCCCTGGGGGAGGCCTACGTCCAGCAGTGGACTGCAATAAGCTGATGATGATGATGATATCTTATTCTTTATTGTACACAAATCACTAGAGTCAATATAGAGAAAATTGCAAAAAAAGTATTCTAAGGCGTGTTTATGTCTGCAAGAGATTTCTTTGAGCATACCAAATAATAAAGTGAAACAAATAGTTTTACAATAAGATTCGTTTTCCTAATTTTAATCTGGAATTATCTTTAAGAAGAAAATGTGCGATTTTCATTCTTTTTTTCTTTTAATGACACCAAAATCAGTCACATACAAATAGTGTAGTCAAATAGATCTTCACCACAAGTTCATTTTTTTATGCAATTTTTTTTTTAAGGGGCTTTTTACCCAAGTGAGTATAACAACCCCATTGTATCACCTTATTTTACAAAAAGGATAAACATACTATTATTAACCTACTGATGCAGGACTGTGATTAGCTTGCATAACATAATAGCACAAGTAGAAATCGGCTCAGAGAGAATTGTTTGCATGATTCCTACATCTAACAAATTTATCTTGAGCTTCCTCATCAATAATCCTCATAATATTACAAGTTCATACATACTATAATATGCAAAAAGAACTTTATCTCCAACCTATTAGTTAATATGCATGCCTTTAAATTGCATAAAAAACAGGCAAACTATAAAATATAATAAACAAAATAAACTGAAACAATTTTAAATGAAGTATCAACATTGAGGTATTATTTCCTTGGTAACCAGTAAAGCGTAAATTGAACAGATTTCCATTTAATTACTACGGACTCTGGAACTCGACTCTCAAAAAGGATAATTTCTTGTTATCTTATAAAATTCATGGCTGTTTTCGTACATCGCGCCGCAAATTTTGGAGGCGGTAATTTAAATCAATACATTTTAATTTAGGCGATAAGTTCCCGAAATAGTGCAGAACTACAGGATCATAAAAGAGTTCACACAGCCACATCGTGTAACATAGACGGGGATAGACGTAAATGACCAGTTACGAGTTGCTAGCTTATCGCCTGAGAGAACACCTAAGCTCTTTAGTCGACTCTTACAACATGCCTGCTAATGTATCCTAATAAAGCTCCACATAAGGCCAGGAAAATTACTGTGTTGACTATCAATGATTGTTCCCGAGTGTATAATTGTTTACTGGGTTAAAGCAGTGAATAGAAAATAGAAATAATTTGCAATAGCAAAATCATGATGCCATATCCATTACAATATGACTTTAATGCACCAAATGCCTGCCAAGTTAACAGTTTGAAAACTTGTCTAATTAGCACCCTTAACTGATGAGGGGTGACTTGATACAGATCTGACGAAAATTTACGTCATTACCACTTAATATTTATATACATACTAGCTGTTGCCCACGACTCCACCCGCATCCTAACAAATGTATCCCATGTCCATACTTCCAACTCTGTGTGATTGGATTAGTTAATAAAGCACAAAGAGGTTACAAATAAACACGGAAAGTTATACTTTCTCATTTTTAATATTAGTTGGGGTATTCTAAAATGAATACCATAACATGATAAGAAAAAAACCTATATTCCCACTGGCCATCATGGAGAGAGCGGGAAGTCAAAAAAATTATTGTCGTTATCCCCTTTATCAAAGGGGTCAACGGGCTGTTAAAGTTTTACGTTGGCCCCATCATGGGGACAGCGGGAAGTCAAAAAAATTATTATCGTTATCCCCATTATCGATGGGGACAACGGGCTGTTAAAATTTTACGTGTCGTTGTCCCCATGGAATTATTAATCCTTGTGTACTCGTAACTTTACTTTTCCTCAACAAGTCAAATATATATAAAATCCTTGGTAACTTAAATACTAAATAAAATACTAGATAGTCCTTACTTTACAAAATACTTCAAAAATACTAATTTATAACCGAATTTGTTCAAGAAAATTACAAATTAGTTCACATAAATATTCATACAAAAACAGTGTCTCTACTTTTTTGTGGGATGCCTAATTATTGACTCTCATAGCAATACCGATCTTATTTACAAGAATATGCCTTGCTATCGTGTATTGTCTTTGTGACCCTATTTAATCTATGGGAATCCAACGAATAGCTGGATATCAACTAGCTATAGGGTATAGAAGAGGTATATTAGACAAAATATTAAATAAATGAATATTCACACACTTCACAACAGATTGACCTAGTCCTACATTAAGATCCATAAGGTCTTGTATCGTGGGTACTAAGCAACGGTATATAAATACATAGATAAGTATACAAACATCCATGACTCGGAAACACACATCGGTATTCATCGTATCAATGTATGCACCTACCGGGATTCGAACCCAGGACCTATGGCGTCGCAGACAGGGTCACTACCTACTACACCAATCGGCCGTCACATTTATTTGGCCGCATTTTGTGAATAAATTTTCTATAAGTTGTTGATCATTGGGCAATTTCCATCATCCACTTCTATTTATACGTTAAAAAATTGCTATGTAGTATGATAATAAGGCAGTTCGGCCGAATTTATCAAATCGTTACAATGTTTGTGACAGGTCGGAGAAAAAACAGGCGGTTTCGGGGGAAATGCTAAATGATTTTTTAAATAATTTATACGTATATTTGAGTAGGTGCCTAACCCATTTTTCTCGACATTTCGCTGGCCTTTTTCCATTTACTAAACCTAGGTAGTCGATGCTGGAGCTTTTTAAAGTGATTATTTATAACTGTTTCGGGAGGTGGGCAGCAGCGCCTCCCGTGTTGACAACATAGTCCAAAATACAAACTGCGGTCACCAACCCGCCTGCCCAGCGTGGTGACGAAATAGAATTAATCCTACTAAAATTATAAACGCGAAAGTTTGTAACTATGGATGCATGGATGGATGTTTGTTACTCGTTCACGTAAAAACGGCTGGAGCGATTTTTATTTAAATTTGGTATGGAGTTAGCTGACACCCTGGATTAACACATAGGCTACTTTTGATCCCGGAAAAATGTTTTTATCCCGGATAATTTCGACATTTTGTTTTTTCTGCAGTCCACGCGGACGGAGTCGCGGGCGTCCACAAATAAAATAATATAATTTTGAATTTTGGTGAATTGCTTTACATATCCACTCGGCGTAGCCAATACTGCAGGATCATAAACGAGATCCCACAGCCACGTTTGGATTGGCAGGTACAGATATAGATGATCGGTGATAAGTCGCTAGCTTATCACCTTAGACATTGCCCCAGTTCCTTAGTCGACTCTTACGATACCCACGGAAGGAGATGCAGCTGATGTATTCTAGTAAATCCCCGCATTAGCTGAGGATTTGAATTGCTGTTTTATATTTCCTTCTAAATAATTAATTTCTTAATTGGGCACTTGGAAGGAAATATTATAATGTTTACACTTAGATCATAATGCTTATAATAAATTTTATAGTTCGACAAAATACAAAATTATGTTCATAAGATCGTTACTGCTTGAAAGCAGGATACGAGTACAACACTGAATCATCATCATCAGCCTATTGCAGTCCACTGCTGGACGTAGGCCTCCCCAAGGGCACGCCACAAGACTGCCATGGGGGGTATTTGCCCATAGTCACCACGCTGGGCAAGCGAGTTGGTGAACGCAGTTTGTATTTTAACAACATTGAATATTATATAACACAAATATGACAAAAATGACGGCCAATTGGTGTAGTTGGTAGTGACCCTGCCTGCGACGCCATAGGTCCTGGGTTCGAATCCCGGTAGGTGCAAACATTGATGTGATGAATAACGATGTTTGTTTCCGAGTCATGGATGTTTATATACTTATCTATGTATTTATATACCGTTGCTTAGTACCCACGACACAAGACCTTAGGGATCTTAGTGTGGGACTAGGTCAATGTGTTGTGAAGCGTGTGAATATAAAAAAAAAAAAAAAAAAAAATTACGAAGTACGTACTCAAGCTACCTCCATTTATAGCAGGCTATTAAATTTTAATTAGGTACCTTCATTTGAGAGGGATTTCGAGAATGAGGCATATATTCTCATTAATATATATTAAATGGTAGTATAATATTAAAAAATTCGATATTTTATTATCTTTGCTTGGCAACCTGCCCGTTATCTTGGACTTCTTGAATTATCAATTTTTTATTAGACTCGAGGAATTCCTTCCGGTAAACGAGATTTCTCTTTTTTTCCATTCGTGTCCCGAAAATTAAGGAAAATCCTATGTTACTGGATGGATGGATGGATGAATGATTCTCAGTCATTCAAGACGACGTATTGTATATATAGAGAAGAAGAATATATATAGAATATAATTATTTCGGCGGCGCGTGTACCAAATTTTTCTATGAATTATAAATATTCATACAGAGTGATTTTTGGTCGTCAACGTTCCCGAAAACTACGGAATCTCCTCATCATCACGATCATTTTTCTCCATGGAAGCATACCTGGGAAGTGTCTGGTTTCCAAAATATTAGGGTCCAAAGTTGAGTAAATAGACTGCGTTTTTCTGCATAAATGCACATAGACGCGCGTAGCAGGATTTTTTCACAAAAAATAATTAATATCTGTCTATAAAAAAACTAACATAAACACTAGACACTATAAATTTCGCAGGATCAAGGAATTTAAAATTTTTTTCAAAAAAAAAAAAAAAAAATTCCCAGCATTTTTTTGGCATAAACTTACTTTATTTCATGTATAGAATACGTACCCTTCGTTAAAGGTGGCCACAAAAAAACATCCTGTATACTTGTAATATAAATAGGTTATAGAATGCGTTTTACAATATACTAGCTGACCCGGCAAACGTTGTTTTACCATCTAAAAGGGGTTGATCCTAGAGGGGTGAAAATTCGTGGTTGTATATATTTTTGTATGCTGTATCATAAAAAAAACAAAAAAAAATATTAAAAAAAAATTTGGGGTGGACCACCCTTAACATTTAGGGGGATGAAAAATAGATGTTTTCCTATTCTCCACCCTAACCGATATGCATGCTAAGATTTACGAAAATCGGTCGAGCCGTTTCGGAGGAGTTTAACTTCTAACACCGTGACACGAGACTTTTATATATTAGATATATAATCCATAGGTATATACATACAGGCAACACTATGGCCGTGTCACTGGCAATCATATTGATATAATAGAAATACAAGAATCTTATGCTTACGCTGGACAAAATTAGCCAAGCGATACTGGCGTTCTATACCTTAAATACTCTAAGAACAAATTGTTATCGTTTATTATGGATGAAATCTCTTCCAGAAACCGGCGGTTACTGTAATAGCCAGACGCATTGCAGCAAAATAGAAAGTAATAAGTGCAAAAAAGCGGTTTTCTAATAAATACTAATAGCTGTACTCTTTCACGAAACTAATTTGGCACCCATAGTGGTATACGCTGCCCTACTAGCCTACTTCAACCCCTTACCCGCTTTACAAATTAGTTTCCCATCAATTATGGCTTAGTAAGTGTCAAGTTGGGGTTTTTGTTATTTGAATGTTTATGAAAAATCTTCGCAAATATTTCTACAATTTTCTTTTATATGTTTCCGAATAGTAAAGTCACGGACGACCTTGGCCAGGTCGTCCGTCCATCTCGCGAGTGGCCTTCCCACGCTGAGTTTGTTGATACGTGGTATCTACTCTAGAACTTTCCGGCTCCATCGGCCATCAGTTCTTCGAGCTATATGCCCTGCCCATTGCCACTTCAGCTTGCTGGACCGTTGAGCTATGTCGGTGATCTTTGTGCGTCTGCGGTTCGAAATTATTCCCAAATTGGGTACTAGAGATTACCAATAATAACTGGGTATTTCCATAATAAATCAATTAAAACGGACAGCCAATCTAAACAGTCTCCATCCATTTAAATTCTACAATTACCGAATTTGATGATTCGGTATCAATTAATTATGGTTTAAGTTTGATTTTGATAGGTTTCTATTAGAACCGTGCATAAATGCAAAATGTATTTATTGAAATTGAACTATTTCAATGCGGAAATTATTTTAATAAATAGGTTTTAATTGATAACTAGTAGACGCCCGCGACTTCGTTCGCGTGGACTGCAGAATAAACAAAATGTCAAAATTAGCCGGAATAAAAATATTTTCCCGGGATAAAAAGTAGGCAAAGTGTCAGCTAACTCCATACCAAGTTTTATTAAAATCGCCCTAGCCGTTTTTATGTGAAAGAGTACGAGTAACAAACATCCATCCATCCATACTCACAAACTTGTTCGTATTTTCCTTAACGTGACCTCGTTACTGACTGACCCCGTTATGCTAATCGTGACTGTGGGATCTCTTTTGCGATTGTCAACCCCATTTTTGGGAATATATCCGTATGTTTATGTATGTAAAAGTCATGTATAAAGAGGATCTAGAACCTAACATAGTATGTAACTGATAGGTACACTTCTTTCGCTAATTCACTTACATGAATATCTAGCAGATGTACTCGTACCTACCATGCATGAAGAAGTTGCATGATATATGTATCACATCTAAGGGACTCCAACATCAGATCAGCGGGCCTATAGATATAAATTACGTTAAAAATGTTTCCGAATTTGAATAATTTGAATCAGAATCTAATGGAATAAGAAATAAATGGGAAAAGGTCTAAACAAACCCTAAGGTATCCTAGTAATTCTTATTTAATAACATTTTTCCTGAATATACGTGTTACTGCCGAGTCTTCATCGGCCACCATCGGCCACCATCGTCGCCGGCGCCGCCTTGTGCAGGGCGCGCGGGAGGGTGGCCACTCGGGTCTGAGCCACCAGACGGTCAGACTACCTCAGCAAACGTAGCGGGCGCGTCTAGCCCAATTCTATATTTTTACACTAAGTGCTCAACTCATTTGTAATCTATTTTAAATACCAATATAATACCTTGCATGAAAATCTTGGTGTCTAATTTGGATCCGAAAACCTACATTAAGTACGCCCCTATAAGCGCGTACATTTGGCGACCGTGACACTAACAACGAGCGACGACCGTTGGAATTTACCTGCATTTGGAAAAAATTGGGATACTGCTGTGGCGCCTTACCAAACATTGAAGGTCTATGCCGAATGCCGATAAAAAGTAAGCCCGTTCCTTTATTATGCCTAATCCTTGCCTTATCCTAAACTTAAATTCTATTTCTATATAAAGTGTCTAGCTTCACGACTGTCTAATTGCCTATCCAATTAAATAATTTTGCCAATGGTTGATTTCTGTACAGATCAAATGCATTGCACTGTTATCGTAATACAATAACAGGCCGTAAACGGTTAATTGGTTTACGGAACAGCTGTGCAAAACAAGTTACTTATATACCTAATTATTTAAAGTTCAAGTTAATATATTTTGTGCAACAATAAATAAATGTAGGTAGGAATCACGTACAGTTAATACAGTAGTCCTACTGTACAGCAATTTACCGTTAGTTGAGTGCTTAAACTACCTACTACGCTTCGAATTTTTTTGTTTTGTCACCTTCCTCTCTTGCCAAAGGTGCTTATAGTAATATCTATATAATTAATTATCCTATTTACAAAATTTGTTTACATTTAAACCGGAAACCTACTTATCTATTCATTTTAATACGAGAAATATAGCTATTTTAAAGTCCATTGTCGGTGCATTCCAGTGTCGATGCATAATTCGTTTGCCGGGTGATACTAAGCGCCTTGCGGTGCTGCGTGGTATCGTCGCAGGGGTGAGCGGACGCAGTCGCCGATAAGCTGTGCCCGCCCGGCGCAGCTCGTGCTGTTGGCCGGCTCGGCGGGTGCGAGACTGGACTGTTTAACCGGTTTGATTGCATCTGTTTATTTACCTAGCTCATTGTTTCTATTCAATGATGGAAGGCGAAGGAACTAGTAGTACCGAGTTAATTAAAAAACTTAACAAAAGACGTGGTGGAATCAAAAGTCAATTAACAATGTTTAAAGAATTCGTAAGGAATTTGAACGCGGGTCAAGATTCTGGTCTTTCATCATTGCAAATTAAAGAGCTGAGTTTGCGATTAGATGGCCTTCGGAGGTTAATGAACGATTACAATACCGTACAGCTGCAACTTGAAGATATTTCTCCTAATTGTGATGAGCAGTTGGCCGAAAGGGGTCAAACTGAAGGCATATTTTACTCGCAAATTGCGCTCGCACAAGATATGATTGACAATTATTCTGCCAAAGTAGTAGAAGGTGACGAGTACAAGTCAACTTCCAGCCATCATAACTTGAATAATTCTATACGTTTGCCTACAATTAATTTACCGACGTTCGACGGTAACTATACGCGATGGCTGGAATTTAAGGATTTGTTCGAGTCATTAATCCATAACAATGATTCCATTGCTCCAGTGAATAAATTTCATTACTTGAGAAATTCTCTGCATGGAAGTGCTAGTGTTGTGATAAAGTCTATTGATTTTTCTGCCAGCGGATACGAACTTGCGTGGAATACACTGTGTGAGAGATATGATAATAAGAATATTCTTGTAAACAATCATTTAAGTTCGATCGTAAACATAAATCCCATAAATAAGGAATCTTTTAAGGCCTTAAGATATTTGTTAGATACCGTATCTAAAAATTTGAATTCTTTGGAGTCGCTAGGTATTTCCACTAAGGGCTGGGACCCTTTAGTAATTTTTTTGGTGTCATCTAAGTTAGATCCTAAGACAAATGGCAAATGGGAGGAGTATAAAGGCAGTTATACACGTCTATCCTCAATTAATAATACTGCAGAGGTGCCTACATTGGAGCAATTTAAGGATTTTTTACGTAATCGTGCTAATGTACTAGAGACTATGTTTTGTAGTAGGTCTAATGAAAAACCCTGCGGAATTTTAATCAACAAAAGCACAAGTAAAGACAACAAATACCCAAAATCTTTTGTGGCCTCTTTGGAGGGTTCCCGTATTAAACCTTGCTTAGTATGTGGACAGGGTCATTACATTTTCCAGTGTAATAAATTCAAAGCTATGAGTGTTGAAGACCGTCTTGTTCAGGTATCTAAACATAAACTTTGTACCAATTGTCTTCGCACTGGACATAATGATCCGCAATGTTCTCTCAAGGGAACCTGTCGTAGCTGCCGAAAGAAGCATAACACACTTTTGCATAATGACAGTGTCGTTAGCAATAATATCGCGACATCTGATACCGCTGAAAATAATGTCGTTAATTCAGTAGCCAATTTATCTACTGGCACACCAGGTCAAGTGTTGTTATGTACTGCTCAGGTCGAGGTTTATTGTTTGCATAGCGATGAAACTTGTCTTGCGCGTGTTTTATTGGATACGGGAAGTCAGTCATGTTTTATTACAAACGATTTGAAAGAAAAGTTAGCACTACCCACTAGTAAAATAAATTCATTTAAGGTTTCTGGAATCAACAATAAGCAAACAGAAATAACTGAACGAACTCGAATAAAGGTCAGATCGCGTTTCAACCCATTTACTATAAATGTAGATTGTTTGGTGATCCCGTCAATAACAGGGAACTTGCCTAATGTTGAGGCTGATGTCAAGAAATTGAATTTACCTAATGGCGTTGACCTTGCTGATCCTTTGTTTTATAAGCCGTCGCAGATTGATATCTTGTTAGGTGCTGACAAGTTTTTTGAAGTAATTGGTTTTAATCAAATTAAATTGGGGAAAAACAAGCCGATTTTACAGGATAGCAAGCTAGGGTGGATAGTGGCTGGTTTCACAGGTGATCGCTACTATCGATCTAATTGTAATTTAGTAAATTGTAATTTGGCCACTACAAGGCAAAAACCGGCATCACTACAAGATGTCGACAATTCTTTAAGGCGTTTCTGGGAGGTCGAAGAATTGCCTTCCGATTGCAAGCCTTATTCGATCGATGAAGAGTTCTGTGAAACTCATTTTATCGAAAATACAACCCGTTTACCTAATGGTCGATTCTCTGTGCAGATGCCATTTAAGGAAGAGCCGGAGGAGTCTCTCGGCACCTCATATCCTATAGCCATGAGGCGTTTTATTAATTTAGAGAATAAATTAAATAAAAACCATAAAACTAAAAATGAATATAGTAATTTTCTTAAAGAATATGTTGAATTAGGGCATATGACTGAAGTTAAACAGCCACCTGTAGGTTATTATTTACCCCATCATTGTATAATACGTGAACAAAAGGAGACAACTAAGCTCAGGGTCGTATTTGACGCTTCTGCAAAAACGACTACAGGCAAATCTCTCAATGACATTCAGGCTGTTGGTCCGGTCGTACAGAGTGATCTCCTATCAATACTTTTGCGTTTCAGAACGAACAGGTACATCTTAACAGCGGACATCGAGAAGATGTATAGACAGATCTCCCTCAGCGAACAACAGCGTCATTGGCAGCTCATTCTGTGGAGAGATCACATTGATCAACCAATCAAAACATTTCAGCTCAATACTTTGACGTACGGTACGGCTTCAGCTCCTTTTATTAGCACAAGATGTCTTAAGCAGTTAGCTCTAGAATGTTCGGATAAGATCGTAGCCAATGTAATTGAAAATGATTTTTATATTGATGATCTCAATACAGGATCCTCGAGTATTGAGGAATTAAAGCACATCTATACTCATGTCGTAAAAGTTTTGAATTCTGCGTGCCTTCCTCTGAGAAAATTTCGAACTAATTGTCCCGAAATTCTCGAGGATCAAACAGGATCATCAAATTGTCTTGATTTTGATAAGGAAGCTAGCGTTCTCGGATTGAAATGGTTCCCTCAGTCAGACCACTTGCACTTTCCAATTGATATTGAATCTTCGAGCAAGATAACAAAAAGAATAATTATTTCTACAACATGCAAGTTGTTCGATCCGTTAGGGCTCCTGAGTTGTTGCATTATCAAGCCTAAAATCCTACTTCAAAATTTATGGTCATCAAAACTTGAATGGGATGATCCCGTCCCGGCTAATTTTGAAAAGAGATGGTTGAAGTTTCTCAACAATTTGAATCACCTATCTGAAATTACTTTGCCCAGACACGTTCTGTCTGACGATCCAAATACTGATTATACCGAATTGCATTGTTTTGTGGATGCTTCTCAAGAAGCCTATGGAGTCTGTGTTTATCTACGATCTGTGGATAAAAATGATCAAGCAACAGTTCGGCTACTTTGTGCGAAAGCTCGAGTTGCACCTATCAAGGTTCTAACTATTCCTCGCCTCGAGTTATGTGCTGCCTTATTGGGGGCTCAATTATGCACAAAGGTAGTCCAATCTATTAAAATAAATATATCAAAGCGAATAATATGGTCTGATTCTACAGTGGTTCTCAGTTGGCTTAAAACACAATCTAAAGTACTACAAACTTTTGTGCGCAATCGAGTCAATAAAATTAACGAGCTCACCCAAGGTTATGTGTGGAAACACGTACCTACGGAGTTGAATCCGGCGGACTTGGCATCGCGGGGAATTGAACCGCAACATTTGCGGACTTTGTCTTTGTGGTGGGAGGGTCCGTCTTTCCTAAAAAGAAAACCTGCTGATTGGCCATTGCAACCTCACACTACGCTCTCAAATTTGCCAGAAGTTAAAGCACTATTAACTATTGACGATGCAATTCCAAGTAATTTTGACTCAATTGTATTGTTCGATCGATATTCAAAATATGTTAGATTGAAAAGAATATACGCATATGTTTTTAGATTTATTTCTAACTGTAAAAAACGGAGTGCGACGTTAACCGGGCCATTGCAAGCACATGAACTGAAGGACTCATTGACATATTTAGTAAAAGTATCTCAATCGCAGTCATTTCATAATGATATTAAAAATTTAACTATGGGTAAGCCACTTCATCACAAAAGTAAGATATTGTCTCTAAACCCATTTATTGATTCAAAAGGAATTTTACGAGTAGGAGGGAGAATCAGCAACTCTGACTATAATTATGATAAAAAACATCCAATTTTGTTGGACTCTAAACACCGTCTTACAAAACTTATTATGAACTATCAGCACGTACATCTACATCATGCGGGTGCTCAATTATTGCTGTCGTCTTTGCGCGAAGAGTTTTGGCCGATCGGTGGAAGGAACTTGGCTCGTAGTATTTGTAATAAATGTGTCGTATGTACTCGACTGAAAGGCAAAACCATTCAGCCTATAATGGGTGATTTACCTAAAGTAAGAATTGAGCCAAGCAGCCCCTTTAACTCCACTGGTATGGACTTTGCTGGTCCATTTATGATTGCAAACAAAAAGGACGTGGAAGTCGTAATACTAAAGCTTATCTATGCTTGTTTGTCTGCCTTACTACCAAGGCCATTCATCTCGAACTAGTCAGCGACCTATCTACTGAAGCTTTCATACTTTGTCTACGTAGGTTCGTATCACGTCGAGGCAAACCTAATGTAATATATTGCGATAATGGCAGGAATTTTGTTGGCGCACACAATGAGCTGGGTAGGGTATTACGGTCCAGTCGTCACCCAGTTTCTGATTATGCGGCTAATGAGACAATTAATTTTAAATTCATTCCGGCCTATGCTCCCAATTTTGGCGGAATTTGGGAGGCCGGAGTAAAATCCGCAAAATTTCATATGAAACGCGTTGCGGGTAACGCAAAACTGACGTTCGAGGAATTAGCCACGCTTTTTATAGAGATAGAAGCCATCCTTAACTCTCGTCCGTTAACTCCCCTTTCGTCCGATCCCAACGACATGAACCCTTTAACTCCCGGGCACTTTTTAATCGGCCGACCACTATCATCAGTACCTTCACTACCTGCTACCGGAACACCAGTCAACAGATACAAGCGCATCGAGCAGATCCGGCAACAGTTTTGGGAACGATGGCGTCGCGAGTTTATGGCGGAGCTACAACAACGCGTCAAATGGAAGAACGGCCAAAGAGACATCCAAATTGGTGACCTCGTCGTACTCAAGGAGGACAACCTGATGCCGCTTCAATGGCGAAAAGGGCGCGTCAGCCGTCTCTACCCCGGTCCAGACGGAACATGCCGTGTCGCTGATATTATAACCGATAAAGGGATTATTAAAAGAGCTGTAAACAAGATGTGTCTCTTGCCGGTAACTGATCACGACAATGAAACCAATGCAGTGACCCAGTGACATGTAACCGTTTATCCGGGTCATGCTTCGCATCCAGCCAGCAGCTGAAGACTTGAAAGCTCTACTTTCAACGCCGCGGAGGATGTTACTGCCGAGTCTTCATCGGCCACCATCGGCCACCATCGTCGCCGGCGCCGCCTTGTGCGGGGCGCGCGGGAGGGTGGCCACTCGGGTCTGAGCCACCAGACGGTCAGACTACCTCAGCAAACGTAGCGGGCGCGTCTAGCCCAATTCTATATTTTTACACTAAGTGCTCAACTCATTTGTAATCTATTTTAAATACCAATATAATACCTTGCATGAAAATCTTGGTGTCTAATTTGGATCTGAAAACCTACATTAAGTACGCCCCTATAAGCGCGTACAATACGTTTTCACCAAAACTCTGGAGTGCAAAAATTTATGCTCAGCAATAAGAAGAGAAAAGAGATATCAAACAAATGACTGTTTAAAAACTTCGAATCGTTGTTACCGAAGCGAAGTGTTGTGGAACTTCTCTGAGTTATGGTCCGGAAGAAATTGAACCATTTTTTATGTGATGCATTCGTTGACAAATAAGTTACATAGGTATAAATAAATATTCACAGACTTCACAACACATTGACCTAGACCCACATTAAGATCCCCAAGGTCTTGTGTCGTGGGTACTAAGCAACGGTATATAAATACATAGATAAGTATAGAAACATCCATGACTCGAAAACATCGATATTCATCATACCAATGTTTGTACCTACCGGTATTTGAACCCAGGACCTATGGAGTCGCAGGCAGGGCCACTACCAACTACACCAATCGGTCTATATATATATCTATCGAAATATAGTCTCTCGTATGCGTCATTTTACATACCCCAATTACACTAAATATATACATATAGGTACATACATACATATAATCACGCCTTTATCCCTTACGGGGTAGGCAGAGCACCAAGGGCCGATAGAACCACATGGTGCCACTTCTGACTAATTTTGAGGGTATAGTTGAGATGTACAAGTTCTATACTAAGTATATTTATTTCTTTATTACACCAAACCCATTTTGTACAAAATAAAGTTAGAAATACAGGATGATTTTTGGTCGTCAACGTTCCCGAAAACTACGGAATCTCCTCATCATCACGATCATTTTTCTCTATGGAAGCATACCTGGGAAGTGTCTGGTTTCCAAAATAAATTTCGCACGATCAAGGAATTTAAATAAAAAAAAAATAAAAAAAATTCCCAGCATTTTTTTTGGCATAAACTTACTTTATTTCATGTATAGAATACGTACCCTTCGTTAAAGGTGGCCACAAAAAAACACCCTGTATATTCCATGGCTGTATTTCCAAAAATGGTTTTAATGGAGCTCTAAGATTCCAAATAAGGTACTAGAGTAGGGTCTGATGCAAAAAGATCAGTGACAACTTACTAGTTCATCGGATGAGAGAACGCTCCCTATACATTACTACTTTAGTCGACTCTTACGACATGCACGGAAGGAGATGCGGCTGATATATTGAAGCTCCGGATCAGCACAGAAAGGAGTTTTATCTTCTATAAGTTAACGTGAAATAGAGATGGAACAATTTTACTCCGAGGTATAAGAAGTACCATTGATGACAAAGACTAAATTTAAGTTTCGTCATATAGAAGATCGATAAATTAATGTTTACGTTTTTACCTATATTTCAACGAATACCCGTAAAAAATGCCGGAGGTAACTAACTTCAACGAAGTAAAAGGAAATATGAAACAATATAATCATTTGTAAAATTTTTTGAAGCGCCTTTTTCCACGCTTGCCGTAATTGAGTTTAAAAGAGAGTACCTATTTCTCAGATTTTATATGAAATAAATAGAATAGGCACGTTACTGAACTGTACCTTTTTTAAAGACAATAAGCACACATTTACAAAAGATGTGATCTGTGGGGTAAGCACAAACCTCTCGATAGTCCGTAACGCTAGCGTCAAACTGTCATCACATAGATTTTGCTAGCGAGTCGCTAGCGTTACGCCGCGTAAAAAGGTTCGTGCTTACCCGACTGAGCTAAAAAATATATTGACAATAGGTACACGAATGCAACAAACAACCTAGGTACCCCTGGATTCACTTGAATTCAAAATAGTCAATGTCAAGTAAAACAAAACGCGACAACCACAATGATTGAACACTGATTCAAAAAAACTATAGTCATGGATAAGGTATTAGATAGGATTGTTTATAATATTTTCGTGAAAATTCGAGCATGTTCTATACATTTATATCTCATGTCATCGTCCTACATGTCAGCCCACCGGTAATGAATAAACGAATTGCTCATTCCAGGAGACATTGTTTATATTTTTGTCAACAAATATAAAATGGCAAATAAACAAGACTACCTACGAGTATTTGATATATAAATTGGTGTAGTCCAAACTCAACGCCTTTCCAACTTGATCCCAAGAATTTAATACAGAGATAGTCTAGAGACTAAAGAAAATAGAATAAAAGACTCGTGCTTACAATTTTTGAGGATATCCCTCGATTCGACTCGATCGATGTTTGGTTTAATATATAAGCTAGTGTTTAGCTATCGGGATGAAAAAATAACGTTGCCAAAAACGTAATTTAAAAGAGATGGTAAAATTCGTCATCCGAGTTAATTGACCCGATAGCTCAGTTGGTTAGAGCAAAAGCACGGTTTGCGAAGAGGTATTGAGTTCAAATCTCACTCAGGTGATTTTTTTTTTTTTCATTTTCTTAATAATATTTATAATATATAAGACTTACATTATAAGTGATCAAAATGTTCTGTTACAGTCCAAAACAGATTACATGCAATATTTGAGGTAGTCTTCGATTTTTACAAGACCCCATCATTAGATCCTGATATGATGAGGATTTGAACTAGAAAGCATAGGTACCGTGGCCAACTATGAAAAAACAAAATTGAAATCGGTGCAAAATCGGCAAACTTCTAAGGCAACGTATACTGTATCCATGGAATTTGCTTAACATAGCCATTTTGCTACATTCTGTTTAGATATCTCTTAATTTTTTTTACTTTATCCTGAAGGAAAGGCAAGGGGAACTAAGCCCATACAGCCTTTGTCTTTAGTAAATGATTTCTGAATTTATGATGGAGGATATTAATGGAATGGAAACATCGGAAAAATCCTCAAAAATGGGTGTAAAATTAGTAAAGATCAAAAAGAATTGCAGAAACAACTTACATGAGCCCATGAAGAGATCGCATTCCGACTAAAGTTTTATTTAGCTTACCTGCATATAAAACCATGCACACGCACGAGATTCGCATCACACGTAAACAAAATATAACCAGAAAACATCACTTTACGGACACATGCAAGCCATTTACGAGTACAAATAAATTTTGATTTTCACAAGAAAAATACACCCGAACCGTTCCAGCTTTTCCCGCCGAATCTGATCTCTTAAAGCCAAATTTTCTGAGACGGCCAATAAGAATCAAGGAAGAAAGGAACTTAAATTTTCTTTTATTTCCTCCTGCCAAGGGCTAGGCCATAACGCACATTATTGATATCTACGGCCTGTTTCCGAAGCCTGAATCTGTACTATAACAATAAATTGTGAACGCTGTCTCTGTACGAAAACAAATATATTCCAAGAAATGTTCAATTTATAGATTACTAGTAGACGCCCATGATTCCGTCTGCGTGGACTGCAAGTAAAAGAAAATATCAAAATTCTCTGAGATAAAAATAATTCCCGGGATAAATAGTGGCCTATGTCCTTTCTCATGCTCCAGACTATATTTGTACCAAATTTCATTTCTCCATCGAGGGTTTGCCCACCACCGGGCCCTATACCCTCCGCTGACGACTCATAGTCACGAACATAAGACACTACAGTCGTAACGAGAAGCCAGATCCAAGCACCTAGCATGCAACCATAAATAAATTTGAACTTCCGAATAGTGACGCCTGATACAATTAAAAATTTCATTTCAATCGGTTCTGTCCATAATATTAGTACGGAGGTAAGGACTAGTAGACGCTCGCGACTTCGTTCGAATGGACTACAGAATATAGCCAATATCCTTCTCCGTACTCCCATCTATATGTATGTAAAAATTCCAGAAGATAAATTAAGTCAATAAATCGTCACGAGGTAACAAAGATACAAACTTAAGTTCGTATTAATAATATTAATATAGATGAATCTCCATTTATCTTGCTGTCAAAAGGGACTACAATAAGGGACAACGGACTAAAGCTGATCAGAAGTGGGTACCTGCAGAAGTCAAATCGTGACACTTGTTCACGCTTGACCGGCGACTGTAGTCCCAGGGGATGCCGGGGAAAACAAACAGGTCGTTAAATTTAACTTAAAGACAGTTTCGCTTTAACTGTTAAGGGAAAGTTACTTTATTCCCAAACGCAAACAGGAGATCGGTATAAATCTCCGGAGAGAAACATTATCTGTCATTAATTTCGTAGTAGTAACCGTTTATCTGGAAGACAGAAAGTTAATAAATATTAACATGTTTTAATTCATGGATTTGCTATTGTTTCTCTTATTACATAATATTTTAATTTATACTGTACGAATCACAGAGGATCACGACTTACAAAAAAATGAACTGGTTTTAGAGGTTCATAGTAATTAGTGGTTTACTAATTTACTAATTTCTATAATCCTGAGGATGCCACGGTTGTTGGCGAAACATATGTAGATTGTTTATCTAGTTTTTGATTTCGGAATGGTGCAATGTATCGTCTTGCATGCTAGGTGCTCGGGTCTGGTTTCTCATGGCGATTGTAGTTAGTGCAAGTGCCTGTTGTCGCAATTTTGAGTTATCAGATCCGAGGGTCAGTGGAGGGTGTAGGGCCCGGTGGTGGGCGCACCCATAGTAAATGTTTGAACTTCCGAATTGTAACGCCTAATACAATTTCATTTTCAAAAAAATGAACATAAATCTTATTTTGAAGGCGTTTTTTTTTTGGATTGTATCACCAACTGTGCCTTAACAGTGTACCGCTTATATTTTAAAATCCGTATAATTCCCGTAAAGCTTATCTTAGCGACTGCCCTTAATAGGCCGGGAGCTGCCGTACCATCATGGTACAGAAAAAATAATACAAAGTTTGTATTCCAAGTCGCCTATGTCGGACGGCAAGGCTAAATCACGTAGAAGCTTATACGTTTTTTCCGTGACGCTACTCAACAGGATAGCACGCCTCTTCGCCTGTGATTTGTCTTCCATGTCTCCCAGGTCATTCTCCAAGAACCACTGCTCTAACCGATCATTCTTGAACTTGGTGATTGAAAGTTGACTAAGAACCAATAGAGACATTTCGCCATGATAATTCACACACAAAAAATTAAATCACGCGGGTAACGATTTCGTCGCCAATGTTAAGAGGGTTCGGGGATAGGGAGTTCAAGGAAAGACGTCCGTATTTAGGCACGAGTATATTTCTAACTACCAGTTTGACAAGCAATGAGCGGGACGCAGCGCGCTCTCTTATAACTTACATATTTACTGCCGAAAGATGGCCGAAAGGGAGACTTTCCGACTGAAAAACAATTATTATTTCACTAGATGAAGCTAGTGAGATATTCACACACTTTACAACATCAACCTAATCCCACACCAATATCTCTAAGGTTTTGTTATTTGGATGAAATGGTGAAATAGTAGAAAATTGAATTATAAAAATATCCATGACATACATACATACATTCAATCACACCTTCATCCCTTACGGGGTAGGCAGAGCACCAAGGGCCGATAGAACCGCATGGTGCCATTTCTGACCAATTTTGAGGGTATACTCGTAGTTGAGATGTACAAGTTTGGTTAGTAGTGACAGGTGGTCAGCCCATCGCCTACAAAACAACAAGACCCTCTTGTCCCTCTACTGACGTGTATAGTATGCCCGGGAAGAGAAGCCGCTGTAGTATTATACGTTTTTTTTTTTTGACGTGAAACGTCTTTAAAATCGCGCCGACACATACGGGTACCAGGTTTAAAAACTGGACCGTAACGAAAAGGTCTATATCATCGTACCTTAATAATTAAAAAACTATTGGTCTTAGAAACAAAAATGTGGTGTAAATATTTCACTTATATAGTCAGCTCGCTGTTATGACATTGAGTTCGTGTCGGGGTCAAGCGGGGGGGCGGGGAGGGATACTGCGATAACTGTGCGAAACCGGCGCTCGCGCTTGTTTCTATTCAGTGTAACTCGTGACTCCGACTTTATAGCGTGGTGATTCTTTCGTGTGTTTGTCAAGTTTATTTGAACCGATTGATTTATACAAAAATAAGTGTAATTTGGACAGTATTTATATCTATACTAATATTATAAAGCTGAAGAGTTTGTTTGTTTGTTTGTTTGAACGCGCTAATCTCAGGAACTACTGGTCTGATTTGAAAAATTCTTTCAGTGTTAGATAGCCCATTTACCAAGGAAGGCTACAGTCTATACAACAACCTGCCCGGCTTCGCACGGGTACAACGCCCCCTCACGCGGACGAAGTCGTGGGCGGCTGCTATTTAAAATAACCAGAAAGTGACAATAAATATATAAACATTTGCTATGTATTTTATGTTTCTATTACGTACCTGTTCTTTTTTTATTAAAATACTTAAAACAGCGTCCATCTTGTTTTCATTTCAATCTTTTACTTTAAAAGCGATTCGCTAACATAGACGTTTCACGTTAAAACCAACGGCCGTGTGCCCCGACACAGCCCCACCCGCTTTTTCACTCCCAGAGCAGCATAGAAGAAGATGACTTGGAAATAAACCATCTACCGATATTCAAACCCAGAGCCCACGGTGCGGCATTGCTAAAATTCTAACTCAAAAGTGCTTATAATTTTTATTTGTAGAATAAATCTGACCTCGAAATAAAGAAGACGTATAATTATGTTTACACTATGACACTAGTACACTTGATAGGCACGGAGCTATTCTTAATTCAGGGAAAGGTATTAAAATGTTATGTTTATTATTCCTTTTTGGGTTGTTTAATAAATATCTTGTGTTTAAAAGTTGCACGATAAAGAGGAGAGCGTTTAATCTTGATATTAAGCCATTTAAGGGTATATTGTCTGTTTATTGCATATTTAAATTTAAGTTTTTTCACCCTATTTATAGGACGGGGCTCTGACGCTAATATAATAATGTATAGCTTGTAATATAGACTCGGTAAAATTGAATTCATCACCGGTAGGTCGAATGTTATATTTGTGCCCGAAAAGCGGCGGTAGGCTTATCCCTTTACACGTGATATTTCATAGGCTAACTGATGAATTGAGGGTGTGTAAATTGCACACTTCTACCTAACCACTTTGGGGGATAATGGGCGTGACTATATATGTATGTAATTTTTTTTATAAAGGGTTATGTACTGGTGTTTATCCACTAGGCCCTATACTCTTCGCTGACCCCTGAACCTGATGACTCATGATTGCAATCATAATGCTTCATGAATCTTTAATGCTTCATTTTTCTGATGTAGAAAAATTTCGATAATATTAAAATACTTTAGTTAAAAGAAGGAATTTAATTCCTAGTAAAGACATTTTTCATAACGTCAACAGTTCTATTTTTAACCGACTTCAAAAAAGAGATGTTATCAATTCGTCTGTATGTTTTTTTGTTTGTGTGTTACCTCAGAACTCCGTCATTTATGGACCGATTTCAATTTTTTTAAATAGTTTGTCATGGTATGCTTCCAAGTTGGTCCCATATTCACCACATCCAGGTTCTGATGATGGGATCTTGGAGAAATCGAGGGCAATCCTCAAATATTGTAGGCACATGTAATCTGTTTTTATATTTTTGCTGAGCGTTTTGATCGCCTACATATAAAACATAACATCTGATGATGGAATCTCTAAGGAATCTAGGGATATCCTCAAATATAATAGGCACGAGTAGGCCGTTTTTATATTTTTATAGAGAATTTTGGTCAGCTACACATAATATAAAGGAAACAAGGGTCTGATGATGGAGCCGCCGAAAAACAGATAGTGGAACTTTTTAGTTACAAAATCCTCCTATGGCAGGGGGAGGCCTACGTCCAGTAGTGGACTGCAACAGGCTTATGCAGATGAAGATAGTTGTGTTAAGTCGTGAAATTATATGTCGCATTAAGCTGTGTCTGAAGTAAGATGGTTATAGAGGAAGAGGTAGACATGAGAATAACGAGATGACGAATAATAGGGATGAATGAAAGAAAAGTACCTACATATTGCACCGACCCCAAATGAAGGGCAGGAAGAAGGGTGTAATTATATGCTGCTTAAATAACAGTGTACATGGCTGTTGTGCTGCCAAATCTTTTATATTCCTCCGAGGCGTGGTGCACGTACCGTCGCCACATACACACTCTGGTGGAATCGATCCACCTCAAGTGCCTCCGATCCATCATGAGAATCAGATGGTCCGATCGAGTGCGTAATACCGAAGTATTGCGAAGAGCCAATGTAAGTGGCATTGAGGCCTACTTAATGCGTCGCCAGCTTCGGTGGTGCGGTCATGTGTCTCGTATGGCGGAGGAGAGATTGGCTAAGCGCATCTTCTTTTCTGAACTGGAGGAGGGCAAGCGGAAACGCGGCGGGCAACTCCTCAGATACAAAGATGTTTAGAAAAGACATATGAAGAGATGCAATATACCTATAGATCCATCTAAATGGGAAGTTTTGGCAGCACAACGACCAGAGTGGCGTAGGATGGTGATGAAGCAAGTTCACGAGTTTGAGAAGCAGCGTCAAGCTGACCTTGACGCAAAACGTGATGAACTAAAGACTCGTCCTCCTGCTGCCATTATCTATAATTACAATAATGGCGCACTAACCTGTCCTCTGTGTGCGCGGGCGTACAGGGCGAAGATTGGCTATGTAAGCTATCTCCGAGCGCATGAACGCCAACTTAGTAATATCTAGGAGTAGAAGTGGTAGCCATGACCGAAATCGGTCGGAGGTCATCATTATCATCATCATCATCATCGTCATATTGTCAGACGTAAAGTTTCGAAGGCTAGTCCTTTTTCTCTTTTGTCATGTGGCCTATTTAATCATTTGCTGGCATATAAATCTGACAATATTATGCCTTCTAAACTTGGTACACGGCTTAACGCAATATATATTTGCCCTTTAGTAAAATTTTACTTTAGTAAGCTCGATTTTTGGGAGGATGTCGGTTTTTCGTTATAAAAAAAATATTTATGTCTATTACACAGAAAAAAACACAAAAAAAACTCACAGCTGCCCAAATAAATAACTAACGAGCCTAAATCGCAAGTGATAAGTTAGAGTAGAAAAACACGCCCAATTCGAATGTCAATTTATCTTATTGAGGAAAAAGGACAAAAAGTGAGTGATTGATACGGATAGTATCGGGCAGGCGGCACTCTCGGGTACAGCCAGGTACATATGTTAAAAACCTCTTTTTATATAAAAAAATATATTTTTCTCCCAGTTAAATATAGTCCAGCAAGGCTTCACTAGATTACATTAGCTGCATCTCCTTCCGTGCATGTCGTAAGAGTTGACTAAAGAACTCGGGCGTTCTCTCAGGCGACGAGATTTGACTTGTGACTCATGTGACTTGTGGCCATTTTTACATCTGTCTCCGCTATGCTAAATGTGGCTATAGGATCTCCCCTATGATACTTAAGTTCTGCTACCCCGTTTCGGGAAAACAGCCGTGTATACAGGTTGTAACAAAAAGTGTATGTTAAGCGAAAAGCTATGTAAATAGCTCACTTTGAAGAGCCTACGAGTATTTCCAAAATTTGAGACTCAAAATCACATGTTTATTTTTCAAGATTGTATGAACATTCCTGAGTTGTTTAGGAATTCCCCATACTATCTGGATGAATGAACATGTGATTTCGAGTCTGAAATTTTGTGGGTAGGTACCTTTTAGTGGGCTATTTACATAGCTTTTCGATTAACACACCCTTTTTGTTACACCCTGTAGAGAACCTATCCACAAATTTTGAGACTCGAAGTCACATGTTTATTTTTCCAAATAGTATGGAGAATTTTTAAACCTCTCAGGAATATTCATACAATCTTGATAAATAAACATGTGATTTCGACTCTCAAATTTTGTGGATAGATACCTCTATAGCGGGCTATGTACAAAGCTTTTCGCTTAACATACCCTTTTTGTTACATCCTATATCCTATATATATGTGTAAGTTGATAAATAGCTATTTTTACCTAGCTGTCCTACTAGTCCGACTAGAGTCCGTTTTACAGAATAACGCCCGTGCATGATTTTGGAACTAACCTTTTTGTGCTGCTATCGGAAAACTTTAATCGCTTAATTCGATATACAAGGGCAGACATTGAGTTGTACCATTCTACTCTGGCGACACAACTGAAAGTGTCTCATCTTTATTGTCTTGAGATTAATTCCAGTTTGATAAGAAAAAATATTTTCCGCAAATTTCACAGGTACTGAATAAATTAATGGGAGTTTTAAAGTTTACGCGAACAAAGTAGCCGGCGTCCACTAGTACATAGATGAAAGGATTTTAATATAAACAACGCTGGAACACAGGATAACTTTCCCATTTAATTAGGAAAGCAACTTTAAGAAATATTCATTAATCAATTTGGAGCCATCAAAGTTTTTGATCAAGTAAATGTAGGCAATACGAGACTTTGAAGTAATCTGGAAGTTTTATGAAATTTGCATGTCAAAATTAACAGCTCAGATGTATTGGGCATTCTTTGTTGGGAGGCATGTATTCCAGTGTTAAATGAAGGTAGCTTATTGTAAACACACGCTGTGTTCTCAATATGGGGTAGGCAGAGCTGCAAGACCATGAATGTGTCTAAAAATAATGTAATGAATTAAAAAAAGTGTAAAGAGATGGTCAAATTCGTCATCCGAGTTAATTGACCCGGTAGCTCAGTTGGTTAGAGTGAAGCACGGAATGCGAGAGATTGTGAGTTCAAGTCTCACTCGGGTGTTTTTTTTTTTTTAATTTCTTAATATTATTTCTATAAATACCTTTTAAACTCCTAGCTGTATAAGAATTGACGTTATTTCCATACAATCTTCCACCCCCTATTTCAATCTCGTACATCCGTTTTCATTAAAATGTAGCCTCTATCCTTTCATAGAAATAATAATAAACTCCCGTGACTCCATCTGCCTGGACTGCATAAACCTATAAAAGCAGTTGAAATTTTCCGGAAAAAAATGTTTCGTGATGCAAGACGGACATAGAGACAGAGTTACTATCTCATTGATAACAATTAGTAAAGATAGAAAGAAATAGAATATTATTATATCTCCATTTATTAATTGGATGCAAGGGTTAATATTTCCAGCAAAGTTTTGCAGGAATTTCTTAGTAGCTATTATTATTTTATTCAATGGAAGTACGGATAACTTTATAATCTGTGAACGGGCTGTCATAATTTTCGATGAAATAAAGTTTTCTGGTTAAAGAAAACAATAAAGTTAATCTTGTAATTCTATCCGTTTTCATCGCCTTCCCTTATGAAGACGCCATCATGAAGTCGCGCGTTAAAATATCATATCATTCTCAATACATTAATCATTGACTAAAACTTTAGTCACAATTTTATTTGCCATTGAAAAGTAACTTGTGTAAAATTGTAAACAATGTAAGTACTAGATATGTATTGTACACGTGGGTAAACTGGGGTCTTAGACAATGTAACAATTTTAAGAGTGACAACGAAGATCGCAATGTTCTCGAACCACTTCCTTCAATGGCAAGTATTCATTTAGATCTAGGTTAATGTGTTGTAAAGTTTATTTAATATTACATACAATATGTATACATGGTATCTAAATGGGGTATCGAGAACTGAGAGTCATCAAGGAGATCCCGCATGCACATTTAGCACGATTATCAGTGACAAATTGCTAGACTCTTACAACATGCACTAAAGGATTACTATCACACATCAGAATATCACGCTGCATAGTCCATGCAGACGAAGTCGCGCGTGTCCGCTAGTATTATAATAAAGTGCCTGCCTACGATGCATTAATCAGTCACAGTTGCACGAGACTGCGTGTCTGTCAGTCTGTCATGCGCAATACACGAGATAATTGCAGCGCATGTATAGACAGCTGTTTTTGATGCATCTACCACGCTTCGTGTAATGTATACTGCGCAATGTGTGATGTACCGTGATGAAAGTCACGTGGTTTACATATTATAAGCTCAGGTAATAGTTTTCTTTGCTGCTCTGGGAGTGAAAAAAAAACGTATAATACTACAGCTGCTTCTCTTCCCGGGCATACTGTACTAGTCAGTAGAGGGACAAGAGGGTCTTGGTATTTTGTAGGCGATGGGCTGACCACCTGTCACTACTAACCGAACTTGTACATCTCAACTATACCCTCAAAATTGGTCTGTAGTGGCACCCTGTGGTCCTATCGGCTCTTGGTGCTCTGCCTACACCGTAAGGGATAAAGGCGTGATTATATGTATGTATGTAACATTTTTCAATAATGCATATATTCTCATCATCATCTTCCTGTCCTTAAATATATATAAAATCACGCCTCTTTCCCGGAGGTAGGCAGAGATCATGGATCTCCACTTGCTACGATTTTGACATACCTCTTTCGCTTCATCTACTTCCATAATATACTTTATACACGTTCATGGGTTTGGGGTACCACTTGACCTTACCTATCTCTAGCATTTCACCAGTTTCGTGCCTCCCATCTTTGAACAAAATATCTTTCTATAAAATTAAGACCAAACCTCTAAAACACAATCACCGAAAACAAAATCCGCAAAGAACGTGAAAACACAGCGCATGGTAATATCTATTACGTTAATAATTCGTGTGAAATTCCTTAATAAGCTTCCCCTAAAGTTTTGGGGGATGTCGTTAAACGCTAAACCTTCCCGAATTTACATAGTAATGACTGGGAGAGGTTCCCCAACAGATTCTTGCTGTGCTTCGTAGGTGGGCGTCATAGATTATGGATGTAACAGTAGGCACAAGCAATAATATGGTATTACTTACCTACCTATCAATAACAATAATAAAAGTCAACATAATCTTTCTGCCCTTATATAATTATTTTATGTGGTCGGCGCAATATGGTTTCTTTCGAAACTCACATTGCCATAGATTTGTCCGGCTGCCTGCTTGACGCCAACGCTCTTCGAAAAAGACGTGAAAAAAGATTGTTTTCCACGATTTTTATTTTGGTTATCTATACATAACAATATTACTTATACTTAACAATAAAAATGTAACGGTTCGCTGTCTGTACATGGAAGATATATAGGAAAAAATATAATAGGAGACCTTTATTAACGCAATAGTACCCAAAATATTGATTTTTGGAATTTTTGTCTGTTTGTCTGTGCGTTTGTGCACGCTAATCTCAGAAACGGCAGAACCGATTTCGATGCAGTTTTCAGGAATATATTGTAACAGGTCCCACTTAACGGTACGTGAAATAGAGCTTTAGTAAAATATATAGTTTTAGCTACATCTCATTTTGCTCTTGCGGAAATACATGTATAGGTACAGGATGTTTTTTTGTTGCCATCCTTAACGAAGGGTAGGTACATACTCTACACATCAAATAAAGTAAGTTTATGCCAAAAAAAAATGCTGGGAAACGATATAAATTTTTTTAGATTTTTTTTTAACACTTGATCGGGCGAAATTTATAGTGTCCAGTGTTTATGCTAGTTTTTTTATAGACAGATATTAATTATTTCTCGTGAAAAATCTTGTTACACGCATCAATGTGCATTTATGCAGAAAAACGCAGTCTATTTACTCAACTTTGGACCCTAATATTTTGGAACAGACACTTCCCAGGTATGCTTCCATGGAGAAAAATGATCGTGATGATGAGGAGATTCAGTAGTTTTCGGGAACGTTAACGACCAAAAATCATTCTGTATAGACGGCGATGCACCTAACATGAGCTAGCCAAAACTGCAAGATTATGAAGCAGATCACACAGCCACGTATATCACCATAGCGATATCAGGTTCACCGGAGAAAAGGCCCCTGGCGTTTACCGACATATATATTTATTTTACGACATAATGTATTTTATGACACGTACGGAAGAAGAAGCTGATGTATTCTACTCGTAATTAAGCTAGTACAGGAAATAAAGTGCGGTTTTATGTTGTTGCATGTGTTATTTTCACACTCTAATGCTGTCCCTTCTGCAACCACATAATCTTTTCAAGTTCAAATTGAAGCCCTTCAAGCCTTAAGGCGTAGATTGATAGTTCTCTTCCTGTCGGTTATGAGATACCTTGGCGAATGGTAATATTACTGAAACCGTCGCAAATGTAAATTAAGTGTCATGTTAATATACCCGCTCTTTAGTAACTAACCGGTAAGTGATTTGTTTTGGGGAAGCGATCTTGTATACATTATCTAACACGCCGTATCAGAAAATGGCTAGGCATTTTAAATATTATCAGTGTTAAATAGAATCGCTAAGCAATGTCTAGACAGCTGTTTTGTGGACAATTTTTAACGTTATAAGCACCGTCTAAACATTTTCTATACAAAACATATTTGAGATTGGATTCTAGTACTTTGTCTGCTTACTTATATTAGGCTGGGTTATATTATTCAAAATGCCTAGCCGTTTTGTAATACAGTGTGTCCACAATATACCTTCGATATAAATACTAACACCAATTTCAATAACCAATCTCGAGAGATTTTTTACATATTTGGGGTTAAATGTTCAATTGTTTTCATACAAAATTTCTAATTGGGAATTTTAAAAATCCGAAATTCTTTATGATTCTAGTATTTATATTGACCGTATAACAATAACATCAAAACTAGACCTAAGTCGTAAGTATTTGCTACCTTTTTATAAGTAGTGCTTTATGAATATTCAGACAGAGTCTAAACATGGCCTAAGGGTTTAATTATTTCTCGAAACAACTAAATAATCTCATGTAGTTAGCTACAACTTTGCAGCCAATTACATTAGCTAAAGACTGGGGATTTGTAGATTTATTTAAGTAGTTACCTAAGTAATAGATTTTAGTAGTTTGTATTTTCTTAATCACCCTGGCTTGGCTGCCTTCCACCAGAGACTTGCCATGCTATATTGTGATAGCCCAATGGTGAAAACGTGCGCCTTTAAGTCGCGAGGCTTGAGTTTGATCCCAGTCACGGGCCTGTACCACTGAATTTATTTCATATACGGATTTTTCTAAAATTTTGCTATACCCGAGAAAGGTTGGTGTCAAGCAAGGCAGCCGGCCGTAAAAACAAATGCCAAAACTTTGGCAACATGAGTTTCGGAAGAAATTATATTGTGCCGACCTCATAATAATGGAATAAGGGCAGGAAGATGATAATTCGCTTCTATGCTGCTCTGAGAGTAAAAAAAAGGTACAATACGACAGCTGCTTCTCTTCCCGAGCATACTGTACAAGTCAGTAGAGGGACAAGAGGGTCTTGGTGTTTTTTACAGGCGATGGGCTGACCACCTGTCACTACTAACCGAACTTATACATCTCAACTATACCCTCAAAATTGGTCAGAAGTGGCACCATGTGGTTTGTCGGCCCTTGGTGCTCTGCCTACCCCATAAGGGATAAAGGCGTGATTATATGTATGTATGTAAATTTGCCCTAAATAAATTCACTATAAACGTAAAGCTAACAAGCGACTTAATAGCTCAATCAAAAATGCCCACAATATTACAATCATTAGCCAAAACTCTTTAATTAACCACCCCCAAACATAAGAACCCCTATAAAGCTAGTAGAGGCGATTGACCCAAATTTTTAAGGGTGTTAACAGACTGGAAACATTACCGGTTTGTTGTACGTGGGCGGAAGGCAGCCGCTTATCACGCTGGTGTGTAGGTACCTTTATTTGTATAGGCACATACTCATGCGTACATTTGTATAGGTATGTATAGTATGCTGAAGGAAAATTATTTGTGAGAGTCGAATTTCTCTCAAAGTAGATGGTATTTTGGTAAAAGAGTAAGTTTTATTTATGTATATACAGGGTGTAACTAAAAGTCTTTCACTATGGGTGCGTCCACCACCGGGCCCTACACCCTCCACTGACCCTCGGATCTGATAACTCATAACTGCGAAAACAGGCACTTGCACTAACTACAATCGCCACGAGAAAAGTCTTTGATAAATGACATTCTTTTAACATTGTGGGGAACATATCCACAAAATTTGAGACAGGAAATAACATGTTTATTTTTACATTTAGTATGAGGAAATTCCTAAGCAACTCAGGAATGTCCCGTTCTTTTTTAAATAAAATGAAAAATAAACATGTACGTACATACTCGTAGTTGGATAACTACTAATAATACGAGGGTTAAATTCTCGAACTATAAAATTTTATCGATATCGATATATGTATAATACATGGATTTTAGTTTAAATTTGAACTGTTGTTATTCATGACCCTAATCCTTCAGGGGCACGATAACTCTAATTAGAGACGAAGTTTAGTACCTCAGGGTCTTGTGGTTCATATGATAAGATCACAAGTAATACATTGTTGACATTTTCAATCTTGTAATAGATTTACCTCTAAACGGCTAAACCTATTTTGATGAAATTTTGTGTGTGTGTTCAAGTGGGTTCGAATCGTAACCATTCGGTTTAGACTTACGATTCGGTCAGCGACATATTGTTTTCTCTGCAGTCCACGCGGACGGAGTCCAAAAACATTATTTAGTTGACCGAATTGTAAAGCTAAACCATCCTCGAACCAAACTAAACTAAACATACACACAAAATTTCATCAAAATTGGTCCAGCTGTTTAGAAGGAGTTTTTATGCATTCCTTTTGTAAATTTCTTTCTATTTATTGTTATGTTTTGTGTACAATAAAGAATAAGAATAAGAGTTCAATTAAAACTACACGAAAATAAGATTTATATTGTTAGACTTTTTACATGGGATCCGGCAGATTGCAGTGCAGTCGCCGTATCGAATATTCAAAAATATACATTAGTTTCAGTTACGCCCGGTAGATGGTTGTTATGTCTCGGAAATGTTTCCTTTTCCTTACATAAATAAATCTTCTATTCTTGCGTTTGTAATGGATTTCGTTCTAAACGGCTGGACAGATTTTGATGAAATTGTTTGTGTGTATTCAAGCAGGTTCGAGGATGGTTTAAATTCACAATTCGGTCAACTGGATAATATTTTTGAACCCCGTCCGCGTGGACTGCATAAATAACAAAATGTCGTTAACCGAAATGTAATTCGAAACAATTCTCAAACCTATTAGAACACACACGAAAAATTTCATCAAAATCGGCCCAGCCGTTGAGAAGGAGTTCAATCACAAACACACTAACAGAAAATTTGTATTGTTGTTGATGTTAGAGAACTTTTACACAAGATCTGACTGCGCTGTAGTCGCTGTGTCGATTACTCACAAAGATAATAGTTTCGGTTACGCCCGGTAGATGGCTGTTATATTTCGGAAATGTTTCCTTTATCTTCTTCTAAAACGGCTAAACCGATTTTGATGATTTTTTTAGTGTGTGTTCAAGTGGTATCGAAAATGGTTTAGATTCACAATTCAATCAATTAGACAATGTTTTTATTACGGTCCATATTGTTACAGCTTATTTCAGAAAGTTTGCATTTAAGGCGTGGGACAGGACAACGTCTGTCGGGTCCACTAGTGATATTATATAACTAGTGGACGCCCGCAACTCTATTTCCGTAGACTGCAGTAGTTTCGTAGCCTCTTTGCTGCAAACAAATGAAAAAGACACTGAATATCTCATCACAATATTTTCCTGAAAACTGCATCCAAATTGGTCAATATCAATATCATTGTTTTAAGATCAGCGTGCACAAACAGCGATCAGTTACCCTTTCACAATAATTATGTATAGATATCCTGTGCTGATGCGGGGCTTCACTAGAATACATTAGCTGCATCTCCTTCTGTGCATGTCGTAAGAGTCGACTAAGGAACTCGGGCATTCTCTCAGGCGATGAGCTAGCAACTTGTCACTGATCATTTATTTACATCCTGTCCCCGCTATTTTAAGTGTGGCTTTTCTCCTTTTTAATCCTGTACTTTTGGCTACCCCGTTTCGGGAACATAGCCGGTTATACAAGCTGGTTTCTTGCTCCCGTTAGAGAGTAAGTATATTCTTTGGTTATTTGTTATGGTGGTATTTGTATTTGTTATTTGCCGCGTGGTACCGGCAGAGTAGAGTTTGTACCACCCCTGCCTGCCCGAGGCTATCGTACGAGGCAATTAAGGGTTCCCGGGAGGCGGGCAGAAGCGCCTCTCGTATTGACAACACAGTCCGAAAATCACACTGCGGTCACCAACCCGTCTGCCCAGCGTGGTGACTATGGGCAAAACCCCCCTGTGGCAGTAGCCTTGTGGCGTACCCTGGAGGAGGCCTACGTCCAGCAGTGGACTGCAATAGGCTGATGATGAAGAAGAAGATTTGTTATGGTTGTTTCCTATTTATCAAGTAGGTAAATACAAGGTTTTGATGTCAATTTCTATTTATTTTATTTAACAGAATTTTAATCTTGCTTGTAGCTTGGACCAAAAGTCTCGAGGGCTAAAACCAGGCCTGCCGCGACCCGAACTACAAGCAATAATTCATTAGTATCCGATATCTGCCATTCGATACTTCCCAAGATAAGTGTAGTTTAAATTGGCTTACGATTTGTATGTGTACGAGTATTCGATTAGAGGCCGTTCGGTTATCGATTAGTCCTAGGCGTATTCTAATTTATAATCATCGAAACATAACCTAGGTCATATTTCGATATAAAATTTGTGTTTATCATACTAGTCAATCGATTCCAGAGCGATGTGTGTTCGCTTACGAAATTTGATGTTTATTGGTTTACTGTTTGTTAAAATAGTATTTGGGGGTGTTCTCTCAGGCGATGAGCCAGCAACTTGTCACTGATCTTTTTCACCTGGCACCGTTATACTAAGCGTGGCTGTAGGATTTCATTTGCAATTTTCGATCTTGCAGTTCTAGCTATCTTATATTTGGCAAAAGAAACTGTGTTATGTATGTATTTGTAAAGAGAAGTCAGTCCAATCTATATATTTTTGGCTCGTACATAGATTTTATGACATATATTATTCACAAATATTCACACACCACACAACACATTAACCTAGTCCCACATTAAAATCCCTAAGGTCTTGTGTCGTGGGTACTAAGCAACGGTATATAAATACATAGATAAGTATAGAAACATCCATGACTCGGAAACAAACATCGATATTCATCATATCGATGTTTGCACCTACCGGGATTCGAACCCAGGATCTATAGCGTCGCAGGCAGGGTCACTACCTACTAGACCAATCGACCGTCAATTGATGACATCATTACTATCATCATTTCTGCTATAAGAATTCCACTGCTTAAATACACAAAATATAGGTGCAAATGTGCATTACATTCGTTTAATCATCCTAAAATGCGCCGTATGTAGAGCCAATATAACGATAATAATAATTTTGTTATCACCGATATTAATTTTCCATGCACGACTTTTTCTTTTTACCCAACTGCACCAGGGAGCCAATTCTAGAAAAGATTTACAGCCGAAACGGAAACGAAACGCATTGGTTTTGGCGTTTTCGTATTCTGCTAATCTTTTTTTTTTTACACGCAGCTGGAACAGAGCAGAAACGCATTGTTTATGGCCAATGGCATTCTACTAAACTACACGCTTGGAGAACGGTATTCTGCTCATTATGGTAATCATTTGACAGTTATCAAAACTGAAATCTCCTCTATGACTGAAATGCAGTTTTGGCATAGAATTTTGGTTTTTCTCAATGAATTTTGGGTTGGTTCGTATGTCAAAATCAGTATCATCGCAACCGAGGATTTGGTATCTCCTCTTATGAATCGCAACGGCTGGAAAATAGGTGCAATTTGCAAGATAAATGCTTTATTCTAGAGTCACGGCGCGGGAAATTTAAGTTTTCAGCAGTACTCACACAACAGTTGAAGCTCGCGCACGTCACACGCACACATGTATGTATGCACAGTGGACTTCTAAGTCGCCGACTAAATTGCAATTTTGGAGTATGTTACCAAATATACAGGGTGTAACAAAAGGGGTATGTTAAGCGAAAAGCTATGTAAATAGCCCACTAAAAGGAACCTTTTCACAAAATATCAGACTCGAAATCAAATGTTTATTTTTCCAGATAGTATGGAGAATTCCTAAACAACTCAGGAATGTTCATACAATTTTGAAAAATAAACATGTGTTTTCGAGTCTGAAATTTTGGAAATAAGTTCTCTATAGTGGGCTATTTACATAGCTTTTCGCTTAACATACTCTTTGTGTTACATCCTGTATAAATTGTTATATCAAATGTATTTCACTTTATTAACAATACCTTCTAGCTGTTTTGAGTAGCGCGTCCTGAAGAAATTTATCTAGTGTAATTTGTAATATAAAGTAATTAATGCATGTGCCGATTTTTCCAAACGTCAGATAGCCCATCAGAGGAATAAAGTTGGTGCTGTCTTCCTCTAAAACTTGATCATAAATAGAGACAGCATCAACTGTATTCATCTGATATGCTATCTGACGTTTGAAAAATCGGCCCTGATAAGTTATGTTTATGATGTATATATGTACTTCTATATGTATATTTCTTCGGCGCGCAGGGGTTTCTAAACTTTTCTTCCTCATAGGCCCCTTTCAAAATTTACCTGGATCTGGTGGACCCCCTACAGGCCCACACCACATACAAATTAATTGTGTCTCCCCATTTTTTCACGCCAACATAGACCCGATCGAGTCTCCTGTAGACCCCTGGTGGTCTACCTAGACCACTTTGAGAACTACTGCTCTAGAGCCTATACGGCTAGTCATATTTGAGTTAGAGAGTGAGTCGTGAGAGTGACATAGTCATAATATTTATGCAGTGGGGTATTTTTCTTTAAATAAATACATAAGGTTATTCTTTTATTCCTGACATGTAACAAAATGGCCGTGTCATTAATCTATTGTCAGCAGTAATTTTTTAAGCGAATTCGGGAAGATTACAACACGTAGTTAACTCACATGATATGGATTAGAGAGGTAGGGACAACAAAAAAAAAAAAATGAAATCTAGTTTTTTTACCTATACAAGTATAATTAATATCTATCTCGGTGGGTTGTAAAAATTTAATTTAAAATAAGTGCTTATATGTTTATTGTAGGGAAGGCCTACGTCCAGCAGTGGACTACAATAGGCATTGATAATATTACATTACATACAATTAATAGATACATATAAAACCAATTATTACGTTGCGATTCCAAATGACTAAGAATGACTGGTTGCCCCACAGAGCAGGAAGATGATGATGAAATTATGTAAGAAATTTCAAACACTTTAAAATACTTGGCCGTGTCAATTAAAGTCAACTTCATCACCCGGCCACACATGCTACGAGTATTTGTATTTCACTGCCACCTTTATAAAATCTGACGGGCAAGCACGAACCTCTCGATAGTCCGTAACGCTATCGACAATTTGTCAAATCTCATAGATTTTTCTTGCAAGTCGATAGCGTCACGCCTCGTAAAATCGTCAAACTGTCAAATCTCATAGATTTTTCTTGTGAGTGGATAGCGTTACGCCGCGTAAAAAGGTTCACGCTTCTCCTACTGTTTTGTCGACGGTACTACCCGTTTATTTAACGAATATGAATGTATGCCGCGGCCCAGTATTAGGGGTGCGTCGATTTGTATTAATTCCGCTCGTTGCTCATCCCGGACATATGTACACCGTAATTGGATTAAACAATGTAGGTAGTAACTTTTGGTGTTTTACGTTGTTATTTTTTGGAGGTGGTTTAATGCTTAGATAAGCCTATTTGAGGGATAAAGTTTGTTGGCTCTATCTTGACCAAGCTTTAGAGAAAAGTAGTGTGAACTAAACTAATGTGATGATTGAAACATGTGCCCATCTTAGATTAATGATTGGTCTTCGCTATTATTCTAAGATGCCCATAGTGATTGATTGATTCAAAAATGCTGGGTTTTTTTGCATTACCTTGCTTTTGGAGTTAGACCACGGCTTGATTTTGAAGATAGTATATCTAGGTACGTGAAATTTTTGAAGTAGCAATTAAATTTATACGGATGTCGGTTAGGTACATAGTAGGATCTCGGAGCTTAAACAACGTCCTTACATTTTTTAAATATACCTTTATCCTATAGTGCTAGTAAAGCCCTTCATAAAGCAGGATTTCAAACCTTTTCGACGTGATCAAAATTATCATAAAAACTTGAAAGCATTTTTTTATGATTCACTTTATAATTTACATATGCACAATTATATTTACTCACTAATGGGGGGTTTACATGGGTCGATTTCCGCCATGCGGCTAATCACTTTACAAGTCGCCTGGGCACGCCGCATTGACCGTCCGTTTACACTGGTGACTAAAATCGCATGGAACTCGGCCATTTCCTTTGAAAATGTTGACCAGTATAGGCGTTTGCAGTAGTAGAACAACGTGCGCAAATTGGCGCGAAAACACCTCATGCGGCGGGCGATCGCCTGCAACTGATCGTTTACACAGTCGATTTTAGTCACCAACGCATGCAGCGGGGCGCAGCACGCCTTAAAGTTGGATGCCTACCAACTTTGGGGCTTGCGACTTTAGTCACCTGCGATCTAGCCGAATTGCCATTTAGACGGTCGATTTTTACCGTGCGGCCAAAGTCGTGCGGCTTTAGTCACCCGTGTAAACGCCGCATAAGATGGCTCGAGTAACTGGGATCGTAAAACGAACTATCTTTACCGCTATCTGAGGGCAAAAAATGAAGTTTTACGCCATCGTAAAATGACCCTAGGGTAGTAATAAACGATGATGTGCTATGGAGATGAATTTCGGATAGTGGGCGTATATAAAAATGTGGGTTACCTTTCATAATGTAAGTAAAAATATCTCTTATCTGCGTAAGGTGTAATTAAATTAATTAACGAGTTAATTGACCCGGGATATATTTATAATTAACTTTCATCGTGATACTTAAATAGAGTTAAAAGGAGCCTATTATAATCATGAAGAGAACATTTTTTTTTCGAACTTAGTTGGTTGAGAATTATATATATATGTAGGATCGGGAAGAATAGGAGACCTCGAGGGGTATTGAGTCTCGTCGTCAGACATCGTGGGCGTCACGTGGGTGATCAAGCAAATAGGAAACACAGAAAGTTAATCTTGATTTCACTTTTATAATGGAGTTCTACAAAGTCTTCTAATTACAATTTAATTAAAATCACAACACAATTAAATCACTGATACACTTAGCTGTAGGTACCGCAGTACAGAACGATAGGACAGTCCCAAGGTATTATTCGGATGACGCTCCAACAGAAAGTAAAGACCGTTGCTATTCGAATTAGCACCAAGATTCTGTCAAAGCGAGCCATAGACTATAGATGGCGCACGATGCGCCCGCCACGTGACTCGCTTGTCGTTCCGTCCGTTGGTACGTACGGCTTGAATTTGACCGGATGCGACACGGCTATCCTGCCTTTACACACGTCTTCGTGTGTTATTCTGTAACAATACAAAGGGCAGCACAATATGCGTTCGGACATACCTGACTAACACACCAATAAAATTGATCATCAAACTCTACATGTTCCTAAAAGTTCTTGGAGTCTACTTTACAATTTAGTTTTTGAATAATGAAATGAACTTAGTTAAATTATTTACAATCACAATCGTTACTGTACAGAGTATCAAATACCAACAATCAACTAACGTTAAATAGCTCTACCATTGATCTCATTATCACAATGGTTACACAAACAACAAAATAAAATCGGATGTTAGCAAGTATCACATTCGTGGCCTATGAGCTGCAATAGCTCACCCAATATCCTCACTTCAGGATCACTTCTCAGAGTACAACACGACTCTCTCTAGTCTTCAACAAGACCCGACCTCCGCCAGAACCATTCGCCCATCGCTTACCCACGGATTACTCTCCGCGAGCAAATACCGACTTCCAACGAGCTACGACTACGACATGGTCTCTGGTATGGTCGACCACCCGAACTGTGCACACATTACTCATCGTCATTTTCACATCATCAACATCCTAATCATTCAAATCATTTTCATTATCTGAAACCTCGATTGGTATTTGACCCTCTGGCATTCTACGCAACCTATCGTGTGCATACTTGTAAGTACGCTAACAACTCAATGACTTCAGGACATATCGGTCACCATCCAAAACCTCTATTACTTTAAATGGACCTTTAAATTTGGGATCTAATTTAGTTTGATTCCTTTCTTCATTTTCAATCAAAACAAAGTCACCGATGGAAAATTTATTCAGCTTTGCCTTAGTTGCATCAAATCTCTGCTTATTATAAAGTGCATTTTTCTCAATTCGTTTCGACGCAGATTGCCAAATTTCATCGAGATCTAATGTCTGATCTACATCATCATCCGCCATTAAGTCTAGGGGACGGGCAACTTTCCCTATCATGAGTTCTAAGGGGCTAACTTTAGTTACTCTATTTATAGTGCAGTTTAATGCGAGTTGCACATCGCCTAATGCATCCTGCCATGATTTATCACCGCTTGACTCTACTGCTGTTAACATTCCCTTTAAAACGCTCATAACTCTCTCTACCTGACCGTTAGCTCTAGACGACCCTGTCGCTATCAAATGGAGACTAATGTTTTTGCTCTCACAAAACGTTTTAAACTCATTGCTAGCAAAGCACCTTCCTTGGTCCGCAATAATACGAGTAGGAGTTCCGAATAATGCTACACTATCTTTTACCGCCTGAATACTGCTTTTGGAGTCGATGTTCTTTGTATGATACAGCAAAACATACTTTGTGAAAGCATCTATCAGTACAAAGACATACTCCTTGGCGTCATTCTTACCACTGAGTTTTCCGGTGGCGTCAATGTGTACTGTGTGCCATGGAACCTTTGGTATCGGATGAAGCTGAGCTTGTACCTTACCTGAATGTTTCTTAGCCACCTTGCATGTAACACAATTGTCTGTAAACTTTCTAACGAAACGACTCATACCTTCAAACCAGTAATGGTCATAAAGCTTCTCCAGTGTTTTCTCCCATCCAACATGAATCAGGGATTCATGCACGTTGTTCACGACCGACCATCTCATAGCACGGGGTACTATGAGTAAACATTTTGTCTTACCATTACGCTGGACCTTTCTGTAGAGCACACCTGACCTTATCTCATAAGATTTTGCTAGATCCTCGTTTATTTGTCCATTGTTTAGGTTACCAATCAGCTTCACCATCTCTTCATCGCGTTGTTGTTCTGCATGGATCCAGTTTTCAGAAAGCTCCGTTAAATTAACGATTTTCTGAACGCATTTGACAACAGGCTCCTTCGCTGGTACTGGAAGATGATTCCTAGAGAAGAAATCGACATGTGACATGTGCTTACCTGCTCTATATTTCACGTCAAAGTCATAGGACTGAAGAAAAGCCCACCACCTGTGCACCCTTGGTGTAAGGTCAATCTTGTTTCTAGAAGATTTCAGCGAATTACAGTCTGTTACTACTACAAACTTACGTCCATGAAGGTATTGCCGGAAATGTTTGATAGCGTTTACGACAGCGAGCGTTTCTAATTCGTATGAATGGTAGCGAGATTCGGCTGGTGTTGTGCGCTTGCTGAAATAAGCTACTGCTCTATGCTTACCATCCACGATCTGAATCAGAATAGCTCCGTAACCCTCGCTGCTCGCGTCGGTGTGTAACTCCACTGGGTAATGCGGGTCAAAGATCATAAGGACAGGTTCTGCCGTGAGATACTCTATTATCTTCTGTCGGATCTCTTCATGTTTAGCAGTCCATTCAAACTGAGACTTACCAGACGTTAAAGCATGTAGGGGACCCATGAGACGAGAGAAGTTCAGCACGAACTGGCGAAAGTAGGAGGCTAACCCTATGAATTGTCTTACCTGCGTGACTGATTGTGGTGGAGGCAGTGCGGAGAGCGCCTCTATCTTACGCTTATTCTGCTTCATTTCACCTGCTTCGATCTCATAACCTAAGTACTCGATCCGAGTTTTTAAGAATGAACACTTTTTTAGGTTAAGTGAAAACCCTTTTGTGAGAACTTCAAGCACAGTTTTCAGACGTTCGACACCTTGTTCTACATTCTGAGATATTATCAGAACATCATCCACATAAACCACTACGTACGTATAGGCAAGTTCACCTAGGGCATTTATAATCGCTCTCTGGAATACGGATATGGCGTTACGTAAGCCAAAGGGCATGGTGAGAAATTCATACTGACCATCATTCGTTACAAACGCAGTTCGCTCAATAGACTGTTCCTGAACTGGAATCAAATGAAACCCGCTTGCGCAATCTAGTTTTGTGAAGTAATGAGCACCGTGAAGCCTTGAGATTTGATCTATGATCAGGGGAAGGGGGTAATTATCGGGTACTGTGTTACCGTTCAACTCGCGATAATCTATGCACATACGATCCGAACCATCATGTTTTTTAACTAAGAGTGCCGGGCTCGCGAACGGTGAACAACTCGGTCTAATTATTTTCGCACGTAACAATTCATCTACCCTATCACGCATGATCTTACGCTCCTCCGGAGATAAACGATACGGACGTCGCTGCACAGTTTTATTTTGATCGATCAACTTTATTTCTAACTGACCGGTCTTAACGCGGGTAGTTGGAAAACCGGCGATAAAATATTCCGCGAATGGTATCAATACACTATGCAACTCGTATTGTTTATCTTCGGGTATGTCGGTATCTATGTTCGAAAAGTCATTAACCGTCGTTGACCTACTTTGCTTTGTAATGTCACAGGTGTTCACTTCGCAAATTCTAGACAGTATGAACTTCGTCGCGGTCATGTTAACATTATAGCCGTTGCTTAGTATCTCCCTACCTAACATAATATCACTGCGTAGGAATATATTGGGCAAAACATGAAATAAAATTTCCATCGTGCAACCATTAATTACAACCTCAGTAAGAATTTGTAAAGTACTTACAACATTATTGTTACCAATGCCTATCAAGTTAACAGTATTGTCAATGCGTTTACCACCAAATTTACTAGCAATCTTTTCTTTCATTAAAGAACACTCTGCACCCGAATCATAATGAAATACAAAATGCTCACCACGATAAATAAGATCTCCAGATGGGGGCTCGACCATGCACAGGTCGACACGTCGCTCAGGTCTGGGGTCCGATCCTGACGCCGGGGTTGTACAGCGCGTCGCGACGTGGCCTGGTTGTCCACATCGGAAACAGATGACGGCTCGACTGGTGGACGCCTGCGGCTGCTGCTGCTGGGTCGGCTGGGATGCTGGAGCTGGCTGTTTCTTCGGATAGGATCCCTTCATGCGACAATTGACTTGCTTATGGCCCGTTTTGCCACAGAGAAAGCACTTAATTGTCGGCTGCTGCGTGGTCTTCGGCCTTTTAGAGTTATCTTGATGGCCAGGGGAGGTAGTTTCAGCTGGTGCCTTGCGTTTCAGGTAGGCATACGCTTGCAGCTCCTTTTGCAACTCAGCGCGGGTAGTGACGTCCCGTGTGAATGCGAGTCGGTTCAAACGGCTATCAATTTGTGCGAGGTGGGATAGCACAATTGACACCACAACTTGCTCCATAGTCACATTATTCCAACGGCTCATTAGCGAAGAGATTAAACGGCTTGCGAAGGCTGAGTAGGTTTCATTGTCGTGTGGTTTTTCATTGTTCAGATTTATGAGGGTAGCTGCATTTGTTTCAACACTCACAAATCTTGCCTTGAAAAGCTCCTTGAACTCGTCCCATGTGATGCCAGGTTAGGATATTTGTGCTAACCAGGTTGAGGCCACTCCTTTTAATGCTTTACTCAAGGTCACGATGAGATGTCCGCCCGTTGTTGTCATGGGGTTATCTTTGAAACACAAATCTGCAGTCGCGCACCAGGATCTTGCATTGGAGTCACGCTTGTCAGGGTTGAACTCGGGAATAGTTACTGGGTGGCTCGTACTCGGAGATTTTAGTGCTTGTATGAGAGCGCGCATTTGCGAATTTTGAAGCTCGAACATTTGCCGCCATTGTTCACTGCCGTTGTTTTGATCCATCTCATTTGCTTGATCGAATCCCACTTCTGATGTAGGATCGGGAAGAATAGGAGACCTCGAGGGGTATTGAGTCTCGTCGTCAGACATCGTGGGCGTCACGTGGGTGATCAAGCAAATAGGAAACACAGAAAGTTAATCTTGATTTCACTTTTATAATGGAGTTCTACAAAGTCTTCTAATTACAATTTAATTAAAATCACAACACAATTAAATCACTGATACACTTAGCTGTAGGTACCGCAGTACAGAACGATAGGACAGTCCCAAGGTGTTATTCGGATGACGCTCCAACAGAAAGTAAAGACCGTTGCTATTCGAATTAGCACCAAGATTCTGTCAAAGCGAGCCATAGACTATAGATGGCGCACGATGCGCCCGCCACGTGACTCGCTTGTCGTTCCGTCCGTTGGTACGTACGGCTTGAATTTGACCGGATGCGACATATATATATATATATATATATATGTATGTGTGTGTGTGTGTGTGTGTGTGTGTGTGTGTGTGTGTGTGTGTGTGTGTGTGTGTGTATAAATAACACAATTTAAAAAAGAAAATGTACAAAGGCGAGCTTATCTCTATAAAAGATCTCATTACATTGCATTGCAGTTTATTTGTGATAAAAATATTTAAATAATTCTAAAAAGTAATAAATTAGGAAGTAAAATATTCATATAATTTTTATATTTATGTAAAATTTAAAGTTTTGTAAGAGAGTGTGAATGTGTACATAAAATTTGTTTTAATCTTCTATTGTCATCTTCTATTTCTAAAACTTCTATTGGGCTAAATTAATTATAATTATAACTGAAATCCTTGCTAATTATTCCTATATCATAAATACGAAAGTGACTCTACCCGTCTGTCACGCCAAAACTATTAACCGATTTAAATTAAATTTCGTGAAGAGATAGTCTTAAAGCCGAGGTAGGAGCTACTTTTCATTATCTAAAAAATACTTTGTTCCTGGATTTTGATATATAGTTTTTTCTGCAGTCCATGTGGATAGCATCTACTAGTAAGCAAATATTTTTAATCGAAGCTTTCATAATAATAAAAACCTAGGTAGCCAATAAAAACTACTCTCCATAACATTTTTATGACATAATTACCTATATAATACCATTATCACCACTAAAAATCCTTTTATTATACAATTTCAACGTTAATTTAATTTATTTTAATTAAATATATATCCGGTTTTAATAACGTCATATTATTTTAAAACAGTTAAATTTTAAATTCTATTTTAAAGCTCGTAAAATGCGGGTAGGTATTTGCGAAGCGCGACTGATTGTAACCGCATAGTGCGGGAGCCAAACGTTATTGCAGATCATAATAATACAACCTTAATAATATACAGGGTATTAGGCCGGCCGCAGACGTCCGGTTTCCTGATCAGGAATTCAGATCCGGAAACCTGAATGCTCTGCTTACCTATATACAAAATATTCAACAAGGCGCACATTTTTCTTATTTTTCAGAATGGAAAAAAAACCTGACGTCCGATTCGGTGCGTTCGAGTTGTAAGAATGGAAAAAACCTGATGGCGTCATCCCGAATGCAGCGCTCATGTACATTTTCGCATACCGAGTGGACGTGTCGACCCGTGGTCATCGTAGGTAACAAAATGTGTGTAACCTAAAATTTAACAATGGCGGTGGAACAATATCTATTCATATGGGGTATTAAAAATGCAGACTATCATAATAGAGACGTAAAGGACTTGGTTTAGGAGCAGAAAGTACAATAGCAATCAATTCGTCTTCATCGTTCATGATGTGTGCTTGCACAAGCGTCTCTACATGTTTTCGACTCCGTGATATTTGTACTAGTCTAATAAAAATCTGAATGAAAAAACCGGATGATTTGCGCTAGTCATCAGGAATTCCGGATATGAATTCCTGATCAGGAAACTAGACGTCTGTGGCCTGCCCTAGTGACAGCCACGCAAATATTGATATGCTGACTTCAGACTATGAGGCGAAAACCATTGAAAATTTTCGAATTCGAATTTTCGAAATTCCTAATTTTGCCGACTTTTTCAGCCCAAAAATTAGTTTTATTAGGCATTAGAAAATCACCCGACACTATACTGAAATCCCGGATATCAGCCTGTACGGAAAGCAAAACAACTTGGAATTACATCAGGCTTCTATAATCCGGTACTGAAGGTCCTCCAAAGGCTTGTGACAACGTAGTCAAGGCGTAACTGCCGGAAGCATGTGTGGTGGTGCTGTTCCAAAAGCCTTCGGAACTTAGTAAAATGTCTAAAGTTGTTTTCAAGGCTAATCACGAATCGTTGTATTTCTTTGTAGTACCATAGATCATTCTTACTATAATCGGCCACTAGCCTAGCTCCCGATCGAGACATGGGCAGTGTTGCGAGCGCCATATTGACCATCGATATATGGTACTCCGGTACGAGTACAGGAGCGGAGCACTGTTTGAGACAAGGAGATGTTATTTCTCCGAAGCTCTTCACCAATGCAGTTTTACTTTTGTTATCAATGTACATCACTCACCTAGACGACATCGTGGTTTTAAATCCAGCGAGGGGTGGGCCTGAAGATGAACATGGACAAGACGAAGATCATGTCGATCCATTGCCGCCCACTCCTGTACTGGTGTGCCGAGTATGTTTACCTGGGAGCGAGGGTAACTCGGCGAATCCAACTCGGCTGGCAAAATTTATTTGTGTCCAAGATACAGTCCTTAAAGACGAAGGTGTTCACCAATGATTGTGGTCTCTAACAATAAATCAGGATCGCACAGCGATCGGAAAGCGAAATTTTTTACAGTTCGAAGAACTGATGGCATTAATTAACTATCAAACTTACGGATGACCTGGTCAAATGCTGCTTCCGACCATTTAATGTCCAACAGTGGACTGGGCTGTAAAATCCCGTAAAGGACTTGGTTTAGGAGCCCAATTCGGTTCAACAAGCGTCTCTATGTTTTCGAACTAAGAAAAAACTGAATGCCTGATTTGCGCTAGGGAATTCCGGAAAGATCCTAGGTAAAGCCACGCAAATATTGATATGCTGACTTCAGACTATGAGGCCACTAAAAAGTTTTATTAGGCCGGGCATTGTGTGACAACGTAGTCAAAAACTGCTGACAAAGTAAAAAATCGAACAGTAGCCTCCCTGCCTAGTACGTCCGAAAAATACTTTTGTTTCAAGAATTAAGAGCCAGCGAGGGTCCTAAAGCTGAATAATCCAGGTAATCCTAGCCACTAGACCTTGGGTATATCCTAGCCACTAGACCATACGGGATGTGAATGTCGGACAAAAAGTACCAAATACAAGAAAAGTCCACATGCTAATCTGAATAATCCATAGGTAATAAAGTTTTATCAATATTGGGTATTTTTTATTATACTTAGATATTAAATGCTTATTGTTATAAAAGATAATCTTGTAGATAAAATTATCCATCCATACACACTCCACAGTTATACAGGATGTATCAAAAGGGGTGTTTAAAGCGAAATTATATGAAATCAGGCCACTACAGAGAACCTCTCCACAAAATTTGAGACTCAAAGTGAAATGTTTATTTTTTCAATCAGTATGTATACAGGGTGTAACAGAAAGGGTATGTTAAGCGAAAAGCTGTATAAATAGCCCACCATAGAGAACCTATTTCCAAAATTTGAGACTCGAAATCACATTTTTATTTTTTAAGATTGTATGAAAATTCCTGAGATATTTAAAAATTCTCCATACTATCGGGAAAAATGAACATGTGATTTCGGATCTCAAATTTTGTGGATAGGTTCTCTATAGTGGGCTATTTACATAGCTTTTCGCTTAACATACCCTTTTTGTTACATCCTGTATAGAAAGAACAAGTGAACATTTCAGAAATGATTATTATAATTTTAATGCATACGTATATGTATATGTAGAACAGAGATATAATTCAGAAAGGCATCTATAAACAGCTGATAAAAAAAAACGATATTGATTGATGCGAATAATGAACCTACCTTTCGACCTACATAAACTTAATATTAATGTATGCAAATTCAGGAAGCGCAGTTGTTATTTTAGGGCTGATTTGAGGCCATTAGCTTCGTTTATTTAGGGCTCCGGCCTTCTATATAACGATTGGTTTTGACTTTAAGGACAGTTTTTTATTATTCTACAAATATTCGCCCCGTGCGGGGCTTCACTAGAATACATTAGCTGTCGCTTCTTCCGTGCAAGTCGTAAGAGTCGACTAAGGAACTCGGGCATTCGTTCTAGTGATGAGCTGGCAATCTATTACTTATCATTTATATCTATTCCTGTTATGTGTCTGTGAGATCTCCTTTATCCCTACTTATCAGAAAAAAAAACACGTGTTTCGAGATTATATTCTGTGGATAAGTTCTCACAAGTGGGCTTTTTACATAGCATTTTGCTTTTGTTACACCCTGTATAGTTGTTAAATATTAAGATGCTTTTATGTCCGAGAGTAGAGATTGATATTAAAATGAAAACATGCCAGTCCTCCGAGATTCCATACCACTGCTACAGGGAAAATACCTAATAAAACATTTTAAGGCACATAACGTCTTATGAATTAAAGAAATCAGTTTATTTATATGTCAACAAAGCAGAAAAATTTAACTTTTCAAATATTGAATAAAATAAATAAAGAGAAATATTAAACTTCCCTTTGTAGCTTTTTTGGCTGATTAAAAAATGTCCTATTTCCAATAATAATGACGTAAGATTTCAATACATACTCGTATTTATTTTGTTTCTTTATTTTGTTTTTTTTTTAGGTTGTTTAAATTCACCTCTTTTTTTTGTTTGGTAGCTTCATTTTGGGGTGCGAACATAGAAAGTAACATATAAAAAGACAATCGACAAACAAGTTGTTAATGTTTTCATGTCGTAAAATGATTTAGAAATTCTGAATTTTTTGTTTTTTTTTTTAATTTCTATTGTTCTAGACTGAACATCGAAAAACCAAGAGTAGTTTGCCCCGATGTCAGGAGCTTAGTGCTAACAAAGGTTTTTTGTATTTCTTATTAAGTATTTTTATATTATTATTATAGTAGTAGCAAGGCGTATCTACGGGATGATCTTTAGTCGTCAACGTTCCCGAAAACTACGGAATCTCCTCATCATCAAGATCATTTTTCTCCATGGAAGCATACCTGGGAAGTGTCTGGTTTCCAGAGGGTCCAAAGTTGAGTAAATAGACTGCGTTTTTCTGCATAAATGCACATAGACGCGCGTAGCAAGACTTTTTCACCAGAAGTAATAATTATCTGTCTAGGAAAAAACTAGCATAAACACTGGACACTATAAATTTCGCCCGATCAAAAAATAAAAATCAAATAATCAACAAAATTTCATCGTTTCCCAGCATTTTTTTTGGCATAAACTTACTTAACTTGATGTATAGAGTACGTACCCTTCGTTAAGGGTGGCAACGAAAAAACATCCTGTATATAACCACTTACGTTCGCAGTAGAACTTGTGGAGTACCAATATTTTGTATGTATATTGTACTAAATCAAACAAACAAAAGAGCGCTTCAATCGCTAAGTATAATGAAAAAGATTTGGTTCTTTTTCATCCAGTTCATCCATTCTTACAAAGGAACGAGCAAAAAATGGCCAAATCCGAATATCTCTTTAAGAAATATCTCCGGGGTTCTTGAAGTGATATTGCATTAGGGGACCAGTGGTGACGCGACAAGGACTGTCACCAGGACCTGTTCGTATGCGACTGATGCCTACAAATGTCTTGATCAATGACCTGAGACATCTTAATCTTCTTTCTCAGTACCAGTCCCAGTTCTCAGCATAGTCTCAGCTATCTTTTTTGACTGTTAATAATAATGACCCATTGAAAGTTAATGAACTAGAAGTGACATGTATGGGTATGTATGCGTGTTGTCTGACTAGGCATAATGCCGTTTTCATTGGTTAAATATCAATGACTATTACAATGAAATGTTAAAAAATAAGAGCAGATACGGAGACAGATTTCTTGTAAAGTTTGTTTAAACTTATTATCGTACCTCATCTTGCAAAACAGCTGATACGATGGCAGATGTCTTAATTGTAACATTTGTTTGCACCTATACTTATTAAGTTATGGCGTCTGGTGACATCATGGTGACGCGACCACCGGTGTCCTACTGGGACAATACTTCGGGCACAGACACTTATTTAATGCCCGATCGTTTGCCCGATCGTCCCCCATTTCCCCCACCAGATGGGCTCATTTACCCCCAGAAAATGACGGCCTCGGACCCTGTTAGCGTAATTAAGATTATGCTTTTTAGTCGCGGATTTCTTTAAGGATTATGCTGCGCTGAGGTTTTAGAAGTAAGTGCTGCTAAATTTTCCGGTTGAAATGCACTCGAAATTTTACCGGAATTGGGGGGCTCGTTTACACAAAGAAGTTTAGAAATTTTTAGCTGACTGCGCTAGAAGAATGTGCTTGCTTACAACCACCTTATTAGTTTATTGTAATAATACGATACGAGGATGACGTAGGCTTGTGTCGCGTATATGACATAAATTCATTTTATAATTCTATATATTAGCTGAATGATTAGCCTTATGTAAAAAGATGGACTCACGGAAAATATAAAAATTACAACCTAATATACAGGTTGTTTTTTCGTTGCCACCCTTAACGAAGGGTACGTACTCTATACATCAAATAAAGTAAGTTTATGCCAAAAAAATGCTGGGCAACAATGTAATTTTTTTTTTATTACTTGATGGGGCGAAATTTATAGTGTCCAGTGTTTATGCTAGTTTTTTTCATAGACAGACATTAATTATTTCTCGTGAAAAAATCTTGCTACACGCGTCAATGTGCATTTATGCAGAAAAACGCAGCCTATTTATTCAACTTTGGACCCTAATATTTTGGAAACCAGACACTTCCCAGGTATGCTTCCATGGAGAAAAATTATCGTGATGATGAGGTGATTCCGTAGTTTTCGAGAACTTTGACGACAAAAAGTCGCCCTGTATAGGTAATGCATACCAGCAGAATATTCAACAAAATGCACACGCAATAACTTAATACAAAAACATCGTAGTGCGCTTAATACAAAAATCTCGTGCCATATTTGATGTTTAATACAAATACCGCACGTTCTGCAAGACGGTCTAGATAAGCAGTATCGGCTCTTGGTGTATGGCTGATAATTTCCGTTCTGAGACGCGGCAGTTCAGTGTGGAACGTTTAGGGGTGTGGTGCCACTTGCAGCGGGTGGTTTTTGTAATCATTTTAGGGTAGGTACTCGTAGAAATGGGGGTGGTTAGGGAATTCGTAACGAATGATCCCTCTCCTTATTTTATTGAATAGAGCAGATGAAATTAAGAAAGTAAGGTGGACAAGATCGTAATTCGACCTGTCGTCTTGTATGGATCTGAATGCTGGGCCGTAAAGAAGAAGGATGAAAATCGACTGCATGTAAGCGAGATGAGAATGTTGAGATGGATGTGTGGAGTTACAAGAATGGATAAAATAAGAAATGAGTATATAAGAGGAAGTCTGAAAGTTGCGCCGATCACAGACAAGTTACGAAGTAACCGTCTGTCTTGGTACGGGCATACAAAGCGACGGGATAAAAGACATATTTTACAGAGAGCGTTGTGCATGAATGTGGATAGATATAAAGGAAGAGGTAGACCAAAGAAATGTTGGGTGGACTGTGTGAGAGAGGATATGCGTGTACTGGGAGTGAACAATGAGATGACGGATAATAGAGATGAATGGAAGAAAAGTAGCTACATATTGCGCCGACCCCAAATAAATGGGAACAGGGCAGGAAGATGATGAGAGCAAATGAAATAAAATAAAAAATATATAAATAAAATAATTATATAAGGTGTTAACAAAATCCTACCTACCTAGTTTCGTGTCAAAAGCAAATTACTAATTATGAAAACACATTATATAGTACTATCAGGAGCTTTAGATAAAGTAACATAATTTCTCGATAGTTAAGTCACGTCATGAAATCCAAACGCTATTGGTTGGAGTGTTGCAACAACGAACATCGATGCCTGACGATCGTACATTGTTTATGCATCTAGTAGTAGAGTAAAATTTAATCAACTATTATGTTACTTTATAATAATAACTTCTAAAAAAACAAAATAACCGCCTGCGTCTCCGCAAACTCTTCATATTTATTTGAACAAAACTAAAGTTTATATACAATCGCTACAACTGAGACCACAATAAACGACCTGCACACAAAAAGAACATTGACTCTTTAACACCAACTTTCAGCTCTATCGCCTCATCATTAGGTAGAATATACCGTGTTACAAAATCAAGGATTTCTTATTTCATTTCACGTGTCATTATGTGGCGTAAAACTCATCGTCACATACTCAGATATCGGTAAAGATGTCTTAGGGAGATTGTTTTACAATTTCTCCTTAGAGGGGGTGGATTGAATTTCTTGTACAACCTATAGAGAAACTCTTTAACTTGGAAGCTTGCGTGTACCTATGTGGTTATAAAAAAGATTAAATCGTATTTACGCGAACAAACCTTGACGTAAAACGCCACAAGGCTACTGCTATAGTCACCACGCTGGGCAGGCGGGTTGATGACTGCAGTGTGATTTTCGGACTATGTTGTCAACCCGTGTTGACAACTGATCCTGATATACCTCTTCCTTTTGAATCACTATATCTATAAAAAAAAAACCGCATCAAAATCCTTTCCCTACTTTGAAAGATCTAAGCATAGGGGAGACCGGGTACAAAAGTAACACTTTGTAGTTTTAGCTTGATTTCTAGCTGGGTATTATTAATGTCATTTAATGAATATAACCACATATAAATTCAGTTTATGTTCTTTACACTGGTAACTCGATTTATTTTGGTATGATGTGTTTTATATGAATAAAACAGAGTTTAAAAAAAATCATCAGTTGTTACTTTCGACCACGTAGGCAGGTCGAAAGTAACACGTTGTGGGTCGAAAGTAACAAAACATAGAGGTTGCTAATGAAAACAATACTACATGTTAAATCAACAAATTGTTTATTTAAAGACTTTGTATTAATAACACAAACAAACTTCAGCATTTTAAATGCTAAAAATTATATATTTTAAGAAAACAAATCAATAGAAGTTACTCTTGGTTTAAGTAATGAGATCAATTAATATTTATGTTAATCATTCCTTTATAAGCAGGCTATTCAGTATTATTCTCCTACTCAGACACGCAATTATGGCACACATAATTATTATCATTGTCCACGCATTCTGTATGGGACCACATTCTACATTCGATACATTGTATCCATTGTTCATTTGGTCGACTATTGCTAAAAGTTTCTAAACAGACAAGACAGAAGCAATCGTCGTCGTCAGATTTATTTTCCTTGTCTTTAGGTGCCTTCTTTGTCTTTTTTCCTTTCCCTTTCCTTTTGTAGATGTCAATTTCCTTTTACCTTCTCCAGTATCGTTTGTAGTACCGTTTTCTTGGCTTGCTTTCGTTGTTGGTATTCTTGTTCGATTAAATTTTTTTCGGGCGTGTCCGTCAGTATTGCAGTCTTACGTTTTTTACGACCTTTATTTGTTTCAGTCCTCGGACCCGCTTGTGGTAAAGGTCTAAGCTCTTTAGGTGAAAAATGAAACGGTTGGATAGAATTTGCTTGTTGTAGCCCGCTAGGTCCTGACACTGGTGATTTGGATCTTTGATGAAAAATTGAGATAGCTAACAGAGTATCAGTCTGAGCAGAGACCGAGTCCGGTAAATTTTGAACAGCCGGTGATTGGACATTATTGTTTGATTTGTTTAACAAATCATTGCTACCTGTACGCTGATCAATCTGTTTAATTGATGTTGGAAGATCACTAACTGAAGTATCTAGATCAACTTGAAAGGAGGACGTTGCATAAGAACTGGTCAACAGATCATTTGGTGAAATTTGACTGTCAACTTGTAACGGTCGGTCAGTCACAGATGATGGCGCATAGTCAATATTAGTAAATATATTCCTATTAAATGGACTTATGCCGGTACAGGTAAATCCAGCAATTGCATTTCTATCAGTTACAGAAAGAGGAAATGCTTCTCTTACAATCCCAGGAATGTAATGGATAGTCATCGTTCGACCAGGATGATTTCGCATCCAGTTGTCTGTAGCTGTGTTTATCATTTTCTTAAATGGCCCAAATACTGCTCTATCCAGAGGCTGAAGTTTGTGTGTGCAATGAGGTGGAAACGACAGCAGTACTATTCCATTTTCTTTACAAAAATATGTTGTAAAAATAATAAAAATTCTGCATCCTGCATCCATCCACTAGCATTGCCAGCTCCGGCACAACCAACAGGACCCTCACGTATCATGTGGTCTTCGAATCGTTTCAAAGGGAATACAAAAAAAGGAGGTATGTGTCCTCCTTGAGCATTTATCGCAACAGCAACAGTTACTAATCTTCCACGTTCTGCTGAGGTTAATGCACTTACTTGTTTAATTCCTTTTTGAGCTACAATTTTGCTCGGTTTTTGGACAGTAGTCACCCCTGTCTCATCCATATTCCAGATATCTTTTGGCTCAAATTTATATCTATCCATTACCTCAGCAAGGTTATCAAAAAATTTATTCACATTATGTTCGTTGAAACTCGAAGCCCGCGACAGACTTGTTGCTTGAGGACATCTCAAAGAGAGGCTCGGGTTTCGTTTCAAAAACCCCGTCAACCATTCCTTACCCGCCATTCGACTATCGTGCCACTTTTCAGGAAATGTTTTTCCATTTTTAATAGCTAACTCGTATGCCAGTTTACGTACCTCAAATGGAGATAACCCAAAATAAACTCGAGAGCATTCGATTAAATAGTCACGTAGATTATTTTCCTCATTATTAGTAAAAACTCGGTTGACGCAACGGTAGCCCACAACTGCGTTCGTATTTCCTGCTTTTAATTTTGTTATAAATCTATATAATGTTACATGGCAAACATCATATTTTTTTGCCAGGGCTCTTATTTTTTGCACCATCTTTGAAATGCTCTTCAGCCGCTTTTCGATACACTTCCGTGTCGGTAGTTCCTCGTGCAGTTGTTCTTATGCGTTGTCGCGGCATTCTGTTAAAGTTAAGACACATAAAAATATGATATAGGTAATTAAATCATAACGGGGACGAAAGTAACGTGTTACTTTTATACCCATAGGGCTATGTTACTTTTGTACCCGGCCGCATTTTTTGTTAAAACGTGTAATACAATCTTAAAACGGAACGTGCTAGACAAAAACTAATTTAAACAATGTACAATCAATATAATCAAGAACGGATATGCAAACATTCAGATTACTATCATCCTTTTATGACTATGTAAACATTAAATAAGAAAACATCGAAAAACTTACTTTTGATTTGTGAAAACACGTGGCGTCCTATAACACAACCTAACAGCGCGCTGGTCACGCGGCGACTAAATGCAAGTGAGGGGGGCGCTCCCGGCTATCACCTGACGGCGGCGAAGCGCTGTTCGCCTATTGGATATTTCTAGAGAGCATTTGTTTCTTTCGACCCGCCGTTACTTTTATACCCGGTCTCCCCTACATAGGGACAGACAGCGGCAAGCGACTTTGTTTTATAATATGTAGTGATACAGGATAGCTTAGTATAACACGACACGGCTGTGTTACCGAAATGGGGTAACCAGAACTGCAGGATCTTAAAGGGAATCCTATAGCCACGTTTAGCAAAACTCGGACAGTTAATAATCGGACAGTTACAAGTTGCTAGGTTATCGCCTGATAGAATACCCGCCCCCTGATTGCGTAAAAGCAATAGCAAAGCCGAAGCGCACGATCGCGATAATTGAGGACGCCAAGCGCTCGTTGCGCGCACGCACTCACTCTCAATTATCGCGATTAGCGCGGCTTCGGCTTTGTTATTGCTTTCACGTAATCAGGAGGCCTAATTCCTTACTCACTCGTCACCTTTCCTTAGCCAGTCGACTCTTACGGCATGCATAGATGTCGATCCAGCTGATGTATTCTGTTGCAGACTTAAAAATATTATATTTAAATTTGTTTTACAATATTAATAACATAAGATACCAAATGGAGCAGCTTAATTGCTTTAAGCATCTTTATACGAAACATCTAAAGATGACTAATCACTTGACCTAATTAGGTGAATGCAGAATCTCGCCTGCCAAATTAACGAAGTGAATAATTAATTAATTAAGTAGAAAATAAATTAAATTTCCTTTGTAAAGCATGTCCGGTGCATGCTGCTCCCCTTTAGCTTCTGTATTTAATTAATTTTCAAATCCGTATACTATTAATGTGAAAGTTTGTGACAATATTTGTAACTCCTTCATGCATAAATATTGCATGTAATCCAATAGAATGGATTTTGGTGAAACTTGCCAGTAATATAGAGCAGCATATTAGACAATATAGTTTATGATTCATTAATGAATAAAAAGTACCTATACTTATCCGATATAAATTATTTCTTCACTTGATTTGACTTGAAGTCAGTAGAGGGACAAGAGGGTCTTGGTGTTTTGTAGGCGATGGGCTGAACACCTGTCACTACTAACCGAACTTGTACATCTCAACTATACCCTCAAAATTGGTCAGATGTGGTTATACCGGCCCTTGGTGCCGATGATATCATTGTTAAACATCATCCGAATTAATTAGTCCAATACACAGATTAGCAGTCGCTTAATTACAATAATCTAGGATTGCACATAATGACGTCATGTCGTGTCTTAAGATGATTGGTATTATCTTGTGTCTTGGGTATGTTTGATTAGTTGATATATTAAGCTTGTTGTAAATCTGTTATGTTCATAGTCGATGTCGTTAGCCTATTGCAGTCCAGCAGTGGTAGATGTCATAATGCGTAGTATTTTACACATTTCACACACATTTCACAACACATTGACCTAGTCCCACACTAAGATCCCTAAGGTCTTGTGTCGTGGGTACTAAGCAACGGTATATAAATACATAGATAAGTATATAAACATCCATGACTCGGAAACAAACATCGATATTCATCATATCAATGTCTGCACCTACCAGGATTCGAACCCTATGGCGTCGCAGGCAGGGTCACTACCAACTAAACCAATCGGTCGTCTATACGTTATATTAAGTATACGTTGCGTACGTGGGCTCAGTTTGTCCCTACCTTAAGACTACTGCCCTAGGGGGGTTTTTGGCCATAGTCACCACGCTGGGCATGCGGGTCGATGACCGTTATGTGGTGTATTATGTTCATAGGGCAATGGTCATTTACTCGCTTAAGGGCTGATTTACACAACCGTCAGATAGCCTATGTTCAAGTTTTAGAGAAAGGCAGCATTAACTTTATTCTTCTGATACTTTATTCTGCTAATACTAAATGCAAATAGATAGATATATTTCTTTATTGTATTAAATTTGTACACATGGGTGAGCTTAATGCCTTCCATGGCATTCTCTACCAGCAAACATAATGTGTAAATGTAACATGTGTTTTAAGTTCATTTTATATTCAAACAGTATAGTTAAATACAGTTAGAATTTATAATGTTCGGCAGGTAGTATAGGTCATTTTACTTGAGTAAAACTATTAACTATTCTGAACTGAAACAAACTAAATAACTTCGTAATTATTTATTTCCTTAAAAGTGCTAGTTTAGTGTCTTGTTTAAAATTACAGTTATAATTATAGTAAATAGATAAGGAATAATATAGACTGGCTACATTAGACTGCATTTGTTTCACCGGGAGCGAAAAAGCGACTAACAGAGCTGTTTAAGCGACTATGCAGAAAGTATGAGTTTTTCTACACAACTCAGATTAATTTTCAAATTATTTTTATATTACATTTCAAGTCTAGAATAAAAAAAACTTAGATTCGTCTAGATTTGTCGTATTGAAATTTACCGTTAGTTCGTTTTTCACTCGAAACAAACAACACATAAATATGCACTTTATTATATCGATTTGTGATGCGCTATTTATCCATCTTTTTATATAATATGTATTTTAATATGTTCTTGCTTATCGAGTATATTTTGAATAAAAATAAGTTAGTCTATATTATTTAAAGTCGGAGACATTTTGCTAATTCCTGTAGGACTGACGGTGCATGTCACGCCAAATGCGGCGCTGCAAGCTTGCTTTGTCGTCGTGTACTGCGGGAAAACTATTTTGATACTTCAGGGTGAAGATTTTTTTCATTTTCTTATTAATATTTTAAAACTAGTGGACGCCCGCGACTCCGTCCGCGTGGACTACAGAAAAAAAAAACAAAATATACGAAATTATCCGGGATAAAAATATTTCCCCGGGATAAAAAGTAGCCTATATGTTAAGTGGGACCTGTCACAATATATTCCTGAAAACTGCATCGAAATCGGTTCAGTCGTTTCTGAGATTAGCGTGCAGAAAGGCACAGACAAACAGACAAACCGACAAAAATTCCAAAAATTATTGTTTTGGGTACTATTGCGTTGATAAAGGTATTCTATAATATTTTTTCATATATATCTTCCATGTACAGACAGCGATCCGTTACATTTTTATTATATGTATAGATATTTTGATACTATTCTATTATTCATAGATAATCCTACTTCACTACATAATCAATAAATCAAAGTTGCTTCCCACCATCTGCTTGTCCCTGTATGATTAGATGACCTTTAAAATCAAGGACAGAATTTATATGCTGTTTTATAAAATAGAGTGATTCAAGTGGATTCAATTTAACTAGCGAAACTGTCGCTTGGGTGCCATGTTGATACGAAATATTGTTTTTTTTTTGTTAAACTGAACATTTATTATTTACTTATATATGTGTATGTGTATGTATGTATATATGTGTGTATATATATCCAAAGGCCTCAGCGGAAGATCAACGCAATTTAAATATTGCATATACTGAGCTGGGACCATTTTGCAACATTTGTATATTTCTCTTTTAATACTTTGTAATTTTTAACTTGATTGTATATGTGTACAACTAATGTTGCAAATAAAGAAATTTGATTGATTGATTGATTGAAATACCCCATTTACGCGGACGAAGTGGTGGACGGCCGCTAATCCTAAACTAATATTACAAACGTGAAAGTTTATCAGGATGCATGTATGTAAGGATGTAAGGACGGAGTCGCGGAAGTCCACTAGGATAATTGAGGCCACCAGAACCAGAGTGGCCCAAACCACAATTTGTGAAAATATTAGTTAAGCACGACAATGCCCCTTTCAAACCCCCAAGCTCAAAGCCAGAGTGGCTCAAAGGTAATTTCAGTAAACAATCATAGATGACATAAAAAAAATATGTTGTGGCATCTTGATTCTTATTAAAATATTAATAGAGCATAGTATTTTGGCATATATCCACATATTCGTATTTTGTATTTGGGCCACTCTGGTTCTGGTGGCCTCAATTATAAACGTGAAAATGTATGCAAATGTAATGTTATAAACATTTATATGTTATTTATTCATAACAAGTATTTACCGAAAGGATTAAAATGAAACTGCAGTTACATACTTGTAAACGTCCAGAATTTGTGTTGTGCTTATTTTGCTTCACTCTTAGTAAATCAGAATCAAAAGTTATGTTACTGAAATAACTTCTTGAAATAACATCTCTGATACACTGAAAACAATAGCGATCCCCGCAATAATATTTTCGATGTTGTTGATGAAATATTGAACGAGCTCAAATTTCCCTGTTTTCCCTTAACTTGTTATGAAAAGTTTTGGACTAACTTTCACGCATGACTTTTAATTGATTCGTTAGGATCAAATTTATTTTCAATTATTTTATAGCTACAAACACCCTTTGTTAAACAAGTATTTTATTATTTCAAATACCATTAATAATAATAGCTCAATTGGCAGTTGAAAATGGTGTTAAATTGATGTTATAACCAAAAATGTACTACTTGATTTATTATTTACATTTCATTTTCCAGCCAACGTGATATAATATTTTTGTATTTGCAATTACAAAAAAAAAACTACAGAATAATTTGTTTATTTTCTAAATAACATAAGTTATTAATAGACAGGTAAAGTTTAGTAATTAATTAGTAAAAGTATCAAGACTTGTTCGGTCGCGTAATCGAATGCCAAATCCCTCGAGCCTAATCGCTTAGTTCTGGTGACATGGTATAATTTATGGCAGCGAAGAATCCTACTAAATACCAGTTATGTTATGTATCATGTAATTTGTTTTTATCAAAAGGTTTTTGTTCAATTATTAACTTTATATCATCTCTGTTGTTTTCAAGTTGATTGTTATTTTATTTTTATACTTTTATCCTTAAAGGTAATGAATGCTTTATGTAGAATTTTGTGAAATTAAATTTCTTACTTTGTTTTTACTGCGTCGGAGGTAAGGACGTGAGTTTGACCATTTACTTTACTGGGTACCTAGATGTTACGTAACATTTAGATAATCCAGCAATCTATCTGTCGCAGGCGTATTGTAGAACACGCCGTATTACAAAACGGCTAGGTATTTTGAATAGTATGAAAGATTGAATTCCTTTTACCGTTGTTATTTTAACAGATCTAACATAATCTAAACTAATTTGTCTAAGCAGACTAATTGCTAGAAGCCAAATTGTCTCGCTCCAAAGCCCATACTATTCGAAATGCCTAGCAGTTTTGTAATATACCGGATTTTATAATATACCTTCGACATATCTAGGTCCTAGATAAGTTTCAAGATAAGCCTGTTTTCAAGAAGGGTGACAAGTGGATATCTATGTTTCAGCTGTCTATGGATAGTAAGTACATACATAATGATGTGTTTCTAAAATAAGGTAGCCATAACTGCAGGATCTTCAAGGAGATCTTACTGCCACGTTAAGAATAACAGACGCAGTTTAGCATAACGATCAATTATAAGCGATTTTATGTACATTCTGACTAATTTAAAATGTTGACCATTATTAAGTGGCCACAGATCACTTGGCAGTTACAAATAGCTCGCTTGCGTGACCCCAAACCATATTTACACAGTTATGTCTTTTGATTAAAGATTCCGATTGTATTTGCCCAGATCCAGAGTACTGAATATGTCCCAGAAGACCACTGATTACGCAGTTCTAGTTAGATATTCTGTATTAGAACTTTAGCTCGTGCCTTGGAAAGTACCTACGTAAAATTGTAACAGAAAATTTTGTTGACGCCTAACAGAATTTTAGCTTTGTATACTGCAGTCATGTAACGTCCTATTCTTGTTTTTTATTTCCGAAACTAGAAATGATAAAAAAAATATGATTTAGATGGTTTGATAAAGCATTGTTTTCTGATCACGATGTTATCATAGAGTCAAAATCGACCTCGTGTTGGATAACGGCTTTATAGCTTGTGGATGGCAGTGTTGGTCCTGCGCCTCATCTCTCTCCGGTCGTGTCGGCTCTCTGTCCCATCGGACTGTGAGAGTGAGGGAATAGAGAGTGCATCTGTATCTGCGCATATGGCACCTAACAAGAGAAGATATCCCGAATTACCCTTAATGGAAAAAAAAAACAAGAATTCTAAAGTTTACGAGAACCAAATCATGGCAATCATGGTTAAGAAGAAGAGGGAGACCCTTATGAGATGGAACGACGACGTTGTACGCAAAGCGGGTCGACTGTGGACACGGCTGGCTCTCGATAAAGAAAAATGGAAAGATATGGAGTAGGCCTTTGCCAAAGGGCACACAGACTCTGAATAAAATAAATATATTGGTTAGGAATTTACTAATAAATAATGTAAACATAATAGAATCATAATGTAATGTAATGTAATGTAGGTAAAATAACAATAATATATAACATAAATAGAATCTAACAAATATCAATAGTGTAAACAAATAATAATTTAAAAAATACAAAATGGACATGGTACATACTATAAACATAAGAATAAATATAATAATATATGTACCAAATGTAATGTATTAATAGTAAGCATGTGAGTCTAAAGAAAAGGCTATTTTATTTTATTTTATTTCTTTTTATAAATCATGGCCGATCGCTAGTCTACCTATAAAGGTCCAGTTAAATCTTATCGGAAGGAAAGTGGACCGTTATCCTCGTGAATATTCCGGTTGCAACGGCCTTTAGTGTCCATTGCTGGGCCCGCTGCAGGGGGTAGTGACGCGGTCACAGACGGCTCAGCGGTGGAACTAATCCTGGAGCGAATTAACGGGAGCCGGTTTAAGGTATACGGATCAGCGGTTTACTATAACTATTTTTATTTCATTTATTAGTACTTCTGCCCAAACTCTTTGGGGGATAATGGGTGCAACTATATGTATGTATGGAAATGTATAGCTTCACTAGAATACATCAGCTGCATCTCTACATCGTCGTATGGGTCGACTAAGGAAGGAGCGTTCTTTCAGACGAACTTGACTCTGATCTTTTACATCTGACCCCCTTTGCCAATTGTGGCTGTATAATATCCTTCAAAATCCTGTACGAATTGCGCTAAGTAGTCGAATCAAGTTTCTTATCGCGACTGCAGTTGCTTGTGATCGCAATCATGAGTAGCCAGGTTCGAGGCTCAGTTGAGGGTATAAACTCAGTGGTGGGCAAATACCAGTTGGAGATTATTGTTATTATTTATTGCTTATTACACACAGAAAAAAACACATTTCTAAGAAACATTTACAAAGGTTAATTTATCTCGGTGAATTTTTGTCCAGCCAACCAGTTAAAATTGTGTGGTTAGCAAGAAAATCACATTTAAATTGATAATATTGAAATATTATTTAGGGCCGATTTTTCCAAACTTCAATTGATCTGATCCTATCTGAAAAATATGCTATCTTTCTCCAAAACTTGATTGTGATAGAGACAGCATGAACTTTATCCCTTAGATTAGATAGGCTATCTAACGTTTGGAAAATCGGCCTCATAAACTGATTAAAATAACATTTTATTTAACCTCTCAAATCTGGTAACTTGGGCCAAACATAAACAGTATCGCGTTCTGTATTCAAGCTCAACGGGTAGCATCGAGCACTCAAGCACGAAGGTTTAGCTCGACTCTCGAATATCTGATAATCTTCTAGGAGGTAATACTAACATAATCTTACGCCTATCTTCTGGAGTATGCTGTGTGTAAGTGGTTAGAAAAGTGAAATTCTGTTTTTGAACAACTCAGGAATGATCATGCAATATTGAAAAACAGACACGTGATTTCAAGTCTTGAATTTTGTGTATAGGTTTTCTATAATAGGCTATTTTCATAGAATTTCGCTTAACTACCTCTTTTGTTACACTCTGTATAATATTTTTTATCCGACTGCGCCAGGAGGATTATGTTTTTTTTAGTATATGTTGCGTTTCTTTGGCACGGCTGCTCGCATTCGAGCTTGGGAAGTGTGATTAGATTCCTTTTAGTAATGAGAGTGCCACTAGGTTAATATTTGAACGTCGTCGTCGCATCGGGTATTTGCTGAGAATAAATGAGGTTATTTTCTTCTTCAAATCATATTAAGGCGTATACCATAAGTACGGCAAAACATTGCACTATCAAAGACTTGTAAAAGAGCGCCAAGTTTTGCAATATCGCGAAATCTCAGCCGAGTTTAACGAGTTAAGTTGTTTACTCGCGTCGTTAAAATTTAATAACTAGTTGAATAAATTCAGCCGCTTATCTTTGTGGATAGTAAAGTTTAAAACAGTAGATTCACTGAGCGTGCAGATTGTATGTAGATTATGAGTAATTTCGTTTAAACGCTGTTTAAACTTATGCCCCTGTGACTTTTAGACTAGCCGTGCACCGGTTACCGAATTCGTTTTTTCCTAATTCTGTGACGTAAGAAATTTTAAATGCATACAATTAATACCAAATACACTAACTGCTATTATATTAGGGAAAAAAAGAATTTGAAAAACTACTTACATAATGTATAGAACTTATTCTTATTCTTTATTGTACACAAAACATAACACTACAATAAATACAAAAAAAAATTGTAAAAGAAATGTATACAAAGGCATACAACTTGAGCATGAGGCTTGCTAACTAATGGAGAGCGTGGACTGTTTAAATGAATATAACATATATATGACGTAGATGGTCGAGTGGCGTGCCGTTAGGTGTGTCCGACATCTTTCAAAATCCGAAATAAAGAATGCGGCGTGTAGTAAACAAGCTTAATTAGGAATCACAAACACTTTCACTGTATCTACGCACAAGATTACTAGGATTCTAGCGGATAACGTAGAAACGTGGTAAGTACAAGACAGAGGCTGATTAGCACCCGTGCTTCGCTCGACCGACGCAGCAAGCCAGACGAATACCCTCCGGCTCAATTCAACGACCCGGTGGTCGTTGTAAATCTACAGTGGCGCCCTCTCAGTACTCTGTCTTGTCTTTACCCAAGTGACAGCTGTCCTCAAGTCAGTGATAGCTGTCGACTTGACACGTTCTAACTTCAACGATTGAAAATAGATGGCGTTGGAGATCCGACTGTAGGATATGACATCTTGATCTCCGACACGGCCATTTTGACAACTCACCGCGTCCTCGCGTGGGGTTTTCTGGAAAGAAAGAGGATTTTGCAAAGTAACATGTATCACGCTCGGTCTTTCTGACCATTTTGACAGACTACCCGTCCTCGGGTAGAACCGATGAATCTGTGAACAAGATAACTCAAGGAAGTATCTGCGCTCGGCCATTCTGCCTTAACTTAAATTTAAAGACTTCTTATTACAATAGTTCATGAAATCACAAAAATCGCTCATCGACCGTCAAGTTCCCAAAATCTTTACGTAAAGACATAAAAAATAAAAGATAAGCAGACTCGCACATACGTTTAAATCAGTCAGACCTTTCCTTCGGTCAACATTACAGTAACAGTTAGTCATATAGCCAGTCCTTCGGCTATCTACTATGGAAACACAGTCCTTCGGTTTCCAACACACATGTAGCACAGTCCATCGGCTACCTACTACGGAAACACGGTCCTTCGGTTTCCCACACACACACATGTAGCACTGTCCATCGGCTACAGCAGAAACTCGGTCCTTCGGTTCTGCCACAAATACATACTACTGTCTGTCAAGGGTTTGTCAAAGTCACAATTTAAAAAAACCGGTCAGTAACTTGTACATCGCATATGAAAATTCATTCATTAGACTCTGAGGTCACATTAATTTCGATATCAAAATTACTAGGAACTTGATGGTCTGGCACACACAAGGTAAATAATTCCAAAACAAGGCTACAGTATACACAATCCATATAGAGTAACGTCAGTCAAGTAAGTCTAGTTGCCTCAATCTAGCAACTCTTGGAAACTTCCATCCAGCTTCCGTAAACCAGTCTAGTCACTTCCATCCAGTGACTCTTAGAAACTTCCATCCAGCTTACGTATACCAGTCTAGTCACTTCCATCCAGTGACTCTTGAATACCTCTATCCGGTATCCGTAAAACCACTCTCAATCAGTCAACTCAACATTAATTTGAAACATGACGGTCCATCCCCGTCAAGTTCGCACAGATTATCATCACGGTCACATGTCCAGCATGTCATTGGTAATGTCATTCGCAGGTATTCGCCTAAGTCTGTCATGTGCTTACTTATAGGTTCTATTGGAATTAAGGGCTTAAGAACATAAACGATTACCTTCAAGTACCTCCGATACCCTAAAAGGACCTCTATACTTCGGATCAATTAATCGAATTTCGAGTTCACCTGTAGTTACACGAGTTTTTGGCAAACCTGTTGTAAATAACTGGAATATTCACCTAAAATAGTTAAAAGATCTGACTTTTTACAAGAGGGTATATCTGTGTCAACATTACTAAAGTCGTTACTGATACTAGAATCGGTTAAAACGTCACAATTAAAACTGTCAAATTATTTTGTTTTGAAATGCTTAAATTATTTTTGACAAGTTAATAACGAAGCCTTGACTCAATATTTCACGACCTAGCATAATATCACTACGCATATACACATCGGGTAAAACATGTAAAAAAGTTCTAAACAATAATCATTAATTTCAACATTACACAGTATTTGCTGGGTGCTGAATACACTGGTTTGACCAATTCCCGTTAGAGAGACAGTTTTAGCAATTCTTTTACCATTGAAACTTGATGCAACGCTTTCTTTTATTAGTGAACACTCAGCACCCGAATCAAAATGAAAATCATAAAAATCTACCTTGATTATTAAGAGCGCCGGTCGGTGGTAAAGCGGTAAGTGCAACTATCTTTCGTGGATTCAGACGAATTTGACCTCGGCGCACCTCGAAGCCTAGGTACTCTACTTTTTCTTTCAGGAATGAGCACTTTTTAGGATTTAACGAAAATCCCTTCCCAGAAAGAACTTCTAATACTACCTTTAGTCTATCGAAAGCTTCGTCGATGTTACTGGCCACAACTAGCACGTCATCCATGTACACTACAACGTACTTGTTCACGAGATCGCCTAGAGCATGTATGAGAGCACGTTGAAACACTGCAGGAGCATTTTTCAAACCGAAGGGCATAGTAAGGTACTCATACTGACCTTCAGTTGTCACGAATGCTGTGCGCTCTATGGACTCCGACTCGATAGGGATCTGGTGAAATCCCGATGCTAAATCTAAAATTGTAAAAAATGTCCTCCATGCAACCTAGCAATTTGTTCAGATATGAGTGGTAAAGGAAAACGGTCAGTAACGGTGTTATCGTTCAACTCCCTATAATCGACACACATTCTATCTGAACCGTCTTTTTTTTTTACCAAAAGTATCGGGCTTGCGAACGGTGAAGAACTAGGTCTAATTACCTCAGCATTAAGCAGCTCGTTGATCTTGCCCCTCACAATCTGACGTTCATCTGGGGTCAGCCTGTATGGGCGACGATTTACCGTCTTGTGCGGGTCTACGAGCCGTATCTGCATAGGTTCAGTGTCAGCAGGAGAAGTAGGTGTACCGGTAATGAAACTAAGCTTGAACCGTTCTAAAATCTCAATCAACCTAGGTCTGTATTCATTACTAACGTCGTATCTACCAAGTCAAGGTCTATACCATTATTTGCAACTACATCACATGATTCGACTATGTTAATTTTCTCGAAACGTACTTTATCTACCGACATATGTACAGTCAAACCGATAACTAGAATTTCACGTCCGATCATAATGTTGTATCGCAAACAATGGTCAGGTAAAACATGAAGGAGTATCTCAAAGTTAATATTGTCAATGTCAATTGTCGTTAAAATTTGCATGGTCGAGGCTATAGAAGTTTGTCTTATACCAGTCATAGATACATTGTCATAAATTCGCTTACCACTAAATTTCAAAGCAATCGATTCTTTAACTAAGGAACACTCTGAACCTGAGTCGTAAGTAAATGGGAATGACTCACCAGAGTGACGCAGAGAACCCGAAGGCGCATTCACAATGCACACGTCTCTACTCGCTTTTCCTTGGCTGGACCAGTTCCAGTGCCGCCGCCGGTACCGTTGTTCCCCTCCTTGATTTTCCTCTTCGGGCAGTCGGATGCATAGTGGCCTTGTTCCCGGCAGTTGAAGCAGGTAATGCGATCGGTTCTCCTGTAGGTTGGTTGGTCGAGTTATGGTCCCCGTGAAAGGACCTGTGTTTGGACCGGTCATCTTGCTTCTTCGAATTGGCTTTGTTGCGACATTGAAGAGATTTGTGGCCTAGTTGTCCACAATTAAAGCACTTGATGGTCACAGCAGATCCATTAGGTCGGTTTCTTTTTAGGTCGGGTCCATCACGATAAATACTTGATGAATAACTTCTCTTCAGGAACGAGACAGCCTTCAGTTCCTTTTGTAAATGGTTACGCGTCTTGATGTCAGTCGTTATAGCAATCCTCTGAACACGTGGCTCTTGTTTTGAAATATGAGCTAAGACAGTGGCTATTGCTATCTGTTCTGTAGTCAGTCCATTCCACCTTGCCATTAAGGATGTTATGAGGGTAGCGGCGTATGAGGCCAGGCACTCGTTATCTCTCGGTTTCTTGTCGTGCATACTGATGAGAAAGGAAGCAGCAGTTCAGGACAGTCATACCTTGCTACGAAAAGCTCCTTAAAATCGGCCCACGTCATATTAGGAAACGATATTGAAGACAGCCAAGATGATGCTTCGCCCTTGAGTGCGTGGCTTAACGCGATCATCAGAGAAGATCCATGGCGATGTCGATCTGTGATACACATGTCCGCGGTCGTTATCCAAGCTCGGGCGTCGATGTCTCTTTCTCTGGGTCGAAATCAGGAAGGCGAATAGAGTCCGAAGATGCAGGTAGTTTTATTGCTTGCACCAACGCCAGAAAATTTGATTTTGTTGCTCGAAGAGAAGACGCCATTTTTCTTCGCTCGAGTCACTATTTGAAGCACGTGTTTCATGTGGGTGATCCGGGTTGCATCCCACTTCTGATGACGTAGATGGGTCGAGTGGCGTGCCGTTAGGTGTGTCCGACATCTTTCAAAATCCGAAATAAAGAATGCGGCGTGTAGTAAACAAGCTTAATTAGGAATCACAAACACTTTCACTGTATCTACGCACAAGATTACTAGGATTCTAGCGGATAACGTAGAAACGTGGTAAGTACAAGACAGAGGCTGATTAGCACCCGTGCTTCGCTCGACCGACGCAGCAAGCCAGACGAATACCCTCCGGCTCAATTCAAACGACCCGGTGGTCGTTGTAAATCTACAGTGGCGCCCTCTCAGTACTCTGTCTTGTCTTTACCCAAGTGACAGCTGTCCTCAAGTCAGTGATAGCTGTCGACTTGACGTTTCTAACTTCAACGATTGAAAATAGATGGCGTTGGAGATCCGACTGTAGGATATGACATCTTGATCTCCGACATATATATATGACATAATTGTAGTCTTACAAAGTATATTATACACAGACCAGATCAATGGACAAAAGCAACTGACCTGAAGAGTCAGTGCCAAAAAGACAGTATCAAAAAATATAATAAAACGGTATCAAAAAGATCGCACTACCAGCCAGTCGCCAACAAGGCTAGTCTAAGATGGGGTAAAAGGCTTCCACAGTGCGTCCGCTTCCATTCATTTCAATATCTCGCCATTGCGACCATCCTCAACCTCTACTTCTACTTAAGGACTGCTACTTAGGAAGGATAGCATAATCCTTGGGGAAAAGTGGAGTAGAGTGGTCCAAGGATTCGTGATCCTATATCTTTGGCTGCCCTATTTTGGCGCACAGCCGTGGTGTATATGTAGATATGTACCTATGTATGAAATATTATCAAAGGCCAGTTAATTATTATCATAAGCTAAATAGACGTTTTACTAGTCTTAATGTATCAGCCGTTTTAGCTAGTAAAATAGATCCTGTATCTCTCAATATCATCAAAAACGAAACTTGCTATTTAGAAATATCGTTTTTAATAGCTATAGTAAACGCTTAACGAGCGACGCTATCGACTGAATTGATAAGTGGTTCACAAAGCGTTTTTCTGTTAAGGGGAATGCTGTCGTGAATGACCTTGGCCATATACGAGTAAGTCGGGATTGACTATGGCCTTACTTGGTGTTCCCGAAATGAGGTAGCCAGAGCTAACGATCACAAAGAAGATCTAACAGCCACGTTTAGAATAGCGGAGTCAGATGTAAATTAACAGTGACCAGTTCAGTGTGATTTTGGTATAAGTTTTTACATGAAATTTTAATAATCGACATGTTTACAAGAGCGTTGCAGCTAAATTTTATTTAATTCGTCATCCGAGTAATCGACCTGGTTGCTCAGTGGTTAGAGCGCTAGCACGGTATGCAGAGGTCGTGGGTTCGATTCCCACTCGGGTGAGGAATTTATTCCATTTCTTTATTAATAATTTTATAAATTATTTTAGTTTATAAATTTTAGTTTAACCATAAATAAAAGTACGAATTTCCGGAATTAACGGGGCTACGCGCCTCGAGGTGTTTCATATCTTATATTGAAAAAATTCAACTAAAATAAATTTAGATAAAATTAAATTTAAAAACACAGATACTTAGCATTATTTCCAAAGGGGAGGCTATCTCAAAAAGTGATTTGTTTTGGTATTTTGACAACTCATATTCATAACACGTTTATAAGACAATATGTAACACAACATAGAAAGCTGGATCTCATAATATTACACTGTAATATTACAACACGGCGTGTTGCCAATTTACTATGCTAATGAATTCAGGCTGTATGTGCGTTAGTTACCGAGGTATACGGGGAATAAGGATAGAAGAGTTAATATAGTGTAATAAGGACGAGTTAGTTAGAATTATGTGTTTATGTCGAGTTGGGGGAATAGTATAATGGAGAAGGAATAAAAGAAGAAAATATTTCTCCTCCACGTTGAGATTTTAAACATGGAGGGAGTGTTCTTTGTATAACATAGGCAACCGATTAGAAATTATTTCAAAGTAGTGAGTGTTCAATAAAGGTATGATTCCGAGCTAAGCAGCACGCCGCACTGCTAGCCTTTTTAGTGCTGCCACTCGGAATAATATAATAATAATAAGCCCGCAGGGCAGCTTGTGGCAAGCTGTTTGGAGGTAGCGTTCCCACGGACCTGAAGTACTCCCGGGGGAGATGTTCCTCATCTCCGGCGCCGGAGTGAAGTCTGACGAGGAACAGTTCCCCGCCTCTGCCTTGCCTTCACCGGCCGGGCAGAGTGGAGTCGCGAGAGCTATGACAGCTCGAGGGTGGACGTGCCCATCCGTAAGTGGCGAGTCGGCTTCGGTTTAAAGTCCAGGGACACCCCTCCACCCTAGCCGCTCTCCAAATGTTGCCCCCTTTGTCGCGCCGTGCGTGCAGGCGTTTCAGGGGGCCCATGAAATGAGTTGGCGAGTCACCGCCTGCCACCTAACAATTATGAGACTTGGTTGTAATGGCAGGTGTCCGTTAGTCTCCTTCAATAGCCCGATTTTCCAACCCCACCCAAAATTCAGCCCCATAGCCCATGACCTTTGTTTCCATCGCATGACATAGATCTGCACTCCAGTAGTCTTCCACATGGCGGGGACCATCGCCGGGTGTATCATATTATCAGCATCAGCATGTCATGTAGGTCAGCGATGGTATCTGCCATGTGTATCCCACACCATATTAAAGTTCTCTAAAAAGGGCCTCTACATCTTGGCCACGGCCCGATGCACGCCTTTCAAAGGACCGGGACTCTGTAGTCCCGTGAATTTCGAAATAATAATAATAATTTATTTCAGAAAAATAATAATTCCATAATTCCATAATCTATAAATATACTCTCATAATAAACCTATAGACAATGTATGCGGACCAGTATTGCAGCGGCAGCAATGCAGCGGCGGCAGTGCAGCGTGCTGAATAAGAACATACCCCTGTATATTTCATTATATAAGTTTCGTATGGTCTGTATGTCACAACAAACATACTGTTTGTGCCGGTTATCTGTCGGGACACACGCGGAGTAATGATGCGTGGATATAGCACTGCAGTTACCTGTAGCTTATTAAAAAAATTGACTTTATTTCGCTTATTTGACAGTGTATAATCTACTTATTTATGTATATATTTCAGAGCACCAATTCTGTTTTAAGTTAACAGCGGCCGCCCATATGTTTGAGCTTTAGAAGAGATCAACTCTTTTATAACGACATGAAAGCAAAAGTTGGCGTTTCAGATCTTAGTCTTAGCAACTAATAAGCTCATTTAACGAGTCATAGAAGCACCCATACAATTTGCGCGGAAATAAAACATTGCGAATAATCAAATTAAAAATGAATTACCTGCCAGTAAAAATGCAGTCATATAACTTAATAAAATGGTACAGTAAAGGTTCTTAAGTGCAGTAGCACCTTAACGTTTGTAATAGCTTGTTCGGTTGAGCACCTATTTAGGTATATATGTGCATACATTTAGAGAAACATAATGTCGTAAGTAAAACTAGTATGCCAGCGATCGTTTTGTAGAATTGCTACTGGACTTTTGAACTTTAGTGTACGTGTTCAGCATTAGTATTTGCCTGACTGTCACTCACATCTGGTGCAAGACGGATATAAATCGAAACAGCTGTAAATATATCTAGAACTGCAATAGGCTGAAGACTAATCCTATTGCAGTCCACGGCTGGACGTAGGCCTCCCCCAGGGCACACCACAAGGCTACTGGGGTTTTGCTCATAGTCACCACGCTGGGCAGGCGGGTTGGTAACCGTAGTGTGACTTTTTGACTATGTTGTCAGTACGGGTGGCGCTGTGCCCGCCTCTCGGAACCCCCTAATCGCCTTGTACGATACTCACGGGCAGGCATGGAGTGGTACAAATTCTACTCTGCCGGCACCACGCGGCATAATCTAAATTTGCCTCGTGATATCTTGAATAGTTTACCTAATATTAACTACCGTTCAGTTAGATCAGGGAGGTAGCACCCGCTATCTTAGCTGACGGGGATCGGGTCTAGTTGGGTTTGAGGTTAGGCTTATACAGGCTATGCGCTAAATTACATTGCTACGTTTTATTTAGATAGACAGAGTTATTACAAAAATATTTAAACATTGTTCAAGATAAGCATTGTCCAATTTAGACAGATATTCTATATTAATTTTGCATCTAATTTGCTTAAAGTTTTTTTACTGTTTTACTCGAATTTTCAAAGCGTCATATAGCCTATTAAAAGAATAAATTTGATGCTGTATCTATGATGTTAAAGTTTTAGTGAAAGACAAAATCAACTTTATTCTTCTAAGAGGCTATCTGACGTTTGGAAATATCGGTACTAAGCCAAATATAACTAAATAAACACTTGTCACTAGCCAAAAATATCTCTATAAAATAGAAATCCCCATAATCTCAACGATATTTTCAGAAATCACTTTTATAACAAAATAATCGAATTTGCTGGTAAATAAACAGCACACTACGTTTTAGCGTCTGTACTCTGCACCGCTAGATAGTGGTTAGAACTGTTTCAAGTCGATAACGACACGGATTTGCTTCGTGTAAACGAGCAAGCTAGTTGCTTACACAAGTACTCGGTAATAGTACTTGTAGTCGAGCACTGGCTTCCATTTAGCCGATACTGGCATGTTTCTTTGGATAAAGCGTGAAATGGGAATTGCGGTACAAATGCTAACGTTTATTACGTTTTTTTTGCTGTTTAGTGCTGACTGTGTTTCCTATTGTCCGAGAAAATTGATTATCTTTTTTTAACATACATACATGCAGGGTGATTTTTGGTCGTCAACGTTCCCGAAAACTACGGAATCTCCTCGTCATCACGATCATTTATCTCCATGGAAGCATACCCGGGAAGTGTCTGGTTTCCAAAATATTAGGGTCCAAAGTTGAGTAAATAGACTGCGTTTTTCTGCACAAATGCACATTGACGCGTGTAGCAAGATTTTTTCACAAGAAATAATTAATATCAGTCTATGAAAAAACTAACATAAACACTGGACACTATAAATTTCACCCGATCAAGTAATAAAAAGTTTTTTTTTTCAATTACATCGTTTCCCAGCATTTTTTTGCCATAAACTTACTTTATTCGATGTATAGAGTACGTACCCTTCGTTAAGGATGGCAACGAAAAAACAACCTGTATTATCACGCCTTTATCCCTTACGGGGTAGGCAGAGCACCAAGGGCCGATAGGAACACATGGTGCAACTTCTGACATTTTTTTTAAGATAAATAATAATAAAATTCTGTTTTGAATTTATCCGCTTGATAGGAAATTATTTATTATAAAATATTAAAAAGAAAATGATATTTTTTTATTTTCTTATGCAAGTATAGATTTTCTTACGTATAGTTAAAGGTACATTCAACACACAGCTGTGTTACCAAAGAGTAGTAGTCAGAAAAGCCAGATCACGAAGGAGAGCTTACATTCACGTTCAGCATAGGAAGCGCGGTTAGATGTACAGTGACACGGTGATCGCTCATCGCCTGAAAACATGACCATGGGAAAACGCTTAGTCGACTCTTACAACCTGCACGGAAGGAGATGCAGCTGATGTAAATATTCTAGTGCAGCCCCTTAGAATAATGATTTGGCGAAGACCGATCAATAATCTAAGTGCAGCCCCATATCAGTCAGCACAGGCAAGAAAAAAATAATATATACATTTTTCTATTGAATCAATGTAATGAAAATTGTCAAATTTCAATTAATGTGGACAAGGGGAAAGAGGTATATTTGGAACGCACTAAATAGAGATCTGTAGCCTCTGCCTACCCCTATGGGATATAGAAGTCAGGTTATGTATGTAGGTATAAATGATGTCAAAAATTTAAACCTACTTGTTTCCTAACTTTAAGTCCATGTCACTTAAAATAGGATTCAGTTAATCTACCTAGATTATTAATTTCAAGGGATTATGAGTATTCTCGACTACTTCAATTTAAGACTTACCACCCATTCAAAGCGAAGCTATAATGCGGCTATCGCTAACATTCACTAACCGTTATTAGAGAGTCTTAGAATGCTACTACAGAGCTTAAAGGTAATACAATGGGGAGATGGGATAATTATCACGTTATAATCGGTGTCCATCATACCATATGTCGGATATATTCCGAACAATATAATCTCACTTAATCGCGTTAAAAAATGTTATGTTGGCGGAATTATCATACCTGACATGGTAGAGGATAATAACCACAAAAAAGTTTAAAAAAACTGCGGCAAAATAAAAATTTCAACCTACCCATTGTCACTCTTATGACTAAGCTGTTTAGTTTGTTGGTAAAGTATGTCAAATAAATAAACTTTCAACATTATACCCACGTAAAGTACCTATATAAACCTCCTTCTGGTACGATACCTCCCACAACATCATCGTTGCCTTCTACATTTTGTCAAAAATCCAGCTAAAATCTCTTTTCGTTTACTGACTGACGTTACTACTGGGCATAGAAAGCTGATATTATGTAGGTACGAGTATTTATTATGTAATAAGATAAGTATTTATAAATAATATTAGGTAATAAAAAACAGGGGAAATTATGCGCGGGTAGCTGTTAGTTTTCTGTAAACTATCGTTGTTAGAACACCTCCATCGTGTATCTACTCCATGTTTTAAAGCGATAATCCCTATAAAGGTAGTATTTCTAACTAGGTTTGTATTTGTATGGAAGGGAATGTGGCGCATTAAGTCTGTTCTATTTGTTCACTGGTTTATGTTATTTTCAGATAAACATGTGGTTAAATTTAATTGATTAAAAAAAGAAAGAAAATGGAAAATACATGGAATAAGTCTGCGAATAAGATATACCCAAGACTAAGGTTCGTCTCATAAATTGTGTATCAGAAATTCAGGATCGCGGAAAAAATCGTACAACCATGTCTAGCAAAGCGGGGTCAGATGTTTCAGGACAGTGACAAGTTGCTAGCTCATCGCCTAAGAGAAAGCCCCTAAATTCCTTAGTCGACTCTTACGACATCAATTATGTATAATGTTATTTTTGTTAAAAAAAAGGTTTGATTTGTTTGTTTGGTTGTTATGATGATGATTTCCGACCGTATTTCGGCCAAGGCGACCAATCTCTACGGATATTAGCCAGGTACGCAGGAGATATTATAGTGCACAAGTGTGTGCGCAAACACAGATGTACTGTCTATTCCGTTACTCTCATAGTCCGATGAGATGGAAAGCCCACTCGACCGGAGAGAGATCAGGCGCAGGACCAACGGTTTTACGTGCTTCCCGAGGCACGAGCTAAGTGACAATTTTGCAACATTAAAATCTGTACATGAAATAAATTCATTGGTACCTCCTGCTTGGAAGGCGCACGTTTGGTTGTTATATAAGGTATGTATGTAGTGTAAGTAATAGCTAGGCTATTTGCAGTTAGTTTTTAGCTGTCATTTCTAAAACCTAGTATCTACAACTATATTAAGAGATTATAAAACCATTACCCACCCTTTTACACTTGATGTAGTGGGAAAAAAAAACTGTCGCATGTAGGTATATTAATAAAATATGCGTAAACTTAAAACTAGACCTATTCTTAATATTTTAAGTCTATTTCCAAACACCAAACGATCTGGAAGTGTTGTCAAAACCTGTTCAGTTGCCACAAGCCTTATTACGTGTGCAAAAGGGTGCAAATTGCGATATTTCACTGCAGTACAACTTGGGCGACATGTCACGTACGTCGCTCGTTAGACGAGGCGGAGAAGTCACTGGATACCGAGAATAGGGGGACTATGTTCTGATAGATCTTGGAATCTCGGTATAACTTTGTACTATCATCATGCTTTCAAAATTAATTTCTTTGTATTAAGATTTATAAATAACTGTTGGACGCCTGCAACTTCGTTGGCGCGGACTGCATATAAAATGAAATGTCGAAATTATCTGGGATAAAAATATTTTTCCGGGATACATTGTGTATGTGCTATTCTGATGTGTGAGCTATGTTACTGTGAAGTTTTATCAAAATCTTTTTAGTCGTTTTTACGTGATAGAGCAACAAAACATCCTAACCTACATACTTACATACATCTTCGCGAACTTTCGCGTTTATATTAGTAGGATGAGATAATTTGTAAAGCGAGTAATTATATTACGTGTGAATTAACACCTACAAATTTTATTTAGAATACAATGTGCACAGTAATTTCCGCAAGGAACGACTGGTTCCCCCCAAAACACTTCAGATAGCCTTAATATTTGATTCTACGTGAAAACACCATATCTTACTTGACAACTTATTATGTTAAGCATTTATGTTAAGCGTTCAAGGCGATTTTTTCTGATGTCGCAGCGCAACCGAAGAGCTTCTAATAAAGCTATGACCGATCTCGGAGAACTATTAAAGCCGGTTCCATGCCAAAGTTTCAAAACCAAATTTTAGCATAGACTTGACAAGAGTTCGTAGCATGACAGACAAACATAAATACATATACATGGCTCTATCCACAAAAACGAAGCAGCTAAAACTGCAGGACCGTGAATTTCTACAGCTCCGTTTTAAGCATACTGTCTAGTCCGTATTATTCTTTTTACACGGATGTCATTTTCCAGCTTAAAATAGAAGCCATGGTCACTTTAAAATGCGAAACTTTGTCAGCACTATCGAGAAAACGATTTAGAAACGATTGTACGAATGTCCTTTTCGTAGAACATTGAATTTAATTTAGGTCCTTTAAAAGTACGTTAATAGCTATTCAAGCTACCGAGGCATTAAGTGAGACATTGTTAAAACTGGCTTCGGGCTTAATAAAGGATTTTGAAGTGAGTCAGGTTATTCGAGAGTTTACTAACTTAAAGATTTTGGTTTGCCAAATTTGAGGTTAAAAAAAATACATATACAGCAATGATATAAGCTATGGAAATAGCCCACTGTTAAAGCTATTCGAGAAATTTGATTTGAAATCACATGTTTATTTTTCAAGATTGTATAAACATAAGTAATGTACTTACGCTACTATCAATGTTTATCTAGGTTAAGTCTTTTATTCGTTTATGTTTATTTAGGTTTATGTTTTTTATTTCATTATTTAATATTTAATTCACGGTTACCTACTACATATGCACGAATTAAGTCAGCCATTGCAGATAATGCCTAACTTGTTAGTTTTATGTACTTAAGTTATTAAAATAATATTAACCATCATTATGTCATAAAAATAAAACCCCTTCCAATATAATTACACCCCATACAACATTATTCGTTATAGTTCAATTCGTTATAGCAATTAAACACCCTTAATTTCCACAGATTAAAAATGATTTACCAACATAAATTCGTTATCTTTCAAAATAAATTACCCTCTATAGGAAGTTTTGGTGAATGACATAGAACTAGTAGTTAGTGGAATACGCACCTGAATTAAATTAATTAATTTATTTGTGTATGTCTTACAATTTATGATTAACTAGCAGCCGCCCACGACTTCGTCCGCGTGAGGGGGCGTTGTACCCGTGCGAAGCCGGGCAGGTTGTTGTATAAACTGTAGCCTTCCTTGGTAAATGGGCTATCTAACATTGAAAGAATTTTTCAAATCAGACCAGTAGTTCCTGAGATTAGCGCGTTCAAACAAACAAACAAACTCTTCAGCTTTATAATATTATATTAGTATTAGTATAGATTTTAAAAGAGAACCAACTCAGAATTTGAGTGAATGGGTTTCTCTTTGTTAAAACTGTAATTTTGTTTCTCCCTATTCTAATCGTCCTATCTCTTTTCCTCGTCGCGGACGCTGGCCACGTTTTTCCCCCCGCCCTGCATCTACCAGTTGCCCAACCACCGCGGTATTGACCTCTCGCTCGGCAAGTGAATTTTTTGTATGTGACAAACTGACCTACCCAAAGGAGTGCCCTACGTTTAAAAGTGAAGTAATAGTGAAGAATACCTAAAGTAGATTGAAGTGAAAACCCCCAAAACCCTACGAGAGATTCCGCGCGGAAGAAGAAAGAACAAAACCCCACAGGTACCTCTTTGACCTACCTAAAATAAATTAAATTTAAATGTGTCCACAATAGTACAATAATACGATAAGTAATAGAAAATATTAGGAGAAAACTAAAGCTAAATTAAATATTCATTTCATTAAAGCTAAAAGTATCTAGATTTATTCTTTATTCAAGATTAATTCTCCCATTAAATATATTCTCTATTATATTTTATGTCTCATATGCCTTCCGTCTATTTTATATTCCCTCTCAAAAAGAGTTTTCGTTCAGACAGCCCCCTCTGTTATTTCCACGTCAATGATCCACGATTGTTTTTCGTTTTAATTTAACCGACTGCGGCCTGGTGTGGCAGGTTTATTGCTACCCCTGAGTGATTTGCAGTGCGTCTGTCAGATATCGTATTAATGGCAAGGAAACAGCTGCGTGGAATTGCCTTATTTGTGGTGTACCGTTGAATCATAAGCATATTATTGATATTTGATAAAAAGAGCTTTTGGAAACATTTCCCAATGGATTCGTTACCGTTTGATAGATTGAATACCAATAGACGGCCGATTGACGTAGTTTGTCTGCTACTGTTCATTGATACTATGAATATCGATGTTTGTTTCCGAATCATGGATGTTTTTATACTTAATCTGGTATAATATACCGTTGCTAAGTAGGTACCTACGACACAAGACCTGAGGGATCTTAGGATTTAGTTTCCGTGTTTCCAAGACGGTGTAGAGGGCCTCCACAGTACTCCGCCATCCTGTTCAATTTTGTGCATCGCGTTTCAATTCGATCCGAACAACTGCATTATTTTCATGTTGGATAATATCAATCTGAAATAGAAATTTGTTGAGATATTGAGACGTGAGACTACCTAGAGACTGATAAGAGAACATTGCTTGTTTACACAAACATCGGAAGTAGAGTAGAGAAGTATAAATCAAAGAAGTGAGAAGTCACTCTATACTTCATATAGCGACGTCTCGCTTACACAGTGAAAATAATCTCGCCACCACCGTCCCAATATGATGGTGGGTTCTTACGAAAAAGCGAGTTTGTTATTTTTTCTATAAGTGATTCTTTTTTGTTAATATTTTCAACAACAATTTTTTTTCACTGGGCAATAAATAAAGGCTTTGAATCAAGTTAGTCCAAAATATTTAACTAGTTACTAAATATTAAACTAAACAGTTTTTGCTAACAATATACAAACTCATTTAGAACAGATTTTTCAATAGGCAGATAGTTCTTACTGATAAATAAATTTGACGCTATAAAGTTTAAAATAGAAACAGCATCAATGTTATCCTTCAAATTTTAATATACCCACCATATCTGACCATTAAAAAATTAATCTTTAACAATATCTTCCATGTTTCAGACAGCTCTACACCCAGTTACATCTCCCTCTTGTTTACAGAGTAAACACGGGCGACGTAAGCTAGTAAACATAGTATGTCAACATTGTCTGAATAATATCTTTTTAGTTTCCTTCCCTTTGAAACCTGTTGAAGTGAGTTCGATACCTGTCTGCGGTATAAATAAAGAGATATTCACTGAAACATCAAATCCACTTAGTCCTGCCAAGATTTCCATTGTCGTAGGCACTATAAATAGGATACAAAAATTATATTAATATTAATTACTCGCAAACAAACATAGATATTATTAAATATTTGCAGCTATCGCACTTTTTAATATTATTGTTCTTCAATGCTAAAATGAAAATTCTTTGTTCAATTTCAATAAAAGCCCAATAGTTTATATTGTGCACACAAAAGCTTCGATGACAAAACAGTGATTATAAAAGAGGCTATTTATTACAAGGGCGAGCTTTTCTTCAAACTAGATTTTTTTGAGCAAATTATTAAGGAAGTGATGTTTGTTATGACGAAAAAGTCAAACAAACTTTCACGTTTACATATAAAGTTTGGCAACAAGCAATATACAGCCTCATATGTTTATTTAATAACACAAATAATAAACCTCATTATTAACAAAATAAACATTGCTAGAAAACAATAATGGCTTACTTTATGTTTCACTCAAGTTATTGTTTATTATTGACAATAATCGATACGAAACTTCCGCAATAGGCAGCCCTGACCTTGATTTCCAGGTCACTACCACACTGGTTTTCTGTCTGGATATACAGGGTGTAACAGAAGGAGTATGCCAAGCGAAATGCTATGAAAGCCCACTGTGGATAACTAAATCACTAAATTTGAGGCTTGAAATCAGGGTCTAATCTAGGGTTGCCACCCGTACTTTATAATAAAGTATTGTACGTTATTTCAGGTAATTGTACTCTATACTTTATGAGAACAAAAAAGTACGTGAAAATACTTTATTTCGCATGATTTGATTTCTTTTTGAAAAATTTAGTCTCAATAAACGAAATTTATCGAGTACTTAGTGCTGAATCGAAAATATGTTTTTAAGTACCTAAATGAATATTTTGTACTTTATTTTTATTCTATGTACTTTTTTTTCTTACCTATAATAACCAAAAAAGGTGGCAATCCTAGATGCAGCTGATGTTTCCTAATGAAGCCCCGGATCAACACAATATGACTTTTGCTAATCAACGGCATTTCCCGTTAGTATGGCCCCGGCATCAGAAGGATAAAGTTTATGCTGTCCCTATCATGATCGTGTTTTAGAGAAAGACAACATCAACTTTATTCTACTGATAGGCTATATGACGTTTGGAGAAAACGGCCTTAAATGAAAACCATAGCCATTTCAAACACCAAAAACCTCATCTCATTATTACACTTGACGTATACTAATACAATGTACCACGCCTGTCCTGACACACAGTTATTTCGGATGGCGAGCGCATTACATTACACGTCCGGATTTGAGATTACACAGCGTGAAATGCGCTTAGCGTAGCATACTCGTACATACGTAATGGAAGGATGACGAACATTTTAATTTTACAATTATACAATTTTCACTGTTCCGTACGATACAAATTATCGGACAACTAGATTTACTAGATTTGCAAGCGCATATTATATTCTAAAACCGACGAGTTAACCCGATGTTTCTTATACAGGGTGTTTTTTTGTGGCCACCTTTAACGAAGGGTACGTACTCTATACATGAAATAAAGTAAGTTTATGCCAAAAAAAATGCTGGGAATTTTTTTTTTTTTTTTTTTAATTTTAAATTCCTTGATTCGGTGAAATTTATAGTGTCTAGTGTTTATGTTAGTTTTTTTATAGACAGATATTAATTATTTTTCGTGAAAAAATCCTGCTACGCGCGTCTATGTGCATTTATGCAGAAAAACGCAGTCTATTTACTCAACTTTGGACCCTAATATTTTGGAAACCAGACACTTCCCAGGTATGCTTCCATGGAGAAAAATTATCGTGATGATGAGGAGATTCCGTAGTTTTCGGGAACGTTGACGACCAAAAATCATCCTGTATTATCAATGCGAAAGTTTGTTTGTTACCTCTTTACGCTTTATTTACTTAGTCATCTTCCTGGAATTTTGCATATTTTTGCAGGGAGTAACAGCTACTTACACATATTTATACAGACTGCTTCTTTTATAAAAGTATGAAAATGGTTTAGAAGTATTTTACTCTTGTAATGCGAGGCTTCACTAGAATACTTCAGCTGCATCTCCTTTCTCCTACATGCATGTCGTAAGAGTCTACTAAGGCACTCATGGGCGTTTTTTCCTCACTGATCTTTTTTTTCTGGCTAAACGTAGCTGTAGTATTTGTATATATTTAAGTTCAAAATTCATGTTCTACATTTATTTGGGCAGTATGTTAATATTCCCACGACTAATCGCAGATTAGATAACGTCCGATCTCTGCGGCGGCGCGTTGAATTCGCGCCCCACAATATTGTTACTTTACATGCCATGTAAATAGTATATACAGGGTGTAAGTGACAGCCAGACAATACTAAATGAACCTATAAACTCATCACTTTTTAGGGTTCCGTACGTCTGAATACAAAAACGGAACCCTTATAGGATCACTCGTGTGTCTGTCCGTCCGTCGCTTACAGTCAATTATTTCCGAATCTATTAGACCGATTAAGTTGAAATTTGGTACACATATCAATTCCTGTGACCCAAACACAGAGGTGTGACGTGAGCAGATGAAATCTGTATATGGGGGGTCATTTTTGGGGGGGAAGGGGAAAATTAAAAAAAAAAATTCTGAAAACTGCATCGTGTGGCATATCAAATGAAAGGTCTTGTTGAGAAGATCTTAAATGTATTTTTTTGTAATTTTAAAATAAATAGTTTCCAAGTTATTCAAGAAAATAGACGAAAATTGACCATTCCTTATCTCCGAAACTACTGAACCTAAAATTTTGAAAAAAATACAGAAATTAGTTTTCTCCTTATAGATTATAGGAAAACCTATAAGAAGTCCATGATATTAAAATAACATGGTAAATCACTCAATATTGTGCGTACCAACTTTTTGTCAGATTTAAAAAAACATGATAGGTAACATCGTACGGAACCCTCTTCACGCGAGTTCAACTCGCACTTGTCGGCTTTTTTATCATCATCATTTCAGCACACACTTCTCGAAACCTTTGTGTGGACTCCGTAAGTTATTTTTCCACCATTATAGTTAAAAACTGCGTTGATACGAGTAGGTTAAGACGTATGTCTATCCTGGTTACATCCCTCATGAACTGACAGCAGCGGAGCAGAAGCGGGCTCGCGTGGAATGGTGCTCACAGATGCTAACAAAGTACGACCACGGGCATTCTAATGCTGTTTATGACATTGTCACGGGAGACGAAGAGTGGATTTATTGTTTTGACCCCAAAAAAAACAACAATCATGTGAATGGGTGTTTGAAAATGAGAACAGGCCAACAAAAGTGAGGCAGGCGAGAAACGTTGGTAAAAAAATGATCGCATTTTTTTCTCAGCTACGGGTCTCATCTGCACAATTCCACTTGAAGATCAAAAGAGTGTTAATGCCGAATGGTATTCTACTATTTGTTTACCCAGGGTGTTAAAAAAAAAGCTCGCGAAAGACGACCTAAAAGCCGCGTTCTCCTACATCATGACAGCGCTTTTTCACACACGGCCAACAAAACTAAGTCAGTTTTTGCTTCCGAAAAAGTACAACTTGTCACCCATTCTGCACATAGCCCCGAGCAAGCATGTGATTTCTGTATTTTCCCCAAAATCAAAGATTTGGTGAAAGGTTTCATTTTTACTAACTCCGAAGAGGCAGTGATAGCGATCAATCAGCACGTAGAAAATATGTCTTCCGATCTGTGGTCCTCCTGTTTTAATAAAAAATAGTAGGATCGCATGAAATTTTTTTTTTAAATGTAGAGTATTTTGAAAAGCAATAAACATAATATTTTTTAAGTTACGCAAAACTATTAGTGTTACCTACGTATACTAAAATTGTCACCAATATTGGCGTCAGGCAGGCAGCCGGCCGTAAAGCCAGCGCCAAAACCTTGGCAACATAAGTTTTGAAAGAATATAAATAATAAATATAAACCACTGCCTTTTTAAAGATTTTACATAAACTTTTATCTAAAATTAGTTTTCTTTCGAATCGACAGAAGTTCATCATCATCTTTCTTTCAATTTATATAAAAGAAAACACAACTCTTACTAGAGTGACCTTAAGGGGTTAAATTGCTATTAAAAATATAAGCGTTAGAACTAGGTTAAAATTGATTCCTGAGGTTTATAAAAGTTAAGTCAAAGTAAATCTTAAATTGTGTTTCAACACGAGTAAAAGGACTCGAGATCTAGTAGGACAAAATTCTACGAAGTAAGTAGGTATATACGTAATAGCCCAGTTTATTTTATGTTTGGTCTAAAATTAACACAAATACTGGATATTAAGTTTAGCCTAAAATGAAAATTAGTATTTGCTATAAACATGGTAAGTACTATAAAGTTTTTATTACATTATTCGATCAGAGACATGGTTTGCCATAAATGTGTTGCAAAAAACCTAAAAGAACTAACCTCTATACTAAAATAACAATGATTGATATAAAAGTGCTATCAAGAGACAACTTTAACCATAGGACCAACTCTGAAATCGTAAAAATGGACTGCCGTTCCATATTAATTTTAATACCCAAACAACTAAAATGTAGGGAACAGCTGTTTTATTTACGATTTTAGTGTTGATCGCCCAGTTAAATAAATTTATTTTTACCTTATCGTCTTAGAATAATAAAAGAAATATAAAAAACATCGAGTCAAATCTCTTGTTACTCGGACCAAAATTATAACCGAATTCAAACGACTGCGTTCCCAGGGAGTCAATTTCACCGGGATCCGGCAAATCCTCAGTGGAAATGAAAAGGTGGTAATATCCACCGGCATAATTCAATGATCCCAATGGAATTTAATTTTTTCAAATCGATACCAGCCAGCATCGAGTTCTTTTGATTCGAAATTCTTGCAAGCAAGGAGTTTTTATTTGCAAGCGAGACTGGCAGTTCTATTTATGAAAGAGTGTGTAGCTTTTGTTTTTTTTTCTTTTTAAGTTCATGTACGTACGTACATGTTAATGCTAGATTGTTTAATCCGATAGGTACTTTATATAGGATAAGCTCTCGTTATTTTATGGTACATCTAAGTAACAGTTTGTGTGTAATTTTCAATTTCACAATATTTTTTAAATATTTTCAACTTCTTGATTCTTTATATGTGACGTTTGATAAAGGTTTTTATATGCACAGTTAATTACTGCTTTGTTTTCTTAAATCTAAAGGTATAAAAATTGAGTTTCATCGAAATCCGTCCAGTTTGAGCTATATGTATACGTATAGTATTTTTATAACACATAGTGAAAAAGATAAGCTTTGTGGCATAATCAATATTCCAGTTAAAAACAACCACTGCTTTTAGCCTAGATGGTTTTAGAAATAAATTGTGACTAAACTCGATTCGATTTTACTTTGTAAAGCCCTAGTGCTTGAACTAAAAGAAAACTGATAGTTATATCGATAAAAACGTTAATAAACAACACTAATAATCTTAGTTTCAAAGCATACGAGTATAACTCCAAAGTCGTTTATATTAACTGTGTTCGTTTCAGAACTGGAAGTTTCTGTATTTCTTTCACGATAGCCAATATACATCTTAAGCTGATGAAGGAAGGACGAGCAGGAGATGTTAAATTCTATGTAGCCTGGCGACCGCGAACCTAATGACCGATTGGAGGATTATTGGCATCCGAACCATAGGTTCTTTGTTAGAATCCTATAGACAAATGGTTTATGCCTAGTTCCAGGGCCTACAAAATATTTAACAAAAGAATGACAACAAAAATAATACTCGTGTCAAAGAAGTAGTAAGAAAAGAAGAGCTACTTTGAGAAGGTTGAGTTCAGTAAAAGTGCAGAGAAAACTATTATATACACTTATAAATATTGAATACCGCACGATACAATATCTCCCCTTTGTATTTGCTTCTTGCTTGGGCCTTCGGGAGAAGTTTACTCAAAGTTTTATTAAAAAAACGGAGCAATAACTGGCATTCTTAGAACTTTCGTCCGATTATCGAAAGGTGCAATTTCTTTTTCTACGACCGGACGTTAATAAAAAAAACTTTTGAAAAACCTGGACTTATTTGATTTGGATTTTATGAAATTTTACTGTCATGCCGAGTTCTGAGATAATAATAAGACCTTTGAGCTCAATATTATAATCTTAAAAGTCGAGAATAATGTTTTATCCGCTAATAAGTCTTGCCACCTTGCCTTACTTGTCGCAGAATGCGTGTTCTAGTCGCTGCGAACAGAGATGAAAATTGCGTTGCTATTCGATAGTACATATGAGTCATATATACATCACAACTCCCATTTTCCCCATATAGCCAGATTTGCAGTATTATAAAGGAAAACAGCTACTTTCAGCATGTCGAGGCCAGGTGTAAAAGATCATTGACAAGTTAGCTAGCTTATTACATGAGAAAACGCCCCTGAGTTTCTACGACTTTACGACATGCACAAAGGCAGATATAGCTGATGTGTTCTAGTAAAGCCATCAGCACAGAACCTTATCATAATCAGAATCATCCGCAATCCCTGTTATAAATTGATGCGTTACTAATTTACATACTTCTACTTTGTCTCGTCCACGTGGACTACAGAATGTAGCTTATATCATTATCCGTACCGACTCCTAACCATATGTGTACAATTTTCAGAAGATGGCTTGAGTAAATAGAGCCTGTTAGAGGTAACAAACAAACCAACTTACTTTCACATTTGTAATATTACATGGGATGCTCTTCAAACTAAGGTTCGAATATCTTTTAGAAATTTCCTAATAATCCTCTGTCTGTTCGATTGTTATTAAGTTTTTCTCTTTTAGTTCGCCCATCTATCCTGAATCGCTGCTATTATAAAACTCAATACTGCCAGGGGATATTGGAAAATTGGATTTTATACTGAACGGAGTAAAAAAAACTAATAACTCTGATAAGTGCTTGGTATTTGCTTTATTTTCTCGACTGTGGAATGAAGTGGGGCCGGATAAATAATCTAGTTCATATTTAGATTTGTTCTGTTTGGAATACGTGGAATGATTTGTGTATGTAATCTTTCTAATTGTAAGATTCTGATAAAAAGTGTACAATGTTTTTTCCATAATCTATCATTGCATTGAGTTTAGGGTCCATAAATTAAGCAGTGCATGAATTTACTAAAACAGCATTTTGGTTTCCAAATTCAAATCAAAATCAAAAATCAAATCAAAATTTCTTTATTTGCAACATTATGTAGTTGTACACATAATAATAAAATCAAGTTAAGACTATAAGTATTGAAAGAGTAATATACAAATGTTGCAAAATGGTCCCAGCTCAATTCAAGTGAAATCTTAAATTAAATATCACATCGTCTTGGATTTATTTCAACTCGCAAGTTAGGATGTTTACTATGGTTGAATTTTAATGACATTTTATGCTTATCAGAATAAATCATTAAAATCATTAATAATTTTATCATACCTATATGTAAAATTACAATTAGATTAAGTGTCCAAATGAGGTATTAATAAGCCTTCAAAGTTAAGTGGGCAAGTCCATTTTTCAAAAGTGAAAATAATTAAAAATTACTACATCACATGACCACCTTCATCATTTACAGCAACTTTTGTTTAGTGACCATATTTTATAAATGCAACATTCAATATAGCTGTAGAACAAAAGTTCTTTTACGCGCGTACAAGTTACTGATAAAGTGACGTCATAATTGTGGTAGCCGTTTGTCCGTTTGTATGGAGCGTTTTTTGGCAAGTCTAATATCCCGAAAAGTTTTCACGCTAGCGAAGTTTTTCTTTCGCAAATATTTCTTTTATGATATCTTTATGATATTTCGATATAAATACAAATAAAAAACTTATTATTTATATTATTTTTCATTATATTCGTACTAAAGTAAAATATGTATATACATTCTAGTTTGTCCGCGTAAACCTTTGGATTACCATTTTTCCCGTTCCTGTTCAGATCTCTAAGATCAGTACTGTAGGCTGGGCGTTGATTCCTTGGCCAAGCTTTTGACGACCGATTGTGGTAGGTTAGTGACCCTGCCTGCGACGCCATAGGTCCTGGGTTAGAATCCCGTTAGGTGCAAACATTGATATGATAAATATCGATGTTTGTATCAGAGTCATGGATGTTTCTATTTTTATCTATGTATTATATACCATTGCTTAGTACCCACGACACAATACCTTAGGGATCTTAATGTGGGCTAAGTTAATGCGTTGTGTAGTGTATAAATACACATATTTATACATACATACTCGTATGTATATTAGGTAAAAAATTACGCTACTTGCATTCATCGTTAAAATTTTGCATTATGTAGGTAACAATAAAAGCCTGGAATCAAACCCAGGGTTTTCTTTATCGGTAGCTATGTCATTTTAGATATCGTCACATTACTACTTAACCTCTTGTTATACTTTCTTAAACCAAATTTCTTAAAGCGTCATTATTAAGAAATTTAAATATTCCTCGCTATTTAAATGTACCAATCATTAAAAATCTCGCCCGAGTTAATTACCTTGTGACAACGGAACTAACAGGGAACTAAAATAGTTGAAATTTACTGGAAGCGTTATTGGACATATGTTTTTATATTCAAAGTTTAATTAGCGCATGTTTAATGGCTTCTGCATACAATGGGCGAACTCTGACGAACTCGGACGAACTCGATTGTGTAGAGGACCGGTTTGTCGGTAATCGTCGACGATTGTCGACGTTTGACGAGGTTCGACGACGTTCGCCGAACTAACATCGTCGATTGTATTGAGGAGCCATTAGAGTAACATCAAGCTAACCTTTCCCATGGGAACCCATAATCACGACTCTATAACATAAATGTATATGAACGATCTACAAATATATAATTTTAATTATAGATAACTCGGTCCGCGTACAATTTGGAAAATCTGAGCTGCCCCTTGACCCTTCTGGAAAAAATACAAAATTAAATGGCAAACTTCATACGCACTACAATCTGTAGTTTTGCTGTGCAGAGTCTGTTAGACAAGCACGATTTTTATGAACTCACTTTATTGTTTATTATAAGCTTAAGGTTTTATCTTTGACCTTAATCTACATGACATAGTAAGTATTAAAGATAGAACATACAGGATGTAACAAAAGGGGTAAGCGAAAAGCCATGTAAATAACACAATGAAAGGAACCTACCCACAAAATTTCATAGTCGAAATCACATTTTTTTATTATTTCAGATAGTATGGAGAATTCCTAAACAACGCAGGAATGTTCATACGATTTTGAAAATAAAACATGTCATTTCGAGTATCAAATTTTGGAAATAGATTCTCTATAGTGGGCTATTTACATAGGTTTTCGCTTAAAATACCCTTTCTGTTACATCCTGTATAATAAAATTAACTAACCACCAAAATAAATTTCAGTTAAACTATATCTCTACGACCTAGAAGCTAAGAATTCGTTAAAATTTCTCATTTGAAAGCATATACAACTGCCGTACCTACTTGATATATCTACCGCTGAAAAGCACTTTTCTGTATAAATTATATTTTAAGATTTAGCCATTTCACTTCTAAGTGAATTTTTAAGGAAAATATTCTTTGCTGGAAACTTTTAGGAATATTTTGGTAATGCTATTAGTAAGTGTGCACACAGTTTACACATCCCCTTTAACTAGTTAGCCTATTAAGTCACAGGTGGTAAGGGGTGAGCCTACCGCTGGTTTTCGGGCATGATTAAAACACTCAAGAAGTAATTGAGAATCTGATAGGAAAAGTTTCTGAACTATTCAAGCGCTATATGTGACTATAAGATCTTCTTTATGACCCTGCAGCTCTGCCTACCCCACAGTCATGAATCTCATTGTCATTGCTTGATTTACTAGAGATAGAAACGGAAAATATGCATTTTAGTTATTTTTCAATTAACATGTAAAACAAACGCCTAAACTAATAGCTACTACATTACCTACCACATCAGTTTGTTACTTTAAATTATTTTTATTTTTCTTTGAAAATAATATGAAAAAGTTGCATTAAATTGTGCTCGTCTTATTAATTTTATCTATGTTAAAAATCTGTACCTACATGAATTTCAGAACAAACTGAAATTCAATGAAACCAAAATCTATTACCTGAAATAAGCAAGCAATTTAGGTAAGAGGGGATGTTGTAATCATGAAATAGATACAAAGGCGAGCTGTCATAATCTGAATGACCGCCAATTGTAGTAACCTTTATTATAATATAGCAGCGTAGCATGTTACCAATCAAGTCTGAGGAAGGATTCGAACAAAAACGGCAATTATTAGAGTTAATTGTCTAATTTTCAACAAAGTCAGGATATGCCTATAGATGCTGCAGCCTGCAGCAGCTGCTGGCTAAAGCTTTGTTTTTCTAGCGGTCATACAGCGGCCGTAATACACAGGTGAATAACGTCGAAGGTGTAAGCAACGTAAAAGTATTAATTTGATTTTTTGTGGGCTATTTCATCGCCTTTCGCTTGATATACCGCATTTTTTACACCTGGTATGCTACAAGGGTAAACAAGAATTAGTTGATCCGAGGCCAGATGTGCTTCCCTATTCACTATTGTATCTTCTCCGTGGTAGTAACTATTTGGACCATTTTCTAGATTAATCCACCTTATGATCACAGATCTATATCTCAAAGCGAATGGTGTAGTCGCTACCTAAATATGGCGGAAATGTTGGGTACACCGACGATTTATGACAAGTAAAAACTTATAGAACTAGATTCTCTAAAATAAGAGAATACTTCGCCGTCCCCGGGGAATACAATGCTAAATGTCTATTATCATAGTTTTAATGTTATTGAAAATTCGTCATCCTGGGGTGCTAAGACTTTCAACCCCCGATTTTTATCAATCGCCTCCTTAACGAGGCGAGTGTTCCAGCTTCGGAGGTCGCGTCTCACCATGCTTCCGATCTTTTTATTGAGCGACTGGGGATCTGGCAAAGCATCCTCTGCTGTTTCCCGTTTAAGTCGCATCAGTCCCAAAGTCTCACTAGAAAGTTTGGACTTCTTATTTGGTCGCCTTATCCGAAAGTGCCTCGTTCCACTTCGCTTAAAACCACGATTATTCCTCATAAGTCCTTCTCAACACTTGCCGGGGTCTCCAGAATAGCAAATCAATTTTTCAATTCTAATTGGAACACATCATGTCTTGCTTGGGGCAAATTGAGACGGTGAACTTGCCTTACCATGCGGCTCCTTTCAAGTTGATATTTAGGGCGCTCCTTACAACTCGGTGATCGCTTCCGGTTGAGCGATTGATCACTGAAACATCCCTAAATATTTTTCTTTTATCCTACTCGTACCACCATCTGTCCTACCACCTCCTTTGAGGCTTTTTCTGATAGAAGGTATTTAAATAGAACAGCCTCTGCATGCTGTGGAAGTTAATCAGCATTTAGCCCCTCTGGTTTCTGCTCTCGTAGCCATGTGATCCCAAGTACGATTCACCGCACGGCTGTCCCATTTTGGCGTTGAAGTTCCCCATGACAACAGTAAAGTGGGTCTTAGTGGTGCGGTGTATGGCCTTCGACATATCGACACACCTTTTCATCTGAGCTTTTCGACTTTGGCGCATATATGGCGTACCCTGGGACTTTGTGCTCCCCTCTCTGAAGTAGAATAAGTGGCCTGATTCAAGAGTTATGTTGTCCTCCCATTCTCTTCGGATTTCTGATAATCCAAGAACATGCCACCGCATTTTTTCTAATTCCACTTCAAGGATTTGGAGACTTTCGTCCAGCCGTAGACTGCGTCCATTTTATGTATCCCAGCTCAGTTGGTTTTGGCAGCCATATTACACATTTACCGAATATTACGCATTCACCTCGTCATCAGGAACATTTTTCTCCACAGGAGCATATCTGAGAAGTGTCTGGTTCCCAAGATATTAAGGTCCAAAGTAGAGTTTTCAGATTGTACCTAATTTATTGCACAAGATCAAGTCAATAAAAATACCTAACTATAATCGTTTGCTAGCAATTTTTCGACATGAACTAACTTTATGTTTGAATAGAGTTCGTACTCATAGGTACTCGCCATAAACGTTTGCAACGAAAAACACTGTAACCAAAAATATTGGTATATTTTTTTAAATCGCTCGTTTGCTCAAACAATATCAAAACTGAATCCAAACTGTAAACATCTGAACTTCACTGCAGCGTTTCAAAGGAATTGACTCTGTCAACGATTGCGTAATCATTTTTAATTTAGAGAGGAAATAAGGAATGAGTGTAATTTGTAATGGTTAATTAAAATGTTACCTTTACTTCTGCACTCAGAAAAGTTAATAAAATAGTCCCAGTGGCAAACTCGGTTAATAACCCGCCTGCCCAGCGTGGTGACTGGGCAAAACCCCATATGGCAGTAGTCTTATGGCGTGCCCTTGGGGAAGCTTACGTCCAACAGTGGACTGCAATAGGCTGAAGACGAGTGGCAAACCTTCTGACCCTCAAATCTGAAGACTTATGATTGAAATTACAAAAAACCTGTAGGGCAAACACGACAGTCCGTAACGCTATCGTCCGATTATCAAATTTTTATTATTATCCTACCAAAATGTCTGCCCGAGCCTATACAGGTGTTTTTTCGTCCCACCATTAACGAAGGGTACGTACTCTATACATCAAATAAAGTAAGTTTATGCCAAAAAAAATGCTGGGAAATGATGTAAATTTTTCTGATTTTTTTAAATTTTTATTACTTAATCGGGCGAAATTTGTAGTGTCCAGTGTTTATGCTAGTGTTTTCATAGACAGATATTAATTATTTCTCGTGAAAAAATCTTGCTACGCGCGTCAATGTGCATTTATGCAGAAAAAAGCAGTCTATTTACTCAACTTTGGACCCTAATATTTTGGAAATCAGACATTTCCCAGGTATGCTTCAATGGAGAAAAATGATCGTGATGATGAGGAGATTCCGTAGTTTTCGGGAACGTTGACGACCAAAAATCACCCTGTATAGTTCCATAACTCGTGGCACATGCACCACGTATATGCTTACGTGTACGCACACGAATGTGTGCTCAAGACTTAGCAGACACTGTAAAGTTCATTTAGACGAATTCGTGTGCCGCCACTAGTTATTGTTATAAGCCGATTAAATTAATACGATATTTGCAATCTTAAGCCGACTACTAGCCATTGATATGGATCCACACTTCCTTGATCGTTTACTATCAGGGTTTTCCTTATCAATATTTAGCATTATTTAATTTTGACGTCGGTCGCGTGGATTTTACGTCGTACGTAGCGGCGAAATAGATTGAAAAAATGTCTAGTGCCTCACATCATTTCATTTTTACCAATAGGACCTCCATTGCTGAACATATACCTCCCCGCAATTCTAATATCTATTAATCCATGTATATACTATACAGAGTGTAACAAAAGGGATATGTTAAGCGAAAAGATATGTAAATAGCCCACTAAAAGGAACCTATCCACAAAATTACAGACTCAAAATCACATGTTTATTTTTCCAGATAGTACAGAGAATTCCTACAAAACTCAGGAATGTTCATACAATCTTAAAAAATAAACATGTGATTTCGAGTCTCAAATTTTGGAAATAGGTTCGCTATAGTGGGCTATTTACATAGCTTTTCGCTAAACATACCCTTTCTGTTTCACCCTATATAGTGCTGATGCGTGGCTTCACTAGACATGCTAAACGTGTCTGTGGCGTCTCCTGTGTGATCCTGTAGTTCTGTCTACCCCATTTCGAAAACACAGCCGTGTGAATATGTATGTTATTTATTTATACTTGATTTCGTTTATTTTTAGGGAATATTGTCATGTGCATGTGACATCTCACTCGGGTGAAAAAAAAATCATTTCTCTATTAATATTTTATGTAAATATAATATTAAAATTTATCATCATAACGAATATTGCAAGTTAATTTAAACTATTGACAATAATTTTAAATAGAGTCACATTGTAGTTATATTATAGTAATTTTATATGTATTTCTATATCTTTGCTACAAAGACACTTCTTATCCATCCATAACAATACTTTTGGAGTCGAAAATGTCTAAAAATGGACGTATATTTAGTACCAACCTAAGTTTCTCACTCTATAGAGAAGACAATCAATTTCCACAAAACTAAATCATTATAATTAGTGCTTTCATAATTAAAATTTACATACTTCCCGCAGTTCATGTAAACTTTTGATTTTAATTGGAATTTTCTCATTCGGAGCGGAACTTCGCGAGGTGCGGGATCAATTTCCAATTCAGAATATTCTATTCGCGTTTGTGAAGATGCCTAGGGATGGGCTGTGTTGTCATATCGATAAACATTACAAGATATTATATCGATAGATATTTTTATGGGACGTCATAAAATTAGATCGATTAGATTTGACAATCTCATTGATTAGATACGTACGAGGATAATTTTTTAGCCGCTTGTAAAATTTATTACTTGTAGTATAAATATGATTTGATTCATAGATATGTTTTACAGATGATAAAAAATTACAGTAGGGGATCTAAATATTTTTATATTTACTAACGTGTTGTTTTATAAAAAATTACAACTAAAAGTTGTAGGTATGTCTAAAAGTTGAATTCTATTTAGAAGATAATATACTATACGTATAATCAAATTTAATTTGTATGGAGTAGTGACAATCCTAAATTAGTGCTAATCCTAATGCTTAATTTTAAATGTAATAACATAATAAAATAAACACGATAAAATTCAGTACATATATATTTAAGGTCTAAACAAATCTCCAGCCCTTCTGGCACCAACAACAATACCTTCCCAGGTCTCTCGGCACACTTGCTCAATATACCTTGGGTTTATATTGAACCCTTCGAATCCACCAGCAAGACCTGGTAATTCATAAGTGTAGGATAGAGGAACTCCGATCAGATGGGCGTAGTCTTCTGCAGCACCAGCAGCTGGATAGCCGATGACCAGCACGGAATTACCAACAATGTATTTAGGGAAATAGGAAATGGCATTCGCATCAATTGCCTCGGCCATTGCAACACCAACAGTGTGGAGGGCGAAAGCGTTAGAAGAAAGGCTGCCATCGTGACCCCATGGGTATAGAATCATGCTGCCATAGCTGTGCATGGTCAAGTACAAAGCGGTGCGGTGAAGATGCTCCTGAAGGAGATCCCTGACGACTCTGGTTTCGGGTTCGGAGAAGGGAACGTTTCCGGCATAGGTGTCGGCGCAAGGGCTGTTGCTGGTTCCAACGGTGTTCCAAAAAAAGTCATAGTTTCGGTTACCGTCGACTCCGGGGCAAAGGTAGCTCAGAATGTTAGTGTTGGTGGAGCGTGTCTTGCGCCAGAAACGGTACTGTAATAGTAAATAAATTATTATTCATGGTACATGAAGTTAGTTTCTATTACAAACTACGTGTATTTGACTTCAATTGTATCTGATGGTAAATTAACGAAATATATGGTAGGTCATACGAAAATGTAAAATAACAAACTCCAGCAACTTTGATTTGGTTTATGATAGGCGTAGAAGCTTTTTCTGGTTTGGAATAGTTATGACCACTCGCCTGCATAGCTTCAATAGCCCATAACTAATTCTGTTTCAGCTAGCCTTTTCGCTGCTTAAAACTGCAAGGGTACAATAATAATAACTAAACTTACGCTGCTAAAGGTGAATTTGTATCCATCAGGGTTGACAACGGGCAGGAGGATCCAGTCGAATCTCTCCAGGAGATCAGGCTCAGTCACATCCTCAACCAACTTGTGGATAGCCCAGGTAACGGTGGGTGGAGAAACCCACTCCCTAGCGTGGATGCCTCCATCAATGAAGATGACAGGTTTGCTCTGATCTTCGAAGTTGGTGGTGGAGATTTTGACGTAGTTGATGGGTCTACCTTCAAAGGAGGTACCGCCTTGGACCAGAGTTACCAAGTTGGGGTAACGTCTAGCGACATCTTCGAGGTAAGCATCGATCTGGAAATCAAAAGGTACTGTTGAAATGTCTGTAATAATGACTTTACTTAGCAGGTATGATGACCTTACTAAAGAAACAAAAAGAGACGTTTAAAATAGAGAGATAGAGAAAATAGATATAATAGCTTCTTTTTTAACGTAGTAAGTATAACATTATATTGTTATGTCCATAAATCTCATTTTTGATTGGACATTGGTAAATTTATAAAACTAATACCATAACCTTGGCAATATAAATTTCAAAAGATGTAAATAATGGGATAAGGGCAGGAAGATGATTTTACATTGGTAAATTTATAAAATTATTAATAAAGAAAATGGAAAAAATTCTTCACCCGAGTGGGAATCGAACCCACGACCACTGCAAACCGTGCCAGCCGCTATAACCACTAAGTAAATTTATACAGAAAAATATTTGCGTGTTTATCACAAGATTGAACGTTGGGAATTTGTACTTACCACTTCGATTTCTTGGTAGTTATCATAAGGCAGCTGTCTACCGCCATTTCTGGTTGCTTGCTCTTGTTTCAATTCTTCAATAACTTTGTCGTCGTAGTCAAGGTTACTGAAATGGAAAAATATTTCATTAATAATGAAATAATCTTGCATTGTTAAGACTGTTTGATTTTGATAATATTCAAATGATTTGCATCCACGATTTCGGGTTTAAAGTTTAAGTAATGAAGTACCTACCCTTAAGTTTAGTCGTGGAATAGAGGCGTCCTTAATCCGAGTAATTAATAAAAAAAATTATCTTTACTAATGGTTTAGTAACTGAAGTCTGCAACTTCGTTGAAGCGACCGTAACCTATGCTGTTCTAATGTGTAAATTACTTAATTACATTACTGTTAAAAATACAAGTTATGTCAAAAACTACAATATTTATAATACAGGATGACGTCAACGTTCCCGAAAACTACGGAATCTCCTCATCATCACGATCATTTTTCTCCATGGAAGCATACCTGGGAAGTGTCTGGTTTCCAAAATATTAGGGTCCAAAGGAGTAAATAGACAAAATATAGACGCGCGTAGCAGGATTTTTTCACGAAAAATAATTAATATCTGTCCGACACTATAAATTTCGCACGATCAAGGATGCATTCATAAACTTACTTTATTTCTTGTATAGAATACGTACCCTTCGTTAAAGGTGGCCACACAAAAAACACCCTGTATACAGGGTGGAAGTGATATTGATATGCCGACTTCAGACCATGATTCTGAGGTGAAAACCATTGGAAATTTTCGTAGGAAAATTCCAAAATTTTCCAATTTTTTCTATTCATTTTTTTCAGAAAAAAAAATTGTTTTATTAGTTTAAGTAGACGAAAAAGAAGTTGCCCTAAAAATGTTTAATTGACTGATCAACCCTAATAGGAGTCACATGTAATTAAAAAAACAGTAAAGTATTACAAAATAACCAAAAAGCCCATTTAACTAGTCACAAGCACGACCGATACAATTGTACAACAAATTAAAAATGCATTTCCTGCGAGTAATAACACTGTCGTATAACTGAAAACTATATTACTTGTTCAGTATTTCAGTATTTGCCTGGCATACACTGACACACACCCTGTATAATAATTAATATCTGATTATGGGATTATATTATTATTATTTGTTGTATCTGTATAGCCATTATAGCTGTTGCCCGCGACTTCGTCCGCGTCAACAAACAGAATAAAATATTTTAAAGTACTTCTGCGTAATTTCTTTCATATCATTTCTACGTCATTTTATTCTTTCATACATATTTTTTGGATAACTTGAACCGTTTACGCAGCGCACGCAACGGAAGTCTCCAAAGTTGAATAATTTTCCCCGTTTTTTCCACATTTTCCTCTTATTCTTCGTCCCTATTGGTCGCACTGTGATGATATATAGCCTAAAGCCTTCCTCGATAAATGGAGAATTTTTTAATTCGACCCAGTAGTTCCGGAGATTAGCGCGTTCATAGCTTTATATATTAAGTATAGATTAGTATCCATTCTAAATCGAGTAGATATTGTGTTATTTGTTGGTATAAAACGGAAGAGTGTCAACATAAAATGACGAAATAATTTTACCTAATAACAATTGTTAAAAGCTTATTGTTTTCGATAAGTTTATTTCTTATCGATATTATTATTATTGTTAATAATTATACAATTTAGATATTGTGAATTATATATTATCAATTTGCTGACGTTGTCGTCAAATTAAATAATCGATATCATAGTAAAAATGATTAATTAGGTTTATGTGTCGACTCGGCCGATTAGAGAATATCTTAATCGCTTCTTTTCTAGCCAAATTTGCAAATGAGAATGAAAATATTTGTATAGACTTTGGTACCCACTTCAATATACATTGTGTGTGCTACAGTTTTGGAAAGGCTTTAACTTAGAGAATAAGGATTTATGAGCATTTATTCTTTAATACGAGTAAGTATTAATGTTATATCTTAATGCTTTAGAATCAGGATTATTTCACAAGTTTTATATGGTAAATGTTAAAGATAATATTCTAAACCAATATAAGTATATCTTGGATAGTACCTAGCCTCAAATGGACAATCTTTTAATGATGTCGCCATAATCACTTCTATACAGCTCAGAAGAGCTATCCAAAGATGTATAGGTATTTATAGGAGGCGGGTACCAAAAATTTGCAATGTATTTTATTCCTTCTAAACACTTGTATGTTTTCCATTAACATCAGCTATCAATTATTAAAATTTATCCGTTATTTGGCATTTGAAAACGACTTATAATAATAATAATAATTGTTTTTGGGAGGTTTCACGACCTACAAAACTCCGGCGCCGAAGTAGGTCGCGAGGAACAGTACCTCTACCTTGTCCCGGCCGGGCATATCGCGAGAGCTGACAGCTGTGGACATGCCCGTCCGTAAGTATTGGCTTCGGTTTAAAGTAAAAGCGGTTGCCCCCTTTGTCGCTCCGTGCGTGCGGCCGTTTCAGGGGGCCCATGAAATGAGTGGCGAGTCACCGCCTGCCACCTAACAATTATGTTAATGTAGTCTAATAGCCGATTTCAACAGATAGCCTATGACCTTGTTCCCAGACTCCAATAGTCTTGCACATGGCGGAGACCATCACCTGTTGGAGGCTACGCCCGATGGCCTCTCAAAGAACCGGGACTCTGGTCCCGCCAGACTACAAAACTTACGCTAGGCGGATTATGAAGTTAGTATTAATGCACTCACAGGGCACCGAGGGCCATCAGAGTGGCGTTGAAGCCTCCACAATAACCCTCCGTATCAGACTCCTCCATAGCGGCGACGTGTATCTATCCGCTATGGTTTGTAGGATGCTGTTGCGGCTGCCCCTCACCCTGCGAATCAGCGATGTGGTCTTCTTACGAATTATGGCCGCAAATCCATCAGTATGATGCTCAGCAAACATCGCTGACGCACTTCAGAATCGCGGCAGTGGCAACATCATCCTAAATATATTATTAGATTGGACCCGCAAGGTGTCTAGCGATTTTTTGGTATAACCGACCCACAGATTTCCCGTGTACATGTTTTGGCAATATGCTTTAAAAAGGCTTACTTTTACCTGATTGCTACATCTAGAAAATCTGCGAGTCAGCACTCTAACCTCTAACCGCCAGAGCTCTACGTTCCCTCTCTATATCTTCATCGTCTTTGAGGTCGTCGGCAATAATGTGCCCCTTAATTATAAAAGTTTCTTTTTTAGTTTCATAACTTTAAAAAATCTGACAATTTGTACTCCAGGGGTAGGGTACTCAAGGGTGAGAAAGTTTTGGTGTATTTGTGTAATCTCTTAAATTATGAAACAAACATACAAATGACCCGGTAGCTCAGTGGTTAGAGCAACTAGCACGGTATGCAGTGGGCGTGGGTTCGATTCCCACTCGGGTGAAGAATATTTTTCATTTCTTTATTAATAATTTTATAAAACATACAAATGTTTAAAACTTTTCTTGAAATTCTGCATTTCAAATATTTTTCGTGAAATAAATTTTCTAAAGTTTTTTTTTTCGGTTAGAAGTATTGGATATTGTTGCTGAGTCACGACCAATTGATATAAGTTAAAATATAATCCCGCGATAAATATAATTCCGAAAATTACATATCAGCCTATACCTATATATATATATATATATATATATATATATATATATATATATATATATATATATATATATATATATATATATATATATATATATATATATATATATATATATATATATATATATACCATAACCAGAGATATAACACTCGAATGCTCATACACGTGCCCCAGGTCAAGTCATAAAGCTCCTGCGATAGGGGGGTTTTGCCCACCCATAGTCATCACGCTGAGCAGACGGGTTGGTGACCGCAGTGTGATTAGTTATGATTATATTAGCTTCTACTTCAGCCTAGTACAGTCCACTGCTGGACGTAGGCCTCCCCCAAGGCATGCCACTGCCGGCACCACGCGGCTATTTATGACCAGCATACATGCATATACCTGTAGGTACATGTATAATGCGGACAAAGTCACAAGTAACCGCTGCTATCAAAAATACTTACACTTTCATATCTTCAATCCAGACTCGGTAGCTGATGCCCTGCTCCTCAAGAGCCTTAGTGAATCCTGCCTGGTGTTTAGGCTTCACCATGATGACACCTTCGCGCTGCAGCACAGGGTGGCTGATGATGTCCAGGTCGAACTGGGTCACCATCGGATGTAAAGCAGCCAACTGCTCCTGGGATGATGGAGCTACATGGTAGGCTTTCCATCTGGAACGAAAAGATGTTGTTAGTGTTTGGTTTAGTTGTTTAGTGTTGTGGTTTAGTTTTGGTAAACGTTTTACAGATGGCGCGATTGACCTCCTGGGAATTTAGAATAATGTCCTCAATGGATGGTTGTCCTCCCTCAACATTTTTCCTAATAGGAAAACTCTCATTATAATAATCAAAGTTTACGAATAACAATCAATGAAATGTTTTTGAGATCCTGCATAAAATATATGATGCAATTATTTTCTATGCTATGTAGAAACGAGTAAAATAAATTGCAAGCAAACAATAGCAGATTTTATCTAAATAATGTTTCTTTTTTCTCATTGCATTTATATACAAACTAACACGGCAAAATACCTTTTTGTTATTAAATCTTACTAACATTTGGAAACGTTGATCAGCAAAAGCTAATTAGCCATGAGTTATAATGCTCGAAACGTACTAAATGGAGATCAGTGAGGTAAAATCTATATACGACTGTTGGATAGCGTTACGGACTAACTAGAGGTTCGTGCTTGCCCCACTATAGTCACAACCTCACGCCATTTTCCCATAGGAGTAGGCAGAGACTACGGATCTCCATTTAGTACGTTCCAAACACACCTAGTATTTATGTATGGTCTAACAAAATCATTACTAACCCCTGATAAGCCTCGTGTTTGGCGTAAACCGCCACAAATAGGAGTGCCACTGCCAGAATCTTCATAGTTTCTAAACAAGCATACACAACCAACAACTTGTTTTATAACAAAATCATTGATAACTTATCGGATTTTTACTATCAGCTGATAAATTTTACGTTGATACTGATGTTGACAGATAAATCAATTTAAACACATTCATAAGTGTTTATCATTATAATTGCAATAAATTGAATGATTGTATGTTTATTCATGTTCAATATCCTAGTCAGCGAATGCAGAGCCATAAGTGCCTTTTTGGCACTACGAATTATAATATTGACATTGAAACCTAAACTGTTCATACAATTGTTACAGACCGTAAGTGTACCCAGAAGGCTGGCAGTATTTCATAGGAAATTCATAGAAATAGTTGAATGGCAATTATACTTTATTTTGTGAAAATTAGGCGAGCCACATGCAGTCAACCGCTTGGGCATCTCCTGGTAGAGACGATGAATATTGAACTATATTTTCTCTGAGTAAAAAACGCGTCGAAGTTATCTATTTATTTTTTCACCCTCAAGCAAAACTAACTATGACCCTGTCATTTTAATTTCCCTTTAGTATTATGTACCTATTCGTTGACATCCGTTAACCAATCCTGTATAAGAAGTCCAGCGGATTATTCACGAACTAACTACAACTAAATAAAAATTTAAGAAACAGTGTGATGATTGCAAAGACGCTAGCGCTGCGGTAAACGGACCTCTTATTTTGCGATGAGTTTAAACCAGGAAAAATATCTCAGGCTACCAGCCTACGTACATTTTTTATATTTTACACAGCCAATCATTTAGAATTGGGTCAAAAATAATATTTACATCCAATTTGTTATATCGTTTATTTCGGCTTAAACATATCACCAGCCATTCTAGCAGCAACAACAATACCTTCCCAAGTCTCCAAACACACCTGTTTAATATACTTGGGATCTAAGATAAAACCCCCGGCACCTTCTGAAAGTCCAGGCAGCTCTTGTGTAAACGCCAACGGTACGCCTATACTGTGGGCATAATCCTCAGCAGCTCCTGATGCACTACCAAGTAGTTTCGCAGAATTACCAACGGTATAGCGAGGAAATTTAGGAAGCGAAATAGCATCTATTGCTTCAGCCACTGCCGTACCAAGTTTATGAAGATTAGCTTTATTTGGTGAAGTACTACCATCGTGGCCCCATGGATACAATATGTAACTACCGTAACTGTGCATTGTGATACAGTGCGATACGTTTGAGATTTTCTTGCTGAATATCTCTGACGACTTTGGTCTCTGCTTCGGAGAAAGAATGGTTTCCATGGTAGATCTGACTGCAGGGTGAAGGGCTTACGCCGGTTCTACCCCAGTCGAAGTCATAGTTGCGGTTGCCGTCGACGCCGGGACACTGCTCGCTATTTTGATGGGCGATAGACCGGGTTTTACGCCAGAGCCGGCGCTGGAAAAAAAATTAATAGTACCATCAAATATTGGCAATTGGGCACTTTTGAAAGCCTAATCATTTATGGCTAACCAAAAGACTATATGTGAACTATCAACTCTGATATAAATTTAGTAAAAAAAAGTCGGTATTAGCACAACTTCTATTTTAAAAAAAAAGTCTACTAAGTGATGTTTTTTTGACTTACACAAAACCGCGCTCCCTTGGAGCATAGGCAGAGATCTTCCATATGCTACAACCCTGACATACCTCTTATTCTTCTTATACTTTCACAAAAAGTACTTACTTCTGTAAACGTATGCTTATATCCATCGGGATTGACAACAGGAAGGAGTATCCAGTCAAATTTCTCCAGCAAATCGGGTTCAGTGACATTTTCCACCAATTTGCTGATAGCCCAGGTGACTACGGGTGGAGTGATCCACTCTCTAGCATGGATGCAGCCGTCGATGAAAATGACAGGCTTGTTCTTATTCTGGAAGTTTGTTGTGGAGATCTTGAGGTACAACAAGGGTCTACCTTCAAAAGATTTTCCGGCTTTTACTAGAGTAACCAATTTTGGGTAACGCTGTGCTGTATCCTCCAGGTACTTGTGGATCTGAAGAAGAATAATAATTTTACACTTGCCACTAACATAATTTTTTGTTGTAAGCTAAAGAATTCTGCAACTGTACTGTATTGTACCACGATCGTAATCCTCCGGTACCATACAATAAAAAAAAATCAACAGCTACTAGCACGTTTCGTCACCGGGACGTCATTACCATTACCATTCACGGACCGACAACAAATACCCATCTAGATTACTATGCAGTAGCTGATGACCCTTACACGTTGCTTTTATGGTCAATTTATGGTACGATAAGTGGGCATAGTCCTTGTTGAGCGATCATGATCCATACAGGTATACATACATACATAGAGATACGGCTGTGTTCCCGACATGAGGTAGCCAGGACTGCAGGATTATAAGGTCCCAGAGACACGTTTACCATAACGAGGACAGATGTTAGATCAGTGACAAGTTGCTAGTACATCGCCTGATTGAATGCCCAAGTTTCTTAAAAGAATGTGACCATAATAAATGAATATTATTCAATTTGTTCATTTCAGATTATAATTAGAAATATTTTATATACCACTTCGATTTGCTGATAATTGTCGTAAGGCAACTGCAATCCGCCCTTTTGCAGTACCAATTTTTCTCGTCTGTTATCGATGAGTTCATCATCAAAATCAAGATTTCTGAAAATTTTATAACATTTTGTTCATACAAATTTTAATTGAAACGAAAGAAAAATGTATATGTTTGGTAAATGAACCACGTCAACAAGTAAACAGTTTCAAATAGTATTCATCTATTATGAATATTTACAAAGATTTGTCCCATACCTAAGTACATCACACATCATCATATTGCAATCCTCCGCTGGATGTAAGCGCACCCCAGGGCACGTCACAAGGCTACTGCCATAACAGGTTTTTTTGTAGATAGTCACCACGCTGGGCAGGCGGATTGGTGGTGACAGTGTGATTTTCGGATTATGTTCTCAACACGAAAGGCGCTGCTACCCACCTCCCAGAAACCCTTAATTGCCTCTTACGATACTTACAGACACACATAGGGTAGTGTCTATCTACTCTGCCTACACCACTATCGACACAAACATATAGATAATCAAATATTTACGCTTTTAAATCTTCAATCCAAACTTTGTAACTGATTTCATTATTGTCAAGAACCCTCGTAAATCCATCTTGATGTTCAGGTTTGACGAGAATCACACCCTCACGATCCACGTTAGGATGACTGAGGATGTCCAGGTCAAACCCTGGTACCATTGCACGAATAGCCAACATCTGCTGCTGCGTTGATGGAGTCACATAGTAAGCTTTCCACCTGACAAGATCAAATGTAATAAACGCAGATGCACAAAACATTTTATTTCTAATCTTAGACCCACTGGCGAACATTGTTCAGAACGGTGGGACTACGGGGAAATGAATTACCCGTGGTCCCGCCAGGGGGACATGTTGGGGGGACCATGGGTAATAGTCGAACCCCCATTGGGGGAGGCCTATGTTTTATGGGACTACATTCAGCAGTAGTTCCTACGACTGAATTTCATAATGATGATGATTGCGCCGAACCCAAGAAAAAGGACGGAGATATTTAAATGAAAGATATAGAGAAAAGAGTTGAAAGAAATCACAAAGAATTCAAAACATACCCTCTATAGAACTCATGTTTTCCATAAACGGCAACAAAAAGCAGGTATACTATAAGAATCTTCATGATATGAGACCGAATATGACTGAATGTTATTTTCTTAAAAGGCTTTATTTTATTGTAAGGATTACTATATAACATTATCGCATTGAAATATAGACTAAGAGCTCACAGCACTTTTGGCAATTATCATCAAGACTAGTTAAATCCCAACTAATATTATTAATGCGAAAGTATGTTAATACGTTTGTTACCTATTCACGCTTTATTTACTCAACAAATCTTGTAAATAAATCCATTGAAATTTGCAAATTGTTAGATATGTATCCAATAGTTGAGAGTACGGAGAAGAACATAGGCTACATAGGGGACATGTTTCGTAGGATAAAAATACCGTTTTTGGTGCAGATACTCGTTGAGATTGCTCAGGGGCAGATATATTTTTGTTTCTAAATACCAAAATGGTTTGTTTGCATAGGTTGCCAAAATTGCAATTGTCTCTTAATCTATACCTAATACGTTTCATATGAATTATAAGAAATTCATATTTGAGTATTTATGGCTTAGCAACTCAAAATATTTTCATGGGTATATGTATAATAGCAATGTTATCAGTACGTGCATTCATGATTCGGTAAGGAACTATAGGTTTATACAGGGTGAAAGTGACAACCAGGCAAATATTAGTATACCGACTTCAGACTATGATACTGAGTCAAAAACCACAGAAAATTTTCACAGAAAAATTCTAAAATTTTCTGTCCTTTTTTTCTTATTTTTTCAGGACGAAAATAGCTTTATTCGTTTAGTAAGACCTTAGATAATGGCTTAAAAACAAAATTTGAACCAATAAAAAAAAATTAAAAAAATAGTTGTAGTCAAAAAAGATCAAATAACCCAATGGGGAGTCACAAGTGAATAAAAAAACAGCAACGTATCACACATTAGCGAATAAGTTCCCATTTAACTAGTCACAAATTGGTGCGAAAAGCAAACATTGCACATAGTGAAAGTAAAAATGCATTTCCTGCTAGTAATAACATCGTCGAGTAATACACAATGGTACTTGTTCACCGTTTCATGTCATGTCAATTCGCATGTCAGATATGACGAAATATGTAGAACGCTTGCTGTAAATACAAATAATAACATGTATATGTATATACACATATTTGAGCAAATAAAAATATTGATTGATTAATTGATTTCAGTATTTGCCTGGCTGCCACTCATACCCTGTACATTACACATCACATTATTTACATGGGTAGAGCTACGATACAGCCAGTTAGATTGTGTTTAGGTACTTATCACGTTTTGTTAACTATAAAAACATTATGTTTAACATTCCATAAAATTGTGACAGTTATATTTATCGTGTTAACCTAAATAAACAAGTTAATTGTTGAATTCTTAACAATATATAAATCTTTGTCAGTGACTAAAAATTTTAAGCATGAACTTACCTATATAAGTAAATTAAATATTTTTTTGTTGTTCGTATGTAAAATTATGTTACGTGTGAAATTTAAATTAATAATGAAACAAATAACCACTAAAACTAAATCAATAAGTGTCAACCTATAAATAAAGACATCTAAGGCCCAATTATTTGATAAAACACCATTAAAAATACAGCTTGATAGACATTTTCATTGAACAATAAGATTAACTAATAATCAACTAATTTACCTTTAGCTATTATTCCAGCAAATAGGCTCGTAAATTAAAAATCTTAAAACTCACCTTGATTTGCAAAAATTGGTAAGGCAAGCTCGAACTTTTTGAGGATTCGTAACGTAATCATCAAACACAGATTACATTACTATTCTAGAAGTTCATGCTTGTCCTATAAATCTTATTTACCAATTCAAATAAAGTCTTCAGATTTCATCACGTCCGTTTGACCATGAAGTTTATAATAGCAGCTCTTCTTTTTGCTTGTGTTAACTCCAAACATGAGATCTATAAGGGGTAAGCATAACGCCAAAATACATAATATCTGGTTCCAAAATTTCTTTGATCTGATTAGTTAAATTGTTTTTGTGTATGTATTTACTAGAATCGTACGATACCCACGTGGCTAATGTACTACATACTACGTACTTTTATGACAACTCTGTAAAACAGCTAAAATAATAAAAGGTACCAACATTTACAGGTGGAAAACGTATAATGTGATAACATCAACACCGGAACAGGTTTTGGCTATTAATGAAATGGTACCAGATTTTGACCTGGACATCCTCAGCCATCCTAACGTGCACCGTGAAGGTCTAATTCTGGTCAAACCTGAACATCAAGCTGACTTAACAAGTGCTCTTGACAATAATGGAATCGAGTACAGTGTTTCAATTGAAGATATGAAAAGGTAATGATAAGGTAATCGACAGAATAGATAGAGAAATAAATAGAAGAGAAACATTATTTCTCGATACGTAAACATCTCCGCAGCTGCATTTCCTTTCGTGCATGTCTTAACATCGACAAAGAAACTCAGAGACGTCGTATTCTCAGGCAATGAGCTAGCAACTTAACACTAATCTTTTGCAGCTGGTCCCGCTATTCTAACCGCGAACGTTGGGTTTCCATCGTGATCCAGCATTTCTGTTTATCCCATTTTAGGAACACAGCTGTGTGTATACAGGATGATTTTTGGTCGTCAACGTTCTCGAAAACTACGGAATCTCCTCATCATCACGATCATTTTTCTCCATGGAAGCATACCTGGGAAGTGTCTGGTTTCCAAAATATTAGGGTCCAAAGTTGAGTAAATAGACTGCGTTTTTCTGCATAAATGCACATAGACGCGCGTAGCAGGATTTTTTCACGAAAAATAATTTATATCTGTCTATAAAAAAACTAACATAAACACTAGACACTATAAATTTCGCACGATCAAGGAATTTAAAAATTTAAAAAAAAAAAAAAAATCCCAGCATTTTTTTTGGCATAAACTTACTTTATTTCATGTATAGAATACGTACCCTTCGTTAAAGGTGGCCACAAAAAAACATCCTGTATGTAGGCATAGAGGATTAAGATGTCATAGAGTGCTAATGTTATACTAATTGTTTCGATGCACCATTAGACTTTTCGGTGCCTAATAATTCCAGTCCTTGACACTTAGAATCTATTAGTGTAATGTATAGTAATGTACTACATTACTAATGAAATGTAACGTAAAGTAATGCAATCTAAGTGTCAAGGACTGGAATTGTGAGGCATCGAAAATCTAAACTGTTAGTATGACATTAGCACTTTATGTCTAATCTTATTCCTCTATGATGTAGGTAATATGCTAGAATATATTGCAGAAACCTCGATTATAACGATGTACTAATTGAAAAATGGAGAGCAAAACTGCGAACTAGGAATGGTAGCAAGCTGTTCCCTTATGATGATTATCAGGAAATCGAAGTGGTATAAGATAATTTTTCGTTATCATTAAAAGGGCCGATTTTTACAAATTGTCAGATGGCCTATCTGAAGGATAAATTTATTGGTGTCTCTATCTTGATAAAGTATTAGAGAAAGACAGCATCAGATTTATCCTTTAAATAGGCTATCTGACCAATCGAAATTTCAGCCCTAAGACTTTTATTGTATCCAGTTACTTTAATACATCATGTATTTTAAAACATATTCTTCTTTCTTCCAGATTTATGAATACATAGAAGATATAGCCAAGCGTTACCCCGAGATAGTAACTTTAGTTAGACCTGGTACATCATTTGAAGGCAGACCAATAATGTACCTCAAAATTTTGACAACTAAGTTCGAAGACTTGAAAAAGCCCGTGATTTTCATCGACGGCTGCATCCATGCTCGAGAATGGATCACTCCACCAGTAGTCATCTGGGCTATCAGCAAACTGGTGGAAAATGTCACTGAACCTGATCTACTGAGGAGTTTTGACTGGATACTCCTACCTGTTATCAACCCTGATGGGTATAAATATACGTTTGAACATGTCAGTTTTATATATTTATAAATCACCAGCAAAGTATACTTAAGCAACTCCTTGTCATGAGAGTCGACTAAGGAACTGAAGAGCGTCCTCTTAGGCGATGAGCTTGAAACTTATCACAGATCTTCTACATCTGTTTCCGCTATGCTAAAAGTGGCTATAGGATCTCCTTAGCGATCTTGCAGTTCTGGCTGCCCCATTTTGGGAACGTAGCCATATGTATGTGTAACTATGAGCTATTGAAGCGAAGAGATTTTTTTTGTGGAAGCGAGCGATACCTCTAATTTATGAAATCATTTGCCCATTCATGTGAAAATTATAATCGTGACTGACTAAATGTATATGTGCTTTATTTCTGCATACGGGCAAAATATTTTGAAATTCGAAACAAAATCTAGTTTATAAAATCTCCATTAATATAATCCGTAAGGATTTAGTTGATAGTTTCATCTTTAAACATTGTGCTGAGTGATTCAGCTTTGTTTGCCGAGATTTGGCTAGTGTATAGCTATCGGGATGAAAAATAACGTTGCCAATATGTAATTTAGAAAAGAGATGGTAAAATTCGTCACCTGAGTAATTGACACGGTAGGTCAGTGGTTAGAGTGCTAGCACGGTATGCAGAGGTTGTGGGTTCGATTCCACTCGGGTGAGGAATTTTTTCCATTTCTTTATTAATAATTTTATAAAATCTAGTTTGTTAAAATTCGTTTTCAAGGAAGATATACTTAATTTTATTCGCAGGATCGTCTCTGGCGTAAGACCCGGTCCACCGACCAGCATCAAGACAGCAAACGCTGCCCTGGCGTCGACGCTAACCGCAACTTTGACTTTCACTGGGGCACTGTTGGTACAAGCTCTAATCCATGCAGTATTATCTACAGCGGAAATCGCTCCTTCTCCGAACAAGAAACTAGAGTCATCAGAGATATATATAAAGAACATATCAAAAGGATTGCATTATACATCAACATGCATAGCTATGGTAGCATGATTATATACCCATGGGGCCATGATGGAACTGCATCACCAAATGAAGCTAATCTCCACAAAGTTGGTGAGGAAATAGCAAAGGCTATAGATGCGGTCTCACTTCCTGAGTTCCAGCGTTATAGGGTTGGTAATGGTGCTAATATATTACAACCAGTATCTGGCACTGCAAAAGATTACGCTCATAGTATTGGTATACCACTGACGTATACACATGAATTGCCTGGATTTAAAGGGGGCTTTATTCTGGATCCAAAGTATATTAGACAGGTGTGTTATGAAACTTGGGAAGGGATAGTAGCTGGTGCTAGAATGACTAGTGCTCTGTTAAATAAGTAATATTTATAGGTATATGTGTTTTTGATTATTGTAATAAAAAATATCTAACACCGCTAATTTGTTTATTTTTTAAAATCTCACAATGGTAATCTATATGAAGATAAACTTCTTAGATTTTTTTGTAGGTTTGTATTCAGTTCATCAAGAAGCTTTTCCTTAAAACATAACCCTTCCTTTATCGCATTTACTTTCAGCCGTACTCGTATCTATAAATAAGTGACCTAAGCTATTTCTTATTACCAAGTTAATTCTTACCTTTGCCGTTATTTGACACTAGAATTCTTCCGTACTTTATTAGTTCTATCTCTGAAATGATTCTTAACTATAGAAAAGAAGTCATTATCTACTTATTCAATTATTTGAGTATAAGCAATTAATTCTTCTTCTTTATAGATATGGGTACTAGTTTCAGGACACATGTTAATTATCAGTGACAAGTAGCTAGCTTGGCACCTGAGAGAATACCTCAGTTCCTTAGTCGGCATTACGATATGCACGGACGGAGATGCAGCTGATGTTTTCTAGTGAAACCTCTCATCAGTACAGGACACCAGGTGAGGATAGGAGGACAGAATGAAAAATAAGAAATATAAGTATTCTACAATTCAGTTGCAGTAAAAATAAATTATCAGAATTGGAAGGCAGTACTTCTGTAGGTATCTACCACAAGGTATTCTGTTGATTATCTATATCTATACTAATATTATAAAGAGGTAAACTTTGATTGTTTGTTTGTTTTTTTGCAGCGAAGAATTGCGAAAACAACATACCTACATGACCCCACGAAGAAACGGACACATGTATACAAGTAAATTACACCCACTCCCTTTTGGTCTTTATGTTCGTTATAAATATAACAAAGAACGGATTTCCCAAAATTCCCATGGGAACGGGGCAGACAGGAATTCCATATTTTTACCAAAATTTCTACTGTACCGGAACAAAAGCTTACTCAATAAGTATAAAAATAAACCGTTTGACGTACATAGATGAAATTTGGTGTATATGTTTGTTAGGGGGTGTAAAAGACCATTAAGAATGGGTATCCCGAAATTTCCATGGGAACGGCACAAATAGGAATTTCAAGTTTTTACGAAAACCACGTGACATATAGAGATGAAATGTGACAGGTATATTCAGTAGGGAGTGTAAGAAAGAACTGAGAACATATTTCCCTAATAGGGACTGCTAGGGAGCACAAAGAACGGATTTCTCGTAATTCCCACGGGAACTGGACAAACGGGAATTCCCAATTTTAACGAAAACCATTTGACACAATATAATGATGAAATTTAGTAGGGAGTGTAAGGAGAGACTGAGAACGTATTTCTCAAAATTTCCACCTGAACGGGATAAACAGGAATTCCATTTTTTACGAAAACCGCTATAAATATAAAGAAGAAATAGGGCATGTCTATTCGTTAGGGAGGGCGAGGAAGCACTAAAAATGGATATCCCAAAATTCCCACGGGAACGGGATAAACGGGAATTCCCAATTTTCACGCAAACCACTTGACACATAATGATGAAATATATTAGGTATATTCGGTAAGGAGTGTAAGGAAGCACTGAGGACCTATTTCCCGAAATTCCCACGGGAACGGGACAAACGGGAAATCCAAATTTTAGAGGATATGTACCGAAACGAACCGAGGGTGGGTCACAAGTGAAAAATATTTTTGCATATCAGTTATTTTCAGGAATGTGCATTCTTCATGTTTATATTATTATTGGAATTACTTAAGTACTAATATAAGTACCTAACTATAAAGTAGTAACCATTTAAGCAAAATATTGCCTGTAAATACATTATATCTATTTCAAATGTTCTAAAATATATTCGTTGAACTTTGTTATGAAATCATGAAGTTATTATTTCTGCTCCTTGTTGTTACTGTTTACGCTAAACATGAGATGTATGAAGGGTAAGTCAATTATTATTCGCGACAGTCGGATATTATATTTCCCAGGAATAGTCCAGAAAAAACCTTACTCTATGCTTTTTCCATTATTTTGAGGTATATTTACTAAGGATCGACTTTTACCCTTATTGAAGGGAATAGTTAAGTGCTGCCTTTCTCTAAAACTTGATTAAGAAAGAGCATCAACTTCATAATTTGTCAGATAGTATATAGGTATTAGGGTTGATCAGTTATGTGAATTTATTTGAGCTCAACTTTTTTTATTTTTTTTTTATTTAGTTTTTCAGCCATTGTGTAAGGCCTAATGAAACGAACAACACAATTTTTTTTCCGATAGAATAAAATAAGGCAGAAAATTTTGAAATTTCGCTGCGAAAATTTTCAATAGCTTTCGCCTGAGAATCGAGGTCTGAAATCAGCATATCAATATTTACCTGGCTGTCATTTGCACCCTGTATATCTCAATCGCCAAAAAATATTACCTAAAAATAAAATATTGTCTTGTTTCTAGATATAAATGCTACTATGTGACACCGGACAATGAAAATCAGCTCAACTACCTATATTCGATCATAACTGAATTCGAACTGGATGTTTTAGAACCCCCTTCAATCAAAGATACTGGTATTATAATAGTAAAACCGGAATACCAAACCGCATTCCTAAAAGCTCTTGATGAACACGGTATTAGGTACAAATTGTTTATTCAGAATTTGAAAGCGTAAGTATTTTTTGCAATGTATTCATCAAACAGTAAATCGTCATTACTATCATCAGTCACTTTAACTAATGGCCAATTTCAATACTGGAGATCAAACAGAATCTCGGATATTTTTTACTTCTAATTTTAAATTTCGTATGAAAACAATTGAAAATTTAATCTGAAATATGCATCTTCATCATCTCGAGATCAGTTATTGAAATTGTCTGTAAGTCATTATCACATACTTATAAATGTTATTTCGAAGACTAAGGTGCTAATTCTATTTTAAAATAATATTTTAATATTGCAGCAATTTGGATTATGATGATAAACTCAGAACAGAAAATTTGTCAAGCAAAAATAGACATCTACCATATGACAACTATCATGAAATAGAAGTGGTATGTAATTAATCTATCCTGTGCTGTTCCTGCGATCTCATTTGCGATTTTGCAGTTTTGTCGAATAGCAGAAAAGTTAAATAAAAAAGAATATAATGATATGACCAATGCCTAGTTAAACACTAGTGTTCCTTGCATCTCTGTTTTTAAAATGTTCTAATTTTTATTATTTCAGATCTATAAATATCTCCAAGACGTGGCCAAGCAAAATCCCAATCTAGTAACTTTAGTCAATGCTGGAACGTCTTTTGAAAAGAGACCATTATACCACCTCAAGATCTCCACCACCAAGTTTGAGGATAAGAGAAAACCGGTGATCTTCCTTGATGGAGGTATCCATGCGCGAGAGTGGATCTCCCCGCCCACTCTGACCTGGGCGATCCACAAGCTGGTGGAGAATGTCACCCAACCTGATCTTCTGGAGAGATTCGATTGGATAATCTTGCCTGTTGTCAACCCTGATGGATACAAATTCACCTTTGCTAGGGTAAAGACACACGGATGCACGTTGACGTGCAGTTGATTTGCAGTCCGTGTTTCTTTGTAAAGTTGGCTTGCAGTTTCATTACAGTCGTACTATAATTTTGCAGTCGACTTGCAGTTGAATTGCAGTCCGTGTATCTTTACCCTTAATGTATAACCCATGTATATATTTACATAGTTTAAAAGTTGCTTTTAACTGTCTACTATATGCTTAAATCTGCTTATGTAGAAACTAACAAACGGATTCTAATGCGTATTTTATATTCACGTATATTACTGTATAGTCGGGTTCCTGACTTCCTGTGCTGATGCTGGGCTTTACTAGAATACATCAGCAATCTGTCACAGATCTTTAACATCTGTAGTATCTATCTCTTTCGCGATTTTGCAGTTCTGGCTACCCCGATTCGGGAGCACAGCCGTGTTTAATACGTGTTTTATGTATAATTAAGTTAATGAAGTTCGGAAATGAACTTGTTTCTAAAAATAACAATCTAATAGAACAGAATATCAAAACATCGGTATAAATAAAACAATTAAAGACGTGTCTTAAAATTTCACAGGATCGTTTATGGCGCAAAACGCGATCAAAGAGTCCGGAAAGTAATTGTTATGGTGTCGATGCCAATCGCAACTTTGACTACAACTGGAACACCACTGGATCAAGCAGTCGACCCTGCGATGAGACATATTGTGGTCCAAGCAAATTTTCCGAAGCAGAGTCTATAGCCGTCAGAGATATACTGCTCAAATACCGTAGCCGCATGGCGATGTATATCACCATACATAGCTATGGAAGCATGATACTTTACCCATGGGGCGATGGGTCTTCGTCAAAAAATAAAGCAAATCTGGACTATATTGGAAAAGAAATGGCCAAAGCTATATACGCTTCTTCAATACCCGAATTTAAGCAATACAAAGTAGGTAATATACTAGATGTAATACGGTACAAGGTTTCAGGGAGTACAGCAGATTACGCACATTTTATTGGAGTGCCTATAGCCTATGCTCTGGAGTTACCTGGTACACATGGCGGTGCAAATGGCTTCATCTTAGATCCTAAATACATTAAGCAGGTATGTCATGAAACTTGGGAGGGCATTGTTGTTGGTGCTAGAAAAGCTGGAGATTTGTTCAAACCGTAAATAAATTTTCTTCTGTTTAGCAATTATATTGTTTTATTACATAGTTCACTAGCTGATCTGACCGATCTTGTCCTAACTATCCACTGTCATGCGCATCTAGACACTATAATCGTACCTACCGAAGATACATTTTACCATGTAGAAGAAATAAAACAGGAGCAGCGGACCTAGTATATTTTCATACAAAAATAGTGTGCCGCTGAGCGGGGGTGAAGTATGGGACGAGGGGAGTATCCTAACACTGTAGCCCTGCCCTACTACTGTAGTAGTTTGGCTGGTCACTACAAGGTGGTTTCTATGTAAATACATAGAAACCACCTTGTAGTGACTAGCCAAACTACTTGCATAAGCGTGTGGTTACAGCTACTGCGTTACACACACTAGCCCTGAAGCTCCGCCCCTATCATGACGTCATGGCCTCACGATTGCCACACGACTCAGTTCATAGTCCCACCTCCTCTTTTATACCTTCTCCATGCATTTTATATTCAAATATTTCAACTATAGTACTTATATTTGAGTTATTTTAAACAAGGTCATTTTAAAAAAGTTTTTGAATTTTCTATGTATGTCGATTTTTAGATTAAAAAAATATATTCCGTGTATACCTATAAATATGTTATGTTTTATACCTGTTTGCTGATTTCTTCACTTCCCTTAGAGGGTACAACTATGGTAACGGTATGTACCCTACCAACTTATTCATAGTTTTGGCTTTGTAATAGTATTATGCAACCTTAGGTAGATACACTTTTAGATAATTAATATAACTCGATACCTACATAGATAATTGGCCTCATTACCGGTCTTCCAATTCGTTGTTTTTTTTTTCAAAAATCGTGGAACTTTGGGTGCATATGGCTACACTAGCACAAATCATTCTGAATTAAACGTATTTCCAGTCAATAACAAAAATTATAGTAAAGGTATTGACGTAAATTTTATCTTCCAAATGATTAAATAACTAGGATGTTCCAACTTATCCGATTTCATTTATTATTTTAATTTTTCCATAGACCGATGGGTAAGCCATACTGTTGACACGGACGAAGCTACGGCAATCCGCTAGTTATAAATAGGTAAGTACAGTTTTATGGCTGTATAGCATGGAGAAGAAATAAAAGAGGAGTAGCGGCTAAGTATATTTTCATACAAAAATAGTGCGTATAGTAAGTATGGGACGAGGGGCGCATTGAACACTGTAGCCCTGCCCATTTACATAGAAACCACCTTGTAGTGACTAGCCAAACTACTTGCTCATTATCAATATGGTTCAAGATTGTTTTACTCATCACTAGATGGCAATAATATGCTACGTTTTAGTAATAAAAGTACCCTGATAAAATCGCTAGTGTCCTTGTAATTTTAATACGGTTACATTTCGAAACACAGGTGTGTGGTTACAGCTACCGCGTTACACTGGCGCTGAAGCTCCGCCCCTATCATGACGTCATGGCCTAACGATAGCCACACGACTCACTTTATAGTCCCACCTCCTATTTTATACCTTCTTCATGCTGTATAGTCTCCATAGGTAAGTCTTGGAAAAACATACTTACCTATACATTTACATTATAGTCACGCCCATTATCTCCCAAAGAGGTTGGCTAGAAGTGTGCAAATAACATACCCATTTTTCACCAGTTAGTAAGCCTACTGCCGCTTTTCGGGCACAAGTATAACAATCTAGCGACCGTTAACTAATCCAATAGGAAATGTTTCCGTGCTTAATTGGTATTATTAGCTATTTAGCGTCAGAGCCTCGTTCGTTAAATAGCAGGGTGCACCACGGGCAGGTGTGGTTGACTTTGGGTCCTAAGGTATTTAGTCGAATCCACTTACACCCTCTCTCGGAAAAACCATACCTCGAAAAATTTTAACCAGCCTCTATAAAAAGGGGTAGATTAAAAGATAACTTACCTTTACCTGTTCATAATTAACTAGATAAGATAACTGAAATATATATCATTTCTATTCATAAAACCAATCATTTTATTATTTGGTTTGGCCAAAAATATAGTTTAGATTGGCCAAAATGTTTAGTAAAATTATCTTTTTTGTTTTTGTTTGGGGTACGTTAGCGAAACACGAAGAATATGAGGGGTAAGTTTAACAAAACTGTATCTTTGATATAAAAATTTATCATTAAAAAATATCTTGAGCTTCGCACAGGCATAGAGGAATAAGATGTAGACATAGAGTGCTAATGTCATACTAACAGTTTCGATGCACCATTAGACTTTTTGGTGCCTCACAATGCTAGTCCTTGACACTTAGATTGCATTACTATACATTACAAAACATTAGTAATGTAGCACATTACTATACATTACACTAATAGAATCTTAGTGTCAAGGACTGGAATTATGAATTCCTTTTGAATCACTCTATCTATTTAAAAAAACCACATCAAAATCCGTCGCGGAGTTTGATAGATCTAAGCATGCATAAGGACAGACAGACCGCGGGAAGCGACTTTGTTTTATAATATGTAGGTACTATTCCGAAATCAAAAACTAGATTAATAATCTACATATATGCATGCACCCATAGTGAATGTTTGAACTTCCGAATTGTAACGCCTAATACAATTTCATCTATCGTGAATATTAGACAACGGTATATAAATACATAGATAATTATAGCAACATTTATCGGAAACAACAACGTTATTCATTATATCAATGCTTGGACCTACGAGGATTCGAACCCAGGACTTTTGGCTCGGCGGACAGGGTCATTACTAAGTGCACCAATCGGCCGTGAAACCATTCTTTCACCGTATCTATGTTTACCTCAACCGCGATTCGAATTAAGTACGTTTGTCTCAGTAGGCAGTGCAACCACAAAACCAACTGAGAAAATCCAGTTGTCCATGTAATATTCTTATCATGATAAATTATGACGGACCAACGATTTTAATTCTTGATTAATTTAATATCATAATTTAATCGTTATTTTTAAAATTCTCATTTAAATAAGATAAGGTTGTTATACCAATACTCAGTAGGTACCATGCTATATCGTGTAAATAATATAACAATACTAACGGCTAATTGCTATAAGTACTATAACTTATAACAAAAACGGTATGTTAAATGGAAATATTGAGAAATTACCCCAATATACATCTAAATAACTTACTCAAATCATGATAATAAAATTTTGTTAATTTTTCCTGATATTATGGAGAAATTTCTGAACAACTATACGAGTATTATGTTCTTACATACAATAAATAAACATGTATGAGCGAACCTCTAGCAAGCTATATTCATAGCATTTCGCTTTACATACCCCTTTTACTACACTCTGTAAGTATACTATACTACACGCCAACGCTCCTGGCACGCGCTGTCATATAACGTTCTATGACTGCATGTGCCAGGAAGGTTGGCGTATAGTATAATCATGTACATGACAACTTATTAGAACTAACACTATTTTTTAATTTATATTATCAGTCAAATCCTCTACTCCGTCAACGTTGATGATATCGACCAAGCCAAGCTCCTCAATGACCTGGAAACCCATCTGAACCTGGACATCTGGTCCCATGCTCTCCCCGGTAGACCTGGATCTGTGCTGGTCTCTAAGGAAATGAGGACCCAGTTCGAAGGCAGTCTTGAGAGTATCGGAGTCAAATATGACGTTGAAGTTGAAAATATTAAAGAGTAAGTATTAAATTTTTTTGTGGGTTTGACTTTAAGGATCCAAAGTTAACTTCGACTGCATGTGGTGCCAATAAGGCTCTGGCACTATCACTTAGAAAGACTCTCAAATATTTCCCAATCAATTCATTAGTGATCGCTAGATAGAGTATTTTGTGAAAATCGGTGGGCCTTTATCACGTTGGACTTGTAGGCTAACTATTTACATAATTATATTTAATATGCATATTTCTTCCTAGCCTCTTAAGGGATAATGGACGTGACGTAATTATTACAGGAAGCTGGACCTCGAAGACCAGCTGTTATCAGCAGCTACTGCTAGGAGCAACAGGACTTCTGCTAGACTGTCATTTGACACAATTCACCGTTACGACGTAGTAAGTTTTTTTTTTCTGATCTAGATATATGATTGTGTACCCACAAATTTTCAGGTACACCTGTTTACACTTCAGCTTCTCTTATTCATGCATATAATAATTATTTAGAATGGGATCTCTGTCTAAAATTTTATAAATAACTATGATAGATAACTGCTAGAATTAAAGATTAGTCTGGATATTATTTTTATCCTCAGAAAAGTCATCCTAACTCTAATATCTGATTTTCATACTGTCATTACATTCACAAAAAATACATGTGGGCGCCCGCGATGATGAACCAGTCACGTCATGTTATTCTATACACTTAATGGATTTTAACTTCCAGGTGAATGCATATCTGGAAGAGTTGGCCAACATATATCCCGAAACCGTCACCCTGGTGACCGCCGGCAGAAGTATCGAGGGTCGCGAGATCAGATATCTGAAGATTTCTTCGTCCAACTTCCAGGTAATATTTTAAATAAGTTTAAAACCTTTACTATGTGCTGATGCGGGGCTTCATTGGAATACATCTTCTTCTGTGCATGTGGTAAGAGTCGACAAAGAAATTCGGGCATTCTCTCCGGCATACGTTAGCAACTGTCACTGACCATTTACGTCTGCCTTCGCTTTGCTAAAAGTAACTATGACATCTTCTTTATGATTACAGTTCTAACTATCCATTTTCGAGAACATATCAATATGTGTATATTAATTTCACAAAGGTCATTAATGAGCATGGTCTAGCATTTATAATTTAGTTATTGTCCAACCCGACATAATCCTATAAGGAACTAAAGTAGATTTTTTTTTGTGATTAAAAAACTATTTACGTTGCGATTTCAGGATACCAGCAAACCAATCGTGATGATGGAGTCACTTTTGCACGCCCGTGAATGGGTGACATTGCCAGCGACTCTGTATGCCATCCACAAGTTGGTTGTTGATGTTACAGAGCAGGATCTCATTAGGGATATTGACTGGATCATATTGCCTATTGCTAACCCTGATGGATATGAACATACGCATACCACTGTAAGTTTTAAATTCTCTTCACTTGGTTATTTACTAAAGTAAATAGGTACTGATTCAGATTCCATATCTGCTTAACCTGATTCTATTATTTTATTTATCTATTTGGGACAGTCGACAACTGTATACAAAGATACATAGTTAAGGTATTATCTATTCTAACTTTGATTTAATGGTTTATTTCGTATTACACGAAGTTCTGTTATATCCGAATTAACTTTGCGTGCTTTATATAAAACATTTATTTTCTAGTCCCGATTCTGGAGAAAAAACCGCGCAACTGGATTCATAGTGGGCAACATTTGCTCCGGAGTTGACCTCAACAGGAACTTCGACATATTCTGGGGCACCGCTTCCAGCGCCAGCGTCTGCCTTGACACCTTCCATGGCAATGGCGCCTTCTCTGAACCCGAAACCACCGCTATCAGAAACATCATCCTCGAACACGTTGACAGATTGGAGCTCTTCCTCGACATCCACAGTTTTGGAAGCATGATCCTCTTCGGTTACGGCAATGGAATTTTGCCAGCTAATGCCCTTACTGTCAACCTTGTTGGAGTGCTAATGGCCCAAGCCATTGATGCTGTCAAATTACCTTCCAACCCCAATTATATTGTTGGCAATGTCTTCATGGTATTGTATGCTGCCAGTGGTAGCGCTGGAGATTTCGCCCAGTCGGTTGGAGTACCTCTTTCTTATACCTATGAGTTGCCAGGTTACAGAAATTTGAATACCATGAATGGATTCTTGGTTGATCCTGACTTTATTGAGCAAGCTGGTTTTGAAACTTGGAGAGGTATTTCTGTTGGTGCCAGATATGCTTTAAACAATTATAGGATGAAACATGCAAAATAAATATAATGTTTAAACTTTGATGAAGAGAAATGTAAACTAAGAAATATATTTTAGAAATGTATTTGCCAATGACTGATAATTAAAAAATGATGATCATCCAAAGTTATATTTATTTATCTAATAAATTTTTCTATTCCTCTTTTACTGAGTATATAAAAAAATAACTGAAAAAAATTGCAGCTTCAAATTTATCGATGTTGATATACCTTACAGCACAACCCTAGCATTTGTTCGGAAGTTTTCTTCCCGAATGTTAATGTGGCAGTAATCCCGGTCGAAGTTTTCAATGAATTTAGAATGCGTCGGCATTGCTGCAGACTTCGATTCTAGACCAAGTATCGATACAAATAATACTATAATATGAGAAAGGCATAAGTAATTCTAATATCGGAAATTGTTATTGAATCGAAATATAATATTCATTCATAGCTTAGAATAACGAATCACCGGATGGAGTCTTCAATGACAAATGTATGTCAGATTTTGAAGCAAAAGATTTTGAAAATCCCCGCATGAACATGCCCGTATATATAGTATTTGCTATAATATGCATAAGCTACATAATATAACTGCGAGTCAAGTTTAACCAAAATCAGTTTTATACTCGTAGTAAAAAACACATCTTTTTAAAATTCAAACATGGGTTTACTACATGAGACATGTTGTATATTCGTTTTCTAGATAGTAGAGTTATTATTCTGAGAACTTAGTCTACAGAGTATAAATTGCGACTTACTAATTGAACTTCCGCCAAACGGTTGTTTATTTTTACTGTTTACTTCGGATTTTTATTAGGTTTTCTTGAACTTACTGATTTAACATTTATTTTAACTGAATAATAGTCAGTGCTTTTGCTTTAGATTAATTAAAGCTATCTTTTTAAATAAGATCTTAGATACTTTGCTATCTACGTTTTTCCAACTCTTTATAATTACTTCATTGCTGCTCTGGGAGTGAAAAAAAACGTATAATACTACAGCTGCTTCTCTTCCCGGGCATACTGTACAAGTCAGTAGAGGGACAAAAGGGTTTTGGTGTTTTGTAGGCGATGGGCTGACCATCTGTCACTACTAACTGAACTTTTACATCTCAACTATACCCTCAAAATTGGTCAGAAGTGGCACCATGTGGTTCTATCGGCCCTTGGTGCTCTGCCTACTCCGTAAGGGATACTCGTAAAGGCGTGATTATATGTATGTATGTTATAATTATTTTGCTTCATTCCAATTAATATAATAAATACAATAGTAAGTTTGCTTGCTTGTTACCTCTTCACGCTATATTTCTTAAAATTTTGCATACATATCGTTGGAAGTAGAAAGAAGGACATAAACTGCATTCTATAGTCCATACGAACGAAATCGCGGGCAACAGCTACTAAATAATTAAACCCCACACATAGTAATTCTTCCATTAAACTACTGTTTATTAACCACTGTTAAATCTACAGACAACCTCAAAAGGCAATTTGCAAAACGCCTACCTCGGTGTTAAGGTCCAAAAATAATAAGATGAATCCATTCCCAACTCTATAATCTGATATTAAGGTACAAAATGGATAATCTCTTGAGGTTGGGAAATTCCAAAGATATAGATGTGAGTAGATATTGAAAATGTCTTATACGTATTTAGTTCGGCTTAAGCTATTATACAATTAATAGGGATTTCCAATTTAATTCGCCCACTACCGAACATCATATTTTTAGAAAAATACTAATGTCTCAATCGTACTGATCCATGCACCTAACATTCATGTACAATCTATACTACATGCAGATAAATTTATTTATATTATCTTTGATATATTAAATGCCTAACTAATTTTTACTAAATGCATAATATTTTTGTACGTATAATCTCTAAAGTGGCTTAAAATACCCATTTAGTTACATCTTGTATATGTATACAATTATTATTATGCAATCTTTTTTTACCTGAATCAAAACAATAAGTTAAATAAAACACAATAGCCCACAAGGCATCCTATCAACTACGTCTATGGACAATCCTAATCTTTTTGTCTCAAAATGTTGTCTTAGGAATTTCCTTCACGTCCTCTATTAAGGTAATAGGCTGTTAAGGATCCTTAATGTGGTTACCTAATAGGGATTCCATAGCGTTACATTTGGTGTGGATAGAAGAGAATAAGGTAGCATTAAATTGCCGGTCATTCGAGACTTGTAACCAGATTTTTCTAATTAGGTACACTAAAGGAAAATACAATAGAAAACATAATATGACATGGGTTTTTTTAGTTTCACTCGCTAATGTACGGTAAAAGAGCTGGTAACGGTTTGTCGCTTCAATATAAATTGTGAAAAAACATAAATCGGTTAACATAAACATAATTTAAAATGAATCAGTAGATAAAGGAGTCATTAAAAGTGTACACACGATTCGATTTTAGTAACAACAAGTGGACATCCACAAATCCGTTCGCGTAGACTACAGTAAGTAGCTTTCGAGCCTTTTCGTTAAAAACAAATTAACAAATAAACAAAAATGCCCATCACAATATGTATATTCTCGAAAACTGCATCCAAATCGGTTGAGTCGTTTCAGAGAGTTACAATTTTATTATAATTTGTATACCAGATTTAATTTGCAATCGTATTGGATCGTATGGATCTAATTGAATCCATACGATCCAATACGATTGGATATAAAGTTGAAGATTTGTAAGTGTGGACGTACAATCAGATTGTTTCAACAATTCAATTGACAAATCTGTCAGGTAAATTAAATCGTAACGTGTGAAAGATAATTTTAGCACTATGGGTTTATTACCTAACTGCCCTTATAACATGTTTACACGTATATTAATAATCAAAACACCAATCACTGCTTCAATGTTTATCTTAATGAAGCATAAATTACAATACGAAATCACTATCATTATTCAGTTAACAAACGTTAGTGTGAAAAATGTAATAAAAGTCGATAAAGCAATTTACGGTTTTTGTCAGGACTGGATGCCTACGGCCTGAATATCGGATGCCTATGTCAAAAAAGGAACTTCCAAGTTTCTGGTCTCTTAGATCTGCTTACTTCTGTTGGTTGATCAGTCAGTCAGTCATTCAGCACAAATAATTTTCTATGTGTAGAAGTATGTATTAGAATAAACCTAATTTCTGCCAAACCTTATTGTTTTTTCATCTCAGGTAGCAATAACAAAGAGTGGCCTGCCAGCATGCCGCCGCGTCGGGATGGGATATTGCCCGGAGGACGCGCGTGACACAGCGGACACTAGGGATATGCCTATGGATATCGATATTTGATTTTTTTAAACTATTTACGTTTATTTATGTACTTAATCAAAACAGCGTTACAGCGACCAGCCTTTTGGGCACGCTGTCGTCAGTAAAGGATTTTTAGGCCATTTTATATTTATTCATATTTTTTCAGTAAATAGATAGTTTAATATTTAGTTTTAATTTTAAGTGTATTAATTCATACATTCGAAATTGTTTTATTTATTACTGAAAAAATCGATACAAATACCGACAAATTATATTGATATAGAAATACTCTATGATACAAATGTTGTCTTATTAGAGTGAATAGTTTGTTACACTGTTTTATATTTTTGTTTCAGCCATAAATGAGTCGTAGGCTTTTGAAAGTACACAATTTCTGGCATTTGACGTGTGCTAATGAAAATATCGATAAGAAAAAAAGGATATCGATAGAAGCTGGACACATCACTATGCCACTCACGAATCCCGACGTACACTTCGATTTACTTGGTAAAAATACGTGAAACAAAAAACTTAACGCTACTACGGAAAATATATTTTTCTTCTAGAGGGGTAAGCACGAATTTTTTTACGCTCCATAATGCGATCGACTAAAGAAAATCTATGAGATTTGATGATGTGACGACAGTTTTCTATTGAACCAGTCCAAGGAAACGACAAAAAAATTATGAAAAAAATATGTCATTTTATTGCAATCAATATATTCGTTTGATTCGCAAAGAACAAATATACCTATCATTTTAATTTTAAGATTTTGACATGGTATCTTTGAAAAAATGTTTGTTAACCGATTCCAGGTGGATTTATGTAAAAAAAATGCCCCCTTATTACCTAACTAGCAAAAGCAAAGCGATAGCGAAAATTGTACAAAAATCGCTGATTGCTTGTCAAATTCGTATTACGTAAAACGAATTTCAAAGGAACTTTGACATTTCAAGGCGAACTTTGTACAATTTTTGCTATCGCTTTGCTTCGGCTTTGCTTTTGCTTTTACGTAATTAGGGGGCTGATATTAATGTAACTTTAGACCTCAATATCTTGGAAACCAGTGGTTTCCCAGGGGTGCCTCCATAAAAAAAATGATTGTAATATAACAAAGAATACGGAGTATTAAAAGAACAACTTTGTAATTTTACACCCAGCATTAATAAGTTTCATGAAATAACCTTATATCTATGTTTCCTTGTGAACTCAGAAGGTAAGTTTGGTGGTTTATGGCCACCTCAAATATATTATAATAGAATTTTATACGAATTTATAGCCATAAAGTTCAGATTTCATATAGCATCATAGAGGTAAGGTCAAGTACAAACTCTTGCAGGTGGAATAGACATATATACAATGTTGATATTTTCATACAAAGAAAGTAATAAATCGATCGAACACATCGATTTTTGTTTTTTATTTATTAACCAATTAAATGGTCAGCAGCCACCGCCACAGCTCTCCACACGTCATCAACGACAACTGCTATATCTTCTTCAGCTATCTCTTCGAATTCTCCATTAGCAATATCAATGTTAAACGCATACAAAATACCACTATCTGATACATAATCCGTGCTTGTACCAGATATTCTTTCACTCGCACTAACTGAGCTTACATCGACGAAATACTCATCGCTTCTTCCACCTTCCTTAATAGCTTGAACCATTTCTAAACCCAGTAAATGATGCTGCCTGAACATGCCACTTGCGGCAAATTCGTATTGCCAAGGGTACGAAATGTAGCCTCCATTAGTGTTCTGAAGGGAGATATAAAGCCTCAATCGATTCCCATACTCCTCGATCAAGGATCTGATCATAATGGACTCGGGTTCAGAAAAAGCATCAATGCCTCGGTAGAGGTGACTGCAAGCACTGCTGCTTGAGCCAGAGAAGCCAAAGTCGATGTCAAAGTTGCGGTTAATGTTCACTCCTGGACAGATGAGTCCTAAATTACTGCTGGTGCTCAGGTTTTTGGTCCAGAAGCGCAACTGAAAAGAGGATTACGCATTTTTAATCTATGTATAACGTAAGTAAGACTGCTCTTACGGGTAAAGTACATAGGTATTGCATCCATAAGATAAGAAAACTCTTTATTGCACTATTAAAATTGTATACAAAGGTGATCTTAATGCTACATAGCTCTTCCAGTTAACCAGTATTCCTGGAGATAAGTTTGAGAATTGCTCATAAAAATAGATATTAAAAATAATAATTATATCCATATTGAATGCACTTTCTTGCTCCATGCATAGTATCCCGACCCGTGAGCATAGTCTAGTTAAACGTATGTATTTACTAGGCACTCACTTAGACAGTAAGCCAAATTTAAGCCAAAGTAATGCGAGACGAAATTTGCAGGACGACTGCGCTAGAAGGAGAGTTATGTTCTTCAAGTGTATGTATATACGTATATTTCTTAGGCATGGTTTAGCTAGAGCATAAACGGCTTCACGCATTTGAGCTTGAGAGGTATCATCATGAAGAAGGTATAAAAGAGGAGGTGGGACTATGAAGTGAGTCGTGTGGCAATCGTGAGGCCATTACATCATGATAGGGGCGGAGCTTAGCACCAGTGTAACGCAGTAACTGTAACCACACGCTTGTGCTACGAAATGTAACCGTATTAAAATTACAAAGACACTAGCGCTTTTATCAGGGTATTTTTTTACTAAAACGTAGTATAATATTGCCATCTAGCGATGAGTGATTGCACTAGTAAAACAATCTTGAACCATAATAATGAGCAAGTAGTTTGACTAGTCACTACAAGGTGGTTTCTATGTAAATGGGCAGGGCTACAGTGTTCAATGCTCCCCTCGTCCCATACTTCACCCCCGCTCCGCGGCACACTATTTTTGTATGTAAATATACTTAGCCGCTACACCTCTTTTATTTCTTCTCCATGGGTATCATCAAGATTCGTCTTAGTCTGAGAGTGACATTAGATCAAAATTTTTACGCATACATTTTTTTCTATGAGTAAATCCATATTTAATTACATTGTAACTAACTGTAGTCGAATTTCGACCATCTGTCAATACCAGATAATAAATATTCTAAAGCCGACGACCTAACGCGTCATTTTGAGATCAAATAACAGTGATTTAAAGAAATCAACCTATTTATTCGATGTGAATGTACATGTGTATCTAGTTCATTAAATAATAAATATCCACTGTTGCTTTATACTCGTACTCGTACTCTGGCACGAGGCAACATATTATATAATGTGACAAAGGTAAATTTCCTGTGAACTTTGTGAATAATTATCATTGAAAGATTACATTAAACTATCTAGCCATACCCACCTATGGGTACCATACTTTGCTCTCTCCAAAAACCTACTTTATATTATAATGTAAAAGTAAACCATCATCATCATCATCATCAGCCTATTGCAGTCCAGGGCACGCCACAAGATTGCCATGGGGGGTATTTGCATTTGGGGCAGGCGGATTGGAGACCGCAGTTTATATTTTGGACTATGTTGTCAACACGAGAGGCGCTGCTGCCCACTTCCCGGAAACCCTTAATCGCCTCGTACGATACCCACGGGCAGACATGGGGTGGTACGAATTCTTTTCTGCAGGCACCACGCGGCCAATACCTACCCCAGATTTAAAGCTGTCTGTTAGCTGTCTGGCTACTATACTTTATTACTATTCTGATGTCGAGCTCCACTAGAATACCTCAGCTGCACCTCCTACTGTGTATATCGTAAGAGTCGACAAAGTAACTCAGGGGCTCTCTCTCAGATGATGTGCTACGAGTAGTTCGTCACTAATCTTTACCATCTAGCCCGGCTCCATGCTAAACGTGTCTGTCGGATATTCTCCGTGATTATGCACTTCTGGCTACTCCATTTTTTGGAACACAGTCTTGTGTATAGTAGGGTTGCCATCGCAAAACTTTGAAAAACAGGATTTGACATTTTGATTAAAAGACAGGACTATACATATGCGAGCCCAGTGACAATACGATTGGAGGGAGTTAGTAGTGTGCGAATTTCAAAACATAGGTCTTTAACACATTCAGTGCCGGTGACTACGTATTTGCTTCTTTTAGGCTTTCTAGAAGTGCTGCTGACGCTTATTTGCCAGGTATCAGACGATGCTTAAAAACTATACAGTACAGCCCAGGACACCCCAAAAAACAGGACATGTCCTGGGAAAACAGGACGGTTGGCAACCCTAGTGTATATGTGTGTATGTTGTACTCGAATTTTGGTTAGCTTGACTACACATATTTATTACTAGTGGAAGTTCGCGACTTCGTCCGCGTGGAACGCAGAAAAAACAAAATGTTGAAATTATCAGGGATCAAAATATTTTCCCGGGATAAAAAGTAGCTTTTGTGTTAATCCACGGTGTCAGCTAACTCCGTACCAAATTTTATTAGAATCGCTCCAGCCGTTTTTAGGTGGAAGAGTAACAAACATCTATCCATCCATCCATCCATACTCACAAACTTTCGCGTTTATAATACAGGGTGATTTTTGGTCGTCAACGTTTCCGAAAACTACGGAATCTCCTCATCATCACGATCATTTTTCTCCATGGAAGCATACCTGGGAAGTGTCTGGTTTCCAAAATATTAGGGTCCAAAGTTGAGTAAATAGACTGCGTTTTTCTGCATAAATGCACATAGACGCGCGTAGCAGGATTTTTTCACGAAAAATAATTAATATCTGTCTATAAAAAAACTAACATAAACACTAGACACTATAAATTTCGCACGATCAAAGAATTAAAAAATTGTTTTAAAAAAAAAAGAAAAATTCCCAGCATTTTTTTTGGCATAAACTTACTTTATTTCATGTATAGAATACGTACCCTTCGTTAAAGGTGGCCACAAAAAAACATCCTGTATAAGTATGATACAATTAGTTTTACCCTAGTAGGCCGCGTGGTAGTAAGTTAGTTTGACCGGGCATTTCCGCACTTAGCCTCTATAAGTGAGGCCATTGTACGTATTTTACCTTACCTGTCTACTCCAACCAAACCAGATTTTCCCAGAAGGTCAGCAGCCTTCTAGGCTTGCTGCAGGCTTCCGACAGTGATGCTGGCGATCGGAGGATCAGTGCCCGTTGTTCGGTCACGCAGTGGTGCCAGCAGAGTAGAATTCGTACCACCCCATGTCTGCCCGTGGGTATTGTACGAGGCGATTAATGGTTTCCGGGAGGTGGGCAGCAGCGCCTCCCGTGTTGACAACATAGTCCAAAATACATACTGCGGTCACCAACCCGCCTGCCTAGCGTGATGACTATGGGCAAATACCCCCCATGGCAGTCATGTGGCGTGCCCTGGAGGAGGCCTACGTCCAGCAGTGGACTGCAATAGGCTGATGATGATGATGATGACATTATGTATTTTACTTACATTAGTATGAGTATATTCATATCCATCAGGGTTAACGACAGGAATAATGATCCAATCATAATCATCCAAATATCTATCCAGCTGCAAAGTTCTTTCAATAACATTGATTGCAGCAGGTATAGTGATCCATTCAGATGGGTTCATCCCTCCTTCGATGATGATGACCGGCTTTTCATCGTCACTTGGCCTGGACAATTTGACGTAGACTAGAGGTCTGTTCTCAGCTGTAACACCAGATTCGATAACTTCTACTGATGCTGTTGTGGTGTTATACAGGTCTTGGATTACGTTTAGGTATTCCAAAATCTGAAACAAACAAGAATTTATTATTTAATCTTCTTTATTAAAAGTGAAAGTTTCCTATGCTGATGCAGGGCTTCATTAAAATACATCAGCTAAGAGATGACTAAGAAAGTCGGGCGTTCTCTCAGGCATATATATAATATATAAATGCTATAAGGTAGCAACGTTTTACTGTTCATTTACATCCGTCCCTGCATTGCTAAACGAGACTGTGGGATCTGCTTAATGATTTTGTAATTCTGGCTACCCAATTTGTTTTTTACCTCACAACACATTAATTTTATTGTTGGGAACACAGCCGTATGTAAAGGTCAAAGTTTACAAAAATATAAAGATTAATGCTTAGATGTTTGTTGCTCTTTCACGCAAAATCTACGAAACGAATTATGATGATACTTGGCAGTTATTTATTTCACATACAAACATAATATGTAACATGAGATGTGTATATTATACACGACTGTATAATTATATTATACTTTTAAAAAATGTACACAGGTTATTGACAGTTACTCGGACAAAGTTAATGGGCTTGGTTAATAGGAATATAAATGGTTAATGGTACTTACTTCACTATATCTATAGTAACCGTCATAATTGAACTCTCTTGAACCAGTCCTCATGGTATTGATCAAACTATTTTTCTGTGTTCTCAAGTAACTAAAATAAAATACGTCAAATAAGCGAAGGAAATTCATATTAAGCATGGACACTGTAGGCAAAAAAGAAGGTAACAAGGATACAAGGAAGATCATTTAAGTTCTTCTATGAGATATAATTATGTAAATAATACCTATGTAAGTTTTCAGAGTCGTATGTATTCCTAATAACCTAGATTTGTTTTGTATAGCATAATGGTAATTACATCAATAAACTATAAAATATCAATAAACCCCTAGCGGCCGCCAGCGAATTTGTCTGCGTTTTCGTTGCCACCCTTAACGAAGGGTACGTACTCTATACATCAAATAAAGTAAGTTTATGCTAAAAAAATGCAGGGAAACGATGTATTTTTTTTTAAATTACTTAATCGGGCGGAATTTATAGTGTTCAGTGTTTATGCTAGTTTTTTCATAGATAGATATTAATTTTTTCTCGTGAAAAAATCTTGCTACGCGCGTCTATATGCATTTATGCAGAAAAATGCAGTCTATTTACTCAAATTTGGACCCTAAGATCTTGGGAATCAGACAATTCCCAGGTATGCTTCCATGGAGAAAAATAATCGTGATGGTGAGGAGAGTCCGTAGTTTTCGGGAACGTTGACGACCAAAAATCACCTGTATAGGTAGAATTATACTTATATCCCGTTTCTATTAAAATTTAAGGAATAGATGTAGGCTTAGCTACTCTTATTGCATCAGCTATATGCCGGTGAAAGTTCCGTCAAAATCGGTCCAGTAGTTTCTGTGGTTAGGTAGCCGGAACATACAGACAGACCGATAAACTTGTAAAGATGTTATTTTGGTACATGTACCGTATATACATCCAAAAGCGATTATTTTCATTTTACAAAAAACACACTCCAATTTTATTACTCCGTACAGAGCATAGATTAAATTAACATCTACCTACATGCTCACAAAGCTTTTGAAGAAATAAAATAACTCACCTATTCAAATTGTTGATTTTTATATCCACTGGTACTTCTAAATCGCGAAGTCTATCTTCGAACCACTGAGTGAGTTTGGGAGGGACAATCGCCCAGCCAGACCTCTGGTACTTCACCGAGGGCTGCCTCAAGTATTGTATCTCCTCGTGTCTCAGTTTATCCATGCGGTCTTGTTGGAGTTGGTTTTGTAGGTTTATGCTATATACTTTATATCTAAAAAAGATTCAATTTGATTTGTAATTGCCTGGTACATTCTGGGTATCGTCCCTGTAGACGGCAAATTTGTAAATATTATAGAACAATAATGTTCTAGATAATTATTATACTATAGACTCGTTATTCTCATCATCAGCCTATTGCAGTCCACTGCTGGACGTAGGCCTTCCCCAGGGCACGCCACAAGGCTGTGCACTGCCATAATCACCACTCTGGGCAGGCGGGTTGGTGACCGCATTTTGTATTTTGGACTATGTTGTCAACACGGGAGGCGCTGGTTATTCTAATTTTATAATGTGAGTTTCTATAGTTTTAGTTAGTATATGTTTATTTGTTCATTCAGCTTATACCCTATAAAGCATATATAATTAGTATCTTCGGATTTTTTTCGGAATTGCTATACATTTAATGAAGATAGGTAATTTCACACCTTCACCTTTTCCCTTATCTTTATTATTGTATTAACAGCTGCTGTTATTTACGTGTTATTATCTTTATCAGGGTGCTGTTACAATGTTTGGGCCACGATATGGTTATCGAATAAGTGATTTTATTTAAATACTTCAGCTTCACCCTCTCATCGAAACATGAAAAGAGATGGTAAAATTCGTCATCCGAGTAATTGACCCGGTAGCTCAGTTGGTGAGAGCACTTGCGCGGAATGCAGAGGTCGTGGGTTCGAGTCCCACTCGGGTGAAGAATTTTTTCCATTTCTTTATTAATAATTTTATAATATGAAAATACAAACATAAGATTTATATTATTATGTCTTATAGCCACGTCCTCGCTTATCGCGCAGTGTGAAATAGCCCGCGTAATCTATACCTACAGTGTAAAAAGGTGGCGCTGGATTTACTCTGCTACTAGGTAGGTCACCCATAACAGGGTTAATCATCGTAGGTTTCGCCACCTGAAACAAGTTATAGTCGGAAGACTAGAGGAACTCAGGAGCGTCCTCCCAGGCAGCTTGCCATTGATATTTTATGTTTGATACATGATGATGATGATCTCCGACCGTATTTTGGCCAAGGCGACCAATCTCTACGGAGGTTGCCCAGGTACGCAGGAGATATTATAGTGCACAAGTGTGTGCGCAAACACAGATGCACTCTCTATTCCGTTACTTTAATAATCCGATGGGACGGAAAGCCGACACAACCGGAGAGAGATCAAGCGCAGGACCAACGGTTTTACGTGCTTTCTGAGGCACGAGCTAAGTGACAATTTTGCAACATTAAAATCTGTACATAAAATAAATTCATTGGTACAGGCCCGTGACTGGGATCGAACTTACGCATCCCGCCTGGAAAGTGCACGTCTTAACCACTGGGCTATCACCGCTATATATATGTCGTGGCCATATCGTAGAATTGATCATTTCATGAGAATGGTCGAGCATTTCATGAAATGGTCGCAGTCTATTTACATGAAAAGTTCAACTGTCTATTGGCCACATCATGATATGGTTTGGGCAGATCGATGATTAAAAATCGTTTCTCGATATGGGCAACTAAACGCCCGATCATTTCATGAAGTGGTCAAGATTATTGATCATATCGTAAAATAGTTACATGAATCACCGGTAGAGGCGCTGCGCGCGTTTTATTTATGTGTGAAGATGGCGGATTCCTTTTTAGGTTATAAAACAAATTAAAGAGAGTAGGGTGACTATGACAGAAGAAGTTCACCCTGGATAGTGTGTTATATTGTATAATCGTATATTAGACTTAATGGTGGTTTATAATAATATTGTTAAACAAAAACCTTAGATTACGATAGGTTAGGTTAGGTTAGGTTAGACTATGACAAATGACGCACGAGCCGAGCGAGCGGAGCGAGCGTGCCCAGGCAGCGTCCGGCGATGTGCCAGATGCGAATCGCTTTTGTAGTCTTTTATGTTTTTAAATATTATATTGTGAAAATATCACATAAATAATAGCAAAAAAATCATACCATCATACCTTATGGTATACTTATATATGGTGTACGGTATATATTATTTATATAAGCTCTTACCACATTCGGATTTTATGGACACCCTGTTAATACGATTTGGCCAAACGTGGATGACAAAATCGTGAAATGTAGACGATTTAACGATCTGGTCAAATTGAATTGGCCACTTCATGAAATGCGACCACTTCATGAAATGCTCGACCATTTCATGAAATGATCAATTTAACAATATGGCCACGACATATACATATCACACATATAATATACATAACACATAGCTGTGTTCCCGAAATTGGGTAGCCAGAACTGCATAATCATAAAGGAGACCCCGCAGCCACGTAGCATAACGAGAACAGATGTTTAATGTTCACAGACGTCATGTTGCTAGCTTATCGCCTCAAAGTAGACATGGGTAACTCCGGACACAACTATATCCTCGGATATATATCCAGAGGTGGATATGAATCAACTCCTTCACTTTAAAGAAAGTTACCATATCCTATATCCGACCCACTCCGACCTACCGAATAATGCCGAAGATAAGAATAAGTGAGCGAGAAGGAATGCGAACGCGCCGGAACGCGCTGTACTATCGCAGTAGACGCATGAGCGCGAATGTAACGACATTACACGAGTATATACGAATACTCACGAGCGACAGGCATGCCGTTTAGTTCCTTGCAATGTTTGTTTTGAAATATTTGTTTTCGTAATTATAATTTTCAAAATTTCTATTTTTTCCGTTTTATATTTGATCTTAAGTATTTTGTTTTTAATGTAAATAAAAGCTGTTTGGATTTGGAATTATTTTTAGGACAATAGTTTTAGTGTACCTATTTAGTGATTTTTAAATACGCCAATCAAATATTCTAATTATTATTTGGATAGATCATCCCAATCATATCTCGGTTCGCTTAATCTCTTCATTCCCGGATATGTGCGCGGAGTTGGATCTGTTAAAAGGACACCTACAGCAACCTAACCAAACCAATCCCAGTCATATCTCGCTCCACTTAATCTCTTCATTCCCGGACATGCACGCGGAGTCGGATATGTTAAAAGGATATACAGTCAAACCTGGGTAAGTGAGAACTGGATAAGTGAGAAAACTCCATAAGTGAGAGTAATAGCCAGGACCCGTCATTTTAAGCTCCCAAAACCTCTATTAGCGAGAAACAGAAACCTCTGTAAGAGAGAGTCGTTTTTCCCTCATGGACCTCCGTAAGTGAGACTGCTACTTATCTATACCTCTATAAGCGAGAGATGAGTTAGAGAAAAACATTCAAAATACAAAAACAGAAACTCAAACGAAATTGATAGATTTTTTAAAGTGTAAACACATAAGTTCTAAATAAAATAAATTTACATTAGTGCATGAATTTTTGTTTTGTTTTCGTAAGCATCTTGATACCTACCCTTATAAAGTACTTTGATGTCGAAATCTAATGTACATAACATATACATATTATTAAAAATATATATGTATACACGTACATAATATATGTTGTGCATATTATGCACATAATTTTATCATATTACATATTTACTACAATCGTACTTACTGTAACTTGTTATTGCTGCGTACCTCTATAAGAGAGAAACGCTACCCATGTACCTGCATTAGCGAGAAACTCGGGTTAGTGAGAAACCTCTATAAGCGAGAATGAGATTGTGCTCCCTTGAACTCTCGCTTATCCAGGTTTGACTGTATATCCATAGTCGGAGTAATTTGCTACATGTTTAATCCTTTCCCGGATATGATTAGCCCATGCCTACCTCAAAGAATAACCGTGTTATGTTTGTGACATATGATCTCTTTCGTGATCCGCTCCGATATCGCGTCGCCCCATCAATCCCCGGCGGTTGCAGTTTTCGTGCGCTCGCGCATGTTGTATTTGTCCCCGAAAAGCGGCGATAGGCTCACCCCTTACCACGTGGAACTGAATCGGATAAATTGTGAAAAGTGGGTGGACGATTTGCACACTTCTGCATCCCCGAACCTCTTTGGGGGGATAATGGGCGTGACTATACATGTATGTGAGACACGCCTCGGTCTAATGCAAATTATTCGAAATTATCCCTCTTTCTCAACAGATAGACAGATTAACGTATAAAGTGATTCTATTCAAGTTTCTTTTTTATATTGACGTACAAAATACAATTAAAAAAACTTACAATTTACCTATATCAATTTAGCAAAAATAATTTTCATCAAAATCAGCACAGGAGCACAGACAACATTATTTGTTGAAATTAAATAAAATATGAAATAAACTCACTTGGAATATCCGTCATGCTTCGATATCACAATACCGGTAAAACAAAAAAATAAAAAACTCCTCCACATTGCTGTTTTAATTAGTTATAATAAGTTAGTACATATTACTGATTAATTAAAACATACTCTGGGATCAGCAATCAACTGAATTATAAAATCTATTAATCGATATGAAACTACTGATATGAAAGAGCTTACGTTTATCGGAATGTATATTTTTATCTTTATAGAAAAACATGTCATTATATTGCTCTATTAAAATCAGTTTTACTAATAGAAAAAAATAAAACATCAAAAGAATGTCGCTATAAATATACAAGTAAATACGTTGCATATTCATTTTTGTTTTTACGTAAAGGTATTCGATGAAAACCTTTGTAAACCTTTTATAAAATACGTAAAATAAATAAATGTAAGCGTGTAGAGTTATTGAATAGTTAATTTAGCTCGTAAAAATACTTTAAAACGGATTCCTTTTTATAAAATATGGTTTATATATACAAAGCGAGGTCAATTCTATTTGTCATAGTTTAACGAACTAATTTGACTTGCCTTAAATTGCACATAGTACTAATATCTTAGAGCAACGGAAGCGCGCGTTGCTCTAAGAGTAGTACCTATATACTACTAGTGGACGCCCGCGATTTCGTCCGCATGGATTGCAGAACAAACAAAAATTCTAAATTACCCGGGATAAAACTATTTTCCCGGGGTCAAAAGTAGCCTATTTGTTAATCCAGAGTGTCGGCTAACTCCATACCAAATTTATTGACATCGCTCCAGCCGTTTTTACGTGAAAGAGTAACAAACATCTATCCATCCGTCCATCCATCCATATCCCTGCGCTCCCTTTCAATATCTGCTTTATTACATAGATCTTGACAAGGTTTTTATGTTTACCTTGCGTTACAGTGTCCTTATGAGTTTATGTAATATAATGTAACAAAATTACTTTAAGGTAAATAATACAAATTTATAATTTCTCAGATTGTATTTACAAATTGCGTCTCAATCTATAGCTATTGCGAGCATATCGAGCACCAGCTTTAATACCCTCCCAAGTCTCAATACCAGCTTGTTCAATAAAATCTGGATCCACCAGAAAACCTGCAGCAGTACCAAGTCCGTACCTATGACCTGGCAGTTCATACGTATACGACAATGGCGCCAACGTTTGTCCAAAATCTCCAGCGCTGCCAGACGCCTCATAAAGCACTAAAGCGACATTGCCAACCACATAATTTGGGTTCCAACTAGTTTTCACAGCATCGATGGCAGTGGCCATTTGGACGCCAACTAGATGAACGATCAAGGCGTTTGCTGGAAGCTGGCCAGTGCCGTAGCCATAAAGGATCATGCTGCCAAAGCTGTGGATGTCAAGGAAGAGCTCAAGCCGGTCACTGTTCTCCAGCATAATATCTCTGATGATGGCGCTCTCAGGTTCGGAGAAAGGGGACCTGCCGTGGAAGGTGTCCATGCAAACGATGTTGCTAGAGGCTACAGACCAGTTGATGTCAAAGTTTCGGTTGAGGTCCACGCCGGAGCAAATGTTGCCGGTCATGTAGCCGGTAGCTCGGTTCTTGCGCCAGAATCTAGTCTGTAAGGATAAATTGCGCTTATATTTACGTAAACCTTAAAATAAATGAAATTTTACTTGATTAAGACAAATGTGACTAAGGTTCGATTGTGCCAACCTGTTATTTCCACTTAGGGACTCAGATCGGAAAAAAATACTCTGTCCCTGGTTTAGTAAGATGATTAAGTACAAATCAAACTTTACTAAATCTGTCTCCCTATTAAAGGAAAAAGCAGGGTGACAGACCGGGTGGAATAATCCAAGATTAGCCTTTCGCTCCACACAAAGCCTGCCTTCAATTAAACTCAAGAGAAGAGTTATTAGATTTTTACTTAATTCTTATTTCCCAGTATCTGACGATGATTGTGGAACCTCACCTCATCACGACTGTGTTCATATCCATCAGGATTGGCAATTGGTAAAATGATCCAATCGATATCCTCAACAAGGTCCTGCTCGCTAACGTTGATGACCAGCTTCTCAATGGCATGAAGAGTAGCAGGTAAGGTGATCCACTCTCGAGCGTGGAGCAGCGATTCTATGAAGACCACCGGTTTACTGGGATCCTGAAAGAAATATATAATAGACATCATCATCATCAGCCTATTGCAGTCCACTGCTGGACGTAGGCCTCAATACGGGAGGCGCTACTGCCCACCTCCCGGAAACCCTACACGCCTCGTACGGTACCCAGGGGCAGACATGGGGTGCTGCGAATTCTACTCTGCTGGCACCACGCGGCTTGGGTGTCGAATATAATAGACATGGGTATCGAAAATTGTTTGATTTAAATTTTTGACGTACTTAGAGTAAAACTACGAATTTCAATGGATGAGTGGCTTTTAGGAAATGAAACTATGACATTGTTTGAATTCAATCGAAGACAAAAATAATTGCGATTATACGCTAAGGTTGGAATATTGTGTATTTTTGAGAAAATATAATGTTGAATGTGAGATGGATAGATAATCTAGTCAAGGTCGCAGGTATCTGCTGGAATCAGGCCGCTTCCAACCGGTCGCAGTAGAAGTCATTAGGAGAGGCCTAAGATATAAATAATATAATGTCTCTGACTTTATTTCGGTAATAGCGGCCAACCTCAACGGAGATTAGCCAACTATACAGAAGTATTATAAATCTCATAGTCCAATGGACGGAAAACCGATACGACCGAAGAGGGCTAAAGCGCAGAAACAACAGTTTTACTACATTAAAATCCACACACGAAGAAAAATCTTTGGTACTTTGGTTTTTTAGAAGGCCACGTCTAAACCATTATGCTACAACCGCTTATATTCAGGAGAGGGTAGTGGACTACTCATAGCTGTAAGGATAGTGAAATGTTAAAACCTGAAAGTTGGTGGTGGATATCTTCAAATATTTGATAGGTCTTCCTTCAAAGCTGACACCAGCGTTCACCAGGGTCACCACGTTAGGGTATGCTTGAGCCAAGTCTTCCAAATATTGATCCACCTGTAAGGCAATAAAATAAAATATTTAATTAAAGAAAATAAAATTGACCCGGTGGCTCAGTGGTAAGAGCGCTGGAATGGAATGCAGAGGTCGTGGGTTCGATTCCTACCCGGATGAGGAATTTTTTCCATTTCTTTATTAATAATTTTATAATAAAATATTTTATAAATGAAATTGTATTAGGCAGTGAAATTGTAGGTAGTGCAATCGGATCTGATAACTCATAACTTTTCGCAGTTATGAGTTATCAGATCCGAGCGTCAGGTACCGGTGGTGGGCGCACCCATTGTGAATAAAATATTTTAGTAAAAAATCTACAACACTTGAAAAACTTCAGCATCTTAAGTATCTGACGTTATTGTATTGGGGACTTAAAGTCACAGGTTTATTTTTCCAGATTGTATGAACATTCTGAATTATTTCTGAATTCTACATACTATGAAGAAAAATATTATTACAAATATTATTAAGAAAATGAAAAAAATCTTCACCCGAGTGAGATTTGAACTCACGACCTCTTGCATACCGTGCTTTTGCTCTAACCAACTGATAGCTCAGGATAGGGTCAATTATCTCGGATGACGAAAATATATAGATTCTCTCCAGTGGACTGTTTTTATAGAATTGCGCTTGAAATACATACATGTTACACTTTGTACCCAATATACACACATATATATATCAGCCTAGGCAATCTACTGCTCGACGTAGGTCTCCCCCAGGGCACCCCACAAGCCTACTGCCATAGGGGGGTTTTCGTCCATAGTCATCACACTGGGAAGGTGAGTTGGTAACCGCATTGTTATTTTCAGACTAATTTGTCAACACGCAAGGCACTGTTACCCGAATCCTGGAAACCCTTAATTGTCACATATGATACCCACGGGCAGACATCGAGTGCTGCTATTCTACTCTGTCGATGCCACGCGGCATTGCCTTTCTATATAAGTTGTTGTTTAATTAATGTGATCTTACTTCAGCATAACTATAGGTGGTGGTAGGTGGTAGTGCTCCGACCCTGGTCCTGTTGGCGCTCTTCCGTGAGGCCTCAGCCAGGAGTCTATCTTCCAAGTCCAGTAATCTAAAAAAAAAATAGGTACACTTGGCGGTAGCATAGGTTTCGACATTATAAATAATTTAAAGACTAACACTTATTAAATACTAAATATCATCGTCGTCAGCCTATTGCAGTCCACTGCTGGACGTAGGCCTCCCCCAGTGTACGCCACATGGCTCGATCTCCCGTTTTTACCATCCAGTCACTACCAGCCGTCCTCTTTAAGACATCGGTCCATCTGGCCGGAGGGCGCCCAACGCTACGCTACTGTGGTTACTGGTATTAAATATACTGTGGTTATAAAAAACCCTGCTATCTTTCAGATAAAGTTTGTGGGAAATACTTTAGATATTACCAAAGACTCGCAGGTATGTCCAATAGTTACAAGATTATTAACATTTCCATATTTATTCATTTGAAAACCATTTTAATATATTTGAAGAGCTGTTGAGAAACTTTCACGAAGTCAACTTATTAGTCTCACTTCGCTATCTGGTTTGCTAGAAGAAATATCTTGCAGAGATAAACACGCCTTTGTATACATTTATTTTGCAAATTTCTCTGTATTTATTGTATTGTTTTGTGTACAGTTTTCATCAGCAATTAATACTCACTCTTTAATGTTTTCCACTTTCACAGTAAACTCCACACCAGTCGTAGACAAGACATCCTCAAACTGGTTTCTCAAGGCCTTGGAGACCAGGATCTGACCTGGTCTACCAGGTGCTGGGCTGGACCAGAAGTCTAGAGGCAGCAGTTCCTCTAGACTGTTGACCAGCTTCGCTTGATGAGGGCTGGTGACCTTGACCTCAAAGAGGGTATGGCTGAAGAAATAAAAAAGGATTTTTAATTGTGAATTTTTTGTATTAGTTACGTATACAGGGTGTAGCAAAAGAGGTAGGTTTGCTACTGTCCGTAATAAGCCCACTATAAGGAACCTAACCACAAAATTTGAATCAAGTTTTTTTTATATGAACATTCCTGATTTGTTTAAGAAATCTTCATGCCCATCTGGAAAAAGAAACATATATGATTTCGAGTCTGAAATTTTGTGAATAGGTTTTCTATAGTGGGCTAATTTCATAACATTTATATACATACATACATATATATTATCACGCTTTTACCCCTTACGGGGTAGGCGGAGCACTAAGGGCCGATAGAACCACATGCTGACCAATTTTTATTAGGGTATAGTTGAGATGTACAAGTTCGGTTAGTAGTGATAACATTTCAAATTCGTCATCCGAGTTAATTGACCCGGTAGCTCAGTTGGTTAGAGCGAAGCACGGAATGCGAGAGGTCTTGAGTTCATGTCTCACACGGGTGATTTTTTTTTCATTTCTTAATATTATTTATAATATGTTTTACTCGTGCATGTTATGCCACGTGATGATAGGAGAGTGGGCAAATCTTTATAAAGGCGGGCATTATGCTACTTATAATACAGGGTGTTTTTTCATTGCCACCAAGGGTACGTACTCTATACATCAAATAAAGTAAGTTTATGCCGAAAAAAATGCTGGGAAACGATGTAAATTTTTTTGAAAAAAAAAACTTGACCGTTCGAAATTTATAGTATCCAGTATTTGTGTTAGTTTTCTTATAGCTAGATTTTATTTGTTTTTTTACGTGAAAAAATGTTACACGCGTCTATGTGCATTTATGCAAAAAAAACGCAGGCTATTTACTCAACTTTGGACACTAATATCTTGGGAACCAGTCACTTCCCAGGTATGATCGTGATGATGGGGAGACTCCGTAGTATTCGGGAACGTTGACGACCAAAAATCATCCTGTATAAACTTTCTTTATAATATTAATAAGTAAAGCTTCTACATACCCATCATAAGCCTCATGCTTAGCATAAGCTAAGCTTATAAGCACAGACAAACAAACAAACTGGTAAAAGCCCATAACACTGTCCCAACGTCACTGGTCCCAACTCAATTAATTACCAAGTTGAAAGATTTATCAATATATTTATCTGTTAAATACATTTAACTATTATTTATCAAGCATGCATGTATTAAAAATCGATTCATCAAAAAGTTATCATGTGCGAAATACTAATTTATGTTGATAATTTATGTCTATGTCAAATTGAATGAGAGGTTATGTCCGTCCGAACTAATTTCACGCAATACAAAGCCCTTTCTTCGTTGAAACTATTTCGTCAATTATAATTTAATGCTGTTTAATTAAGCTTTTAAGCAGCTATTATTACGTTACGGGTCTTAATAATTTTGAGGTCAACTCTTTCCTCTGTAGTTCATAATGGAACAATGCAATTAAACACGTAAACCTGAAGTACCTACTGAAGTACAGTAGTATCATGAAAGGATTTTCTCGGCGGACTGATAAGCTTTACAAATTTATTATATCTTTTTATAGAGACGGCTGCAGGATCATAAAGGATATGCCACAGCTCCGTTTTATAGAGACGGCTCCAGGATCATAAGGGATATTTATAGACGGCTGCAGGATCATAAAGGATATGCCACAGCTCCGTTTTATAGAGACGGCTGCAGGATCATAAAGGATATGCCACAGCTCCGTTTTATAGAGACGGCTGCAGGATCTTAAAGGATATGCCACAGCTCCGTTTAGCATAGCAAGGATAGATGTCAATGATCAGCGACAAGTTGCTAGCTCATCGCCTGAGAGAATACCCGAGTTCCTTAGTCGACTCTTACGACATGCACGGAAGGAGATGCAGCTGATGTGTGCCAGTGAGGCCCCGCTTCAGAACAGGACTATATATCTATGTAAATAAATACAAACATATTTTTTGTTTAGCGTTGCCTTGTTAAGAGATGAATCGACAGATTTTAATGAAACGTTCTATGTTTGTTTGACTTGAGTACAAGTACATGGAAAGTTGGAACGTAAAATTAGATACTATAATAAGCTTCAATTTGGTTTCAGTAAACTGAAAAATTTACTTCGACTTACTGAAAACTGATTTATGACCTTATACCGACAAAGTTGAGTACTTAAGTGCGTACAAGACCTAAAAGTTGCACAAAATTATCTGACCTGGTAGATTACTCAGCTTATCGCAGCTAATTTTGCTTGTTCACGTAGACAGTAGTGACACCGTTATTTGTTACGTACGAGTAACTTTGTGTTGGCATAAGTTGAATTAAGTTATTCCCGTAGTGCCCAGTGATTGATGAGGTCAAAGGTGTTGGTTTAAATGGTAAATAAGTAAGGGTTCATTGTGTAGTTATATACCTATAGGTATATAGGTATATACACAGTGGAAGCGTGCTGGGCCCATAACCTATGATAAAACGCAGTATGGTTGGACTTTTGTTCATAGATAATACCATAGATAACAATGCAAAATTTGCATTGTATATTTAATGTAAAGTTAACATTAAAAGAGACTCTATTCCTACAGTTAAACTGTCAAAACAGTTTCACATGGCATTAGTTATCTACCTCTTATTAATAATAAATAAATCATACATATATTTACATAATAATAAAATAATAATTAAATACATGTATGAATTCCACGACTATGAAATATCGTTAAAAATATTATCAATATTTAGCAAACGTGGGTGCAGTATGACGACTGTTTGCCCTCCATACAGTATGAGTTTACTCCTTCAAGCGTTTTAAGTCGAACTTGTCAAAGTCTTAAAATATCAAGAGTGTAAATTACCACGCCAGAAATCTTACCGACCCGTGTCTGTTCGATCATACATTTGTTTAAAAACTCGATAAAAGAAAGCTTTTAAAAAGCAATAAAACTTCACCTGTCTCATTGTTATCATTCAAAATGTACTCGTATTCACTCTATAAACTTAACAAATAAATCAGAAAATAAACATTTAAACAGTGTACCTACGCCCAAACTTTTTACATAAAACCGCTCACCATTTTGTAAACGAATAAAACAGAACAGTAAAATTATATGCAATAAAATTAATGGCCTGAAAAACAATTGAAAATAGGCAAATAAGAAATGTCCCAGAAAATACAGGTAGAAAGGGTTGGAAGAAAATGTCTGTTGTTTATTTTTCAGGCAGTTTCAGCCAAATACTAAGTCCACTGTTATCTTACTTCTTTCTTACTTATAATACTCGTATTATAAACGCGAAAGTTTGTGAGTATGGATGGATGTTTGTTACTCTTTCACGTGAAAACGACTGGAGCGATTTTAATTAAATTTGGTATGGAGTTAGCCGACACCCTGGATTAACACATAGGCTACTTTTTATCCCGGGGAAATATTTTTATCTCGGATGATTTCGACATTTTGTTTTTTCTGCAGTCCACGCGGAAGAAGTCGCTGGCGTCCACTAGTAGGTACGTAATAAGTAAGTAAGTAGTAAATTTGAATAACTACCTATATTTATTTGCCTATTTATTTCCATCTGTCTCCGCTGTACTAAACGTGGCTGTGAGATTTCTTTTATGAGCCAGCAGTTCTGGCTACCCCATTTCGAGTACACAGTCGTGTGTTATATTAATTTTTAATGTATGTGTATTAATTAAATAAACCTGCAACTTAACCCAGCGACAGTAACAAAAGGTCGGGAACAGATTAAAGCATAAATGCTCAAAATAGCCCGAGCAAGTTTCAAAGAAAACAATTTTAGCGCGAATCTATCCGGCTGGCTGTTACACCGAAGTGTAAGAGAAAAGGAGCGAACGAACTGTGTTTCAAAATGACATAGAGTCATAAACTGGTGAAAGTAAGCAAATTATGTTCATTTTCAACGGTATTTTCATAGCTTTCGGCATTCACGTTAAGCGAATAACTGTGAAAACAGCCTACTACGAGTACCTAAGCTTATCCGTATCGTTTAGGACTCACATGATTATCCTTCCAGAATTCTCAAACTTCTCTGGAATATTCATATAATGTTGAAAAATAAATGAAAAAACATGTGTGTGAAAACAAGTCGCTCCTTGAATACAAAAGGGGCACAAATCGAAATCCATAAATTTTACAGGACAGCCAAAACAAATTTTTGAAACTGTTTTTTTATAATATTTCATATATTTATTAATTAAACATAAGATGTTAATATATCATTAGATGCGTATTTATTAGCTCTATCTATCTACAATATAAACTTTGTAATAGATGTTACCTATTAAGAAAAAAAAGCATAAAAGTCCCTTTTGCATTCAAAATTTGAACCAATATAATAAAAAATATGTCAAAAATTAAACACAGTTTTACAAATAAAAATCGTTTATTGTACCTTTTTGGTAAAAAACCGTATCAAAAAGTTTAATCTTATTACTAGGTAAAAACATAAGTGAATGGACACCAGGAGAACATTGTATTAAAAAATCTAAACTAAAAAATCTTAACTTATTATTAAGTAATATAATTGAGATCAACTTTGTACGTAACTATTATTCAGCAAAATTAAACATCTCTCTAAAACAATTATATTTGTAAGAATTATAGAAAAAACAAGAGATAAAACTGTAATAATCATTATCAAAATATAAATAAAATAACCATATTCATTAATAAATTCTCTAAATAACTCAAAAAATAATCAAGTGACGACACTAATTTGTCTCTCTTTAACATTAATAATTTAAACAAAACAAAATACAAGATCAGTTCTAAAGGCACATAATTCAGTAGCAAAATATTATAGCTTTTATGTAATAATACTATTGCACAATAACAATCTAAGAAGTCTTACAAAATCACAGTTATAAACACTTTAAGGCACTTTTTACGTAAACTATTTTAAGTTACAAATTATAATCGTTATTTATTATTGTTATGTAAATGTTTGTATGAAATTTATAAGTCTTTATTATCAAAAGGAACTTTTAAAATTAACTATTCTAAATATTATCACAATTAGGTATCTAATAATAAAATTACAAATTTTCGTAAAAGCTTTGGTAATACTTAGGAATGATATTTTTCTCAATGAGTTTAAGAATACCCTGTTTTTTAGTTTCAGTTATTTTAAGTTTTTGTTTGTACAGTTTTTTTGGCACTATAGGATTAGCAGACCTTCTTTTTGTCAGCGTGGCTACCGAGGTAAACTCTTCAGTTTCGTATGAAGTCTTGAAGAAAAATTTGTTCTCATAATCTCGATGGACTTTAATAGTTTTTATATCAGCCCATTTGACTTTTTGTCCATCTTCTGTAATAGTGTAATTGCCGATAGCCAGAGATTTTAAATCTAAAAAACTCTCATGCGTAAGTTCGTGAACAACGAAGGGTCTTCCTTTCTTCTTTGCAGTTTTAATAAGGGTTATATACTGATCCGGCACATAAATGGGAGAAGATTTTAAAGCATTCGAAATGTTGCGTTGAATTAGAGAGTGAGCAGCATCTCCTTCATTTTGAGTGTGCCCTTTTATTAAAAAATTATGAGTAACACTCCTCAACTTCGATAACTCATTTATGGCGTATTGGTACGTTGCTAACATAAATTTATTTTTATGTTGGCCACAACAGTTGTCGCTGTAAAATACTACGTCAAAATAGTCAGAAGCTTTCTCATTCAAATTTTTCAAGTACGCGAGCACACACGATCCTATTTCGTTAGCACCACGAGATCCTGCACCTTCATGCCAAACGTAGCAGGTCGTATTATTTGAACCCAGTTCAGTAACAGTAAAATTCAGCGTATTCAATTTTGAAATATAGTAAAAACTAGAGACTTCGCCTTGCGGACAAGGCATCACAGCCTGTAAGTCATATACACATACTATAAAATTATCGCTTATATTTTTTTTATCATTTTCCTTTTGAGCTCTGGCTAAATTTTTTTCTTTCAAATGCAGATCATATTGTATTTGTAAAAGCGTTTTATCTTCAACATTTGCGAAAGCTGTGCAGTCTTCACACTGGTCTTTTTTCGGTTTCCAAAAAGAAATGTTGAAGTCATTCACGAAGATATTATAGTACAGTTTATAAGAAAGATAACCTTTACCTTCAGCTTTACATTTATCGACGTAATCACGGTGCAAAGTAGCAATAGATCGGCTTCCTTCAATATACTCACGCTTAGAGCGAGCGCGACAGTAGTGGCTCTCAATCCTGGGTATGGAGTTAATGTGTTCCTTTGACCTATCCTTCAAAGCAGCATCCAATTTAAATTGATTGCCATGTTTTCCTCGGTTATCTTGCATTTGAATTCCAGTAATTGATCCAGAAAATTTCTTTACAACAGTCCGAATGCTTTTATCTGATATAGCAAGTGTATTCATAAAGAATAACTTGCATACTCGAATGCGTTGATCGATTTTCGTGAAGTAATATGCGTGGTTTAAGTTTTGGCGGGTACTACCAACACGGATGTACCGATACTTTGGCTCAATGTTTGTCATATGGTTGTATATAAATTGCCTCTGAACGTTTAAATCACCAGTGTCCCAATAGGCATTAAATATGGCTAATCGTTCCTCAAATGAAAACACATTTTGACATTTAAATTTACACTTATCTGAACAAACAGGTCCCATATTTTTGGCAGTAATCATTTTTTTCGATTTAGACATAGTTGTGTGTGCCTTCCCGCTATTGATCAGAGTCTTGGTTTTGTTTCTTTTCCATGCTTCTGGATTAGCTTTTCTTTTCCGACTAAGACGCTGAGGATCCACGCTAGCTGGTTCACTGCCAATGCTGGGTGACTGAATATTCACGCTGGGTGACTGATTATGACTGATGGATGGCTGTGTTTCTATATTAGGCGACTGAGTATCCAAATTGACTGGCAGATTATCATTGATGAGTAAGTGAGGTTCTACACGAGAAGGGCCCGGTTGGGGTGAAATACAAAATGGTTTGGCAATTACTTTTGACTGTATATCTCCTTCGGAATCAGAAGATCTTTCATGACTAGGTAGAAAGTTGGGATCTAAAACACTGTCATCAGAAGAAAAATCTGCAATTGATGAACTGCTGGATGTTGATGATCGGCCGGAATTGGTATCAGAGTCATTATCAGAGTCGCTTGAACTGCTACTCGAGTCACTCTGTTCAACAACTATTTTTGGCCTATTTGTGTCTTTGGGATTCGTTACACAGCTTACTTCACTGTCTTCATCCTCTAATATTGATAGGTTAAGATCAGGTTGACTGTCTGCTATAGAATTTGTATCTGAAGAATCAATGGGTAACGTGACGGGTAGACTGAGTGCAGCTGGAGTATTAAAAAAAGTTTTATTTTGCACATTATTATTGTGGCCAGGTAATGCTTGAACTTTTTCCGATTCTTGAACGGAGGTTGCCATATTCAACATTTTTCGTGCTCTATTCATTTTGTCAATCTGTAAAAAAAAAAACATCTTTAACGTTTTATAACTAAAAAACATAAAATACACACAGTTCTATACATATATTATACAGTCCTTAGTACATACACACAATACATACATACATACAATAAAACATACACACAATCAAATATATAACAATCCTTAATATGACATTTTCAATACTAATTTGACAGGAATAACACCTTAATTATATTTAACAAATTTAAGCTACCACCTCATATTTAACATTCAAATTCACAGTCAAATTCACAGAAAATATGAGGCAATGCATTTTAATCACATATTTTTCAACATTTACGAATATCTACCCATATTATTATAGGTCCCTATAAACACTCACTGATATTATTTAAAAAACTTTAAATTAGTGACGAAAGCTACAGGGACAGGGCTTCAATTTAGTTTATATTATTAATTTACAAACAAATAAATACATTTGTATGATTTTTAAGTTAAAAATCACTGAAGTAATAAGAATAGAACAAAATTAACATCAAAATGGTAATTTTTATTTTTAAAATTATAACGAAAACTAAAATTATTATCATGCAAAACGGCCATATTTCTGGCCTTCCCATTGTAGCACGCTAAAAATAATTATTTATTTCACTATAATTTAATGCAAAAGGGACGTATTTCAAAATATGCTACTGTTGTATTATAAAATATAATTATACTTAACTAATATTGGATTACAAAAAGGACGCATTTCAAATATGGCAATTTTGTATTACAAAATATAATAACAAATACTAATGTTAGAATGCCAAACAGACGTTTTCCAAAATATGGCACTTTTGTATTATATATTATGGTTACAAATACTAATGTTAGAATGCCAAACAGACGTTTTCCAAAATATGGCACTTTTGTATTATATATTATGGTTACAAATACTAATGTTAGAATGCAAAACAGACGTTTTCCAAAATATGGCACTTTTGTATTATATATTATGGTTACAAATACTAATGTTAGAATGCAAAACGGACGTTTTCCAAAATATGGCACTTTTGTATTATATATTATGGTTACAAATACTAATGTTAAAATGCAAAACAGACGTTTTCCAAAATATGGCACTTTTGTATTATATATTATGGTTACAAATACTAATGTTAGAATGCAAAACGGACGTTTTCCAAAATATGGCACTTTTGTATTATATATTATGGTTACAAATACTAATGTTAAAATGCAAAACAGACGTTTTCCAAAATATGGCACTTTTGTATTATATATTATGGTTACAAATACTAATGTTAGAATGCAAAACGGACGTTTTCCAAAATATGGCACTTTTGTATTGTAAAATATAATCACACTTACCTGAAACTTTGAATCCAACACAGACGTATTTTGGATTGTGGCACTTTTTCACGCAACCGACGTGCGTTTGCGTTGAATCTCCGGGCGCAACTAACAAAATGGCGGTTTTGCACTGACATTACCTGTCAAAGTGAGCTAATGCAAAAATGGCGGTAAGTTAGTGTAGCCATAATATAAGCAAAAATGATGGGAGTTTTTTTTTCACTATAAAATATAGTCGGTTCAGGTGTAATTTTTGCAATAAAACGATTTTCATTTTTTTTTTAATTGTGGCCCTTTTGTATTCAAGGAGCGAAGTGTCTAATTTTTTCTTTGGTTCTCAGTAATAGAGTGTTTTAGGTACATACTTATATTCATTATGTTTTTCTATTTCATTTTCGCAATAATGAATGTTCTTATACCTTATATTTATTGTTCATAAACATTTTTAACAGATAAATAGTTAACAATGATACTGTACAAACTTGTTATACAGTGTGTAACAAAAAGGTATGTTAAGCGAAAACATATGTAAATAGTCCAAGAGAACCTACTCACAAAGTTTGAGACTCAAAATTACATGTTTATTTTTCTAGATAGTATGGAGAATTTGTTATGTTAACAATTTCTCTTTACTTGCTTGGCTTGCTGGAAGAGATCTCTGGTAGAGATAAGCTTGCCATTGTACATGCATCTCTTCTTTAATGTTGTATACTATATTTCTTTTTGTGTATGTGCAATAAAGAATAAAGAAAGAGAATTCCTTAACATCTCAGGATTTTTCATACAATATTGAAAAATAAACTTGTGATTTAGAGTCTCAAATTTCGTAGATAGGTTCCCTATAATGGGCTTTTTACATAGCTTTTCGTTTAACATACCTTTTTTGTTACACTCTGTATAGTAGATAATGTACAATAAATGAATAAATAAATATTTATACACTTCACACCACATTAAGTTAGTCCCACATTAAGATCCCTAAGGTCTTGTGTCGTGGGTATTTAGCAACGGTATATAAATACATAGATAAATATAGAAACATCCATGACTCGGAAACAAACATTCATCATATCAATGTTAACAATGTTCTTGACTCATTACAGCACGGTGTAATCCTTCCGATTCTTATTCTGGCCTCGTAGCGTACTTCCTTCTTGCCTCGAACGACATATTCATATTTAAATTTATGGCAAAACTTGGAATAGTTAAGGCTAGCCTGAGCAATATAACTTGTTTTCATTGTTCTAGTTCTAAAAGTACGTTACTTTTAACTGCCGGAGGTTAAAAGCGCTTGTTTCGGTAATAAATATTGTGTATTTAATTAAAATTCGCGAAGGATTTTGTAAAAAACTTGCTATAAAATCTCGTTAGTAAAATATATTCTTCGTATAAGTTTTTATATCATTAGAAATAATATTAAGAAATGAAAAAAAAATTTCACCCAAATAATTCTTTAGTATTCTTTATTGTACACATAAATTTTTATCATAGACAGTAAGTAAGAAATGTTAAGAAATGATTTTTTTTTCACCCGAGTGAGACTTGAACTGACGACCTCTCGCATTCCGTGCTTCGCTCTAACCAACTGAGCTACCGGGTCAATTAACTCGGATGACGAATTTGACCATCTCTTTACACTTTTATGTGCATGAATCACAACACGACGTAAGCTCTTTCTGAGAGATTGAAGAGATTTCGAGTGATTGAGCATGCACCGCTCCTCTCCATTCCGCCTCAGTGGAACGCAGCCTAAGACATCCGCGACGGACGGTAAAATGTATGATGATGATGACATTGTATCTCTCGTCGCACTGAACGCGCTGTAAGGTTTCATAGATTTTACCGTCCGTCGCGGACGTCCGCGTAAGTCATCCGCGTCGCATCCGCATCGCACTGAACAAGGCCTAAGGATTGTACAGATACGTTTAGCATAGAGGGACATGTGAAAGATTAGTGACGTCTGACGAGTTGCTAGCTTATCGCCTGAGAGAATACCCGAGTTCCTTAGTCGACTCCTAGGATATGCACGGAAAGAGATGCAGTTGATGTACTCTAGTGTAGTAATAGTAGTGTAGATGATGATGATTTAAATGAATTTGGTTGCGCCATTTTGTGAACACAGCCGTGTTTAATAAATAAATATATATATACTCGTATTCACACACTTCACAACACATTAACTTAGTCCCACATTAAGATCCGTAAGGTCTTGTGTCGTGGGTACATAGATAAGTATAGAAACATCCATGACACGGAAACAAACATTAATATTCATCATATCAATGTTTGCACCTACCGGGATTCGAACCCAGGACCTATGGCGTCGCAGGCAGGGTCACTACCTACTACACCAATCGGCCGTCAAAAAAATGTATAAGTAATTATAATATCGTACCTTCGGTGCGACAACGGCACAATGTCAAAAAAATAGTGTCCTTATTCTACTGTAGAACAAGGGCACATTTGTCAAAAAATGCAAAACACAATTATGCCGTTGTTGTACCGAAGGTGCGATATGTAAAGTATGGGCAATAAGGTGTACTATACTCAAATGTACTTATGCCATTGTGTTAAGGTTCAAAGTCCAACCACAATGTATATGTCTTATTACTCGTGATTGTTTGTAATGAAAGTACATAAGAGAACTAGGTATTTAAGATAATCCTCCTCAAGAGATACATCAATTTTAGATGATAAAGGACCCCAATCAAAAGCCTCAATGAACTCGCAGACGGGAAATGCTAGGTGGCAAAATGGCGGCATTTCCGGCCGGTGATGGCGGACGCCACTTCCGGTACGCGGTCGGGTATGAAAAAAATGCTTTTTACCACATTTTTCACGACTCTTTATAATGCTTTATAGATTATGTTTTTGGCTGTGAAATGGTAAAGAGTTTTTGTTGGATCTTGGTATATTTCATGTTTTTTATGAGATTTTATTCATCTATACTAGGTAGTTAGAGTAGCTCAATCTCACCTTATAATAAGACTAAAGATCTTAGACAACCATACAATACACAGTTATATTACGTTACAAAAATGGCACAGATGTTCTATCCAAAGTTTCTATTAATATCTCTGTACAGGGTGTAACAGAAAGGGTATACTTAATATAAGCGAAACGCTATGATTATTAGCCCACTATACTTTTTCAGATAGTGTAATTCCTAAGCAACTTTGCAATGTTCATACAATTTTTTTTTAAATGTGATTCTCTAATTATGTGGACAGGTTCTATGTAGTGGGCTATTATCATAGATTTTCGCTTAACATACCCCTTTTGTATATTAGTATAATTTTTGTAATGTTACTGTTTCGATTAAGCTTAATTAATTGTGCATACACGCCTAGGACACTAAGTTAGGGTAAAAACTCTACTGTTCTGAGATGTTAAATATTTTTACTTTTTGTCTGTTGTGTTGTCTTAATAAATAAATAAAGTCCACTGCCGTTTCAAAGCCATTCTTTCGTGTAGATACAGATAATTGGCTGTAGATTCTTGGTTTGGTAGATAGAACTAACATGGAAAACTAATCCTGATGATGCCACGGGTGTTGGCGAAACATATGTCGATTAAAATTTTAATTGGTTTTCGGATTAGCAGCTATGTATTTATGGTTGCATGCTAGGTGCTTGGATCTGGCTTCTCGTTGCGACTGTAGTGTCTTGTGTTCGTGATCATGAGTCGGCAGATCCGAGGGTCAGCGGAGGGTATAGGGCCCGGTGGTGGGCGATCCCTCAATAGAGATAGGTATATCGTCGGAATACACTGCCAGCTCCGACCTTTTCCTCGTCCATGTATTTATATCGCTGTTCACTGCCAACTCCTGATACTTTCTACATCCATGTACCTATATCGAAGCGATAGAGCCTTCGCTATCTATTATAAGGCTATAGGCAAGGCGTATTGGCAGTAATTAATCACGCCAGGGACATACCAGGGTGATTACCCTGTGGATATGCTGCTGGCTTTCACAGCTGCGTCTTTCACACGCGCTCCAAACCCGGATTATTAGCTAAGACTGTGATAATCTTTGTTGATCGATGTCAATTTATAATTCATTACTATGTTTATAAGAAACGATATATGTTGAAATCGTATATTCCCGCTGGGCCAATTGGCCGTGTCCCGTAACAAACAAAGGTTTAGGATCTTCGATGATTAGGAAGCCGCCTTAAATGTAAAATTGCCTGCTGAAAGAATTCTTTAACAACATCTTGAAAAATAATTATATTATTATGTGGCAAGTTTCATTCTTCTATTGTAACTACAAGAAAGAGCAAGCTAGATTTTAGCTTCACGAAAACACATAACGGTAATTGGCACAGCACACAACCTCTTGCGCTACAAAAGAAAATTTAAAATACCCACTCCATAGTGTTGTTATGCTAGTATACCTGTATTAAAAATACATGAAATTAAAACTTGCACAGACATCACACAATTTTACAAAGTGAGGGGCTTAGACAATGTAATCATTTCATGAGCCACTGCAAAAATGGCAATTTTAACGAACCACGTCCGTTAAAAAATATAATGAAGTCCAGCCATTATTTGAAATGCTGCGTTAACTTAATGAACTTGGTTGTTTTTTGCATTAAACAGGATGTATCAAAAGTAATATGTTAAGCAGATTGTAACAAAATAGCCCACTATACAAGATGATTTTTGGTCGTCAACGTTCCCGAAAACTACGGAATCTCCTCATCATCACGATCATTTTTCTCCATGGAAGCATACCTGGGAAGTTTCTGGTTTCCAAAATATTAGGGTCCAAAATTGAGTAAATAGACTGCGTTTTTCTGCATAAATGCACATAGACGCGCGTAGCAAGATTTTTTCACGAGAAATAATTAATATCTGTCTATAAAAAAACTAACATAAACACTACACTATAAATTTCGCCAGATTAAGTAATTAAAAAAAAAATTGAAAAAAAAAAATCCCAGCATTTTTTTTGGCATAAACTTACTTTATTTGATGTATAGAGGTGGCCACAAAAAAACATCCTGTAGAATACCCCATCTTTTAGACTCCGTAGAAACTCCTCGATCAGTTTATATACGTTCCTGAACATAAACTAACAGGCTGAAAAACACGTAAGTGTAAAACACCCAATGCTGTTGTCAACCAACTAAGTCATTACCCGACACTATGTCGTTGTTGTGAAAACTTCGCACTGTTTAGATTGTGTTTGTTTTAGGAGCATTGCACATGGAACTATTTATGTTGGTAGACTGTATTTATTTGAACATTGCTCTATTTAAGCTTATTACGTGATATCGAAATGTAGCAGACTGAAGTGGCCACTGACTGGTCACATCTGTCGTAGAACCGATGGACGGTGGAGCCGCTTGGTTCTCGAATGGAGACAGCACCTCGGCAAGCGTAGTTCTGGACGCCATCCGGCCAGATGGACCGATGACTTGAAGAGGGCGGTTGGTAGTGACTGGATGGCAAGAACGGGAGATCAAGCCTTGTGATTGGTCCTTGGGGAGGTATACCAGAGGACTGCAATAACGGATGTCAATTTTATTAATAAGAAGTCCTTTACTCTAATGTGACAGCGAAAATTGTGTTAGTGTGTGGGAGGAGCATGGGGCATCCTCCCGCGCCCCGCACCTCGACTCTAGGTCTAGCATCCTCGGAGGCGATAAGCTACCAACTTGTCACTGAATGATCATAAACATCTAGACCCTCACTCAACATTTCTTTAGGATTCCTTCGTTATCATACAATAATAATTCTGCTTACATTTGGGAACATAGCCGTATTTACGTAACCGTCCCGTGGGAAAAGCGCCTAAGCAAATCGAAAAATGATCGCGCACACCGCAACACAGCGTGACGTCACGTGCAATATTTACAATGCCGACACGGAATATCAATTTATTTGGGAAGTGGCAAAAAAAGTAATTTCGCGGACTTGCGAGCCGCTTGCGTTTAATGTAATGGATTCCAGAGACCAGATTTATTGATACACTGGAATTGAGAAATGTTTTTATCTTTTTTATCTTGTTCCATAATAGGTATTCAAAATTCAAAAAATTCAAAAATTCTAAATTCAAAATCATTTATTTGACATGAAAACATTAACAACTTGTTTGTCGATGGTCATTTTACGAGTATATGTATCTCTATCTAATTTGGAGCCTGCGCCATTTTGAGAACATAGGAACTTAAGCGTCTGGCCCTTGCGGTTCTGAGTTTTTTTTTTTTGGGAAGTTACACATTTAAGTAAGGTAAAGGGTACACAGGGTATAGGATAGGAGAGGATAGGATAGGAGAGCCCACGAACTTTTTTATATTATTTATTTACCTTTAAAGTAGAATATTAAATTAAGTACAATAGCACTTAATAAAACCATAGAGGAATAAGATGTAGACATAGAGTGCTAATGTCATACTAACAGTTTCGATGCACCATTAGACTTTTCGGTGCCTCACAATTCCAGTCCTTGACACTTAGATTGCATTAGTGTACGTTACAATACATTAGTAATGTTGTAAATTACTATACATTACACCAATAGAATCTAAGGACTGGAATTGTGAGACACCGAAAAGTCCAATGGTGTATTTTTTTTATTTTTTTTTTTTATTTTTTTTTTTATTCGGAAAACAAACAGTCAGTTTATCTTAATATACAACTATGAATAAAACTAAACACCATTTACATGTTTTCACATGACTGTAGCAAAAATGCTTGTCTGTTACATAAAACTAGTTAAAGACAGATTGAGAACCATTAAACCACAACCTAGCAATTGTAGTTCTGCAATATTTGGGGTTTGAGTTGAACAAGTCGAGTTCCGAGTAGATAGCCAGCCTGTTAAAATCATGTGCCGATCTAATAAAGAATGAATTTTGTCTATAGTTGCTTAAACTGCGAGAGACAGCAAGGATCGAAGGTATTCTTACAGATCTATTCGGTACTTTAAGAAAAAGTTTTGCCAGTAAATTAGGGGTATCCATTGAGTTTTGAGCTATTTTAACTAGTACAGTTACATCAGCGATTTGTCGTCTAATATAAAGAGGAAGGATATGATGCCTACGACACATTGCAATATAACTTGAATCAAAGCATTTCGATTTAAATTGAATATATTTCAGAAATTTTATTTGTATTGACTCAAGCCTATCTATGTAGATATTGTACCGTGGGTTCCAAACCTGAGAGCAATACTCTAGGGAGCTACGTACCGAAACAGTTAGTATGACATTAGCACTCTATGACATCTTATTCCTCTATGATAAAACCAATGAGATTTGTGTGTTAGTGCTAGGCAGTTTACATCATTGTCCTTTTGTACACATAAGTAATACTTAGGTACTTACAAATAAAATTTTCATTTAAATTAGGCTTCGTAGCGCATGCTACTACGAGTCTAATACTACGGCTCGAGACCTTCGTAGATTGTACTACGAGCTACGAATTTGCTACGATAAAAAACCGCGATGATTTTAAATTATAAGCATTAATTCAACAAAATACATATTGTAGTTCACTGGAGTCAATTTACTAAATAATATCTGAGACTAATAATATAAGATCTTTTAATGTACAAACAATATAAGTCAGTACATAACATGAATATAAATAAGTTATTTGCTCACAAAATTCAAATACAAAATTTATTTTCATGCGCCTAATCTATCGCTTCCTTACGTATTATTTTTCCATCTTTACTAAAATTATATTCAAAAATTATACAGAGCGGAGAAACTTAATTTGGTAGATAAACAAAATGGCTTCCCCTTCGTAAACCAGCGCCATCTATCAAATTAATGAGGACTGCCAATATCAGGCCCTTCTCGGCCCTTAATTTAAGGGTGTGGGTTAAGTTGGCAAGGGCGCAGTTTTGGCGAAAGAAATATTGAGTGTGATATTGTGAAGGGTTTTAGAAATACGTATATGAAGTTATATTCTTACTTCCTTACTAATATTATAGGTACTCGTAAATGTAACTCTATCTCTTTTTCTCGCTTTAACGTCAAAACTACAGAACTGATTTGAATGAAATTTGGTACACAGGTAGTCTAGAGCCTGAGCAATGACATAGACTACTTTTTATTCTGGGAAAATGTTTTTATCTCGGATAATTTCGGCATTTTTTCGGCAACGATAATACTGCAGCTGCTTCTCTTCCCGGGCATACTGTACAAGTCAGTAGAGGGACAAGAGGGTAGGCGATGGGCTGACCACCTGTTACTACTAACCGAACTTGTACATCCCAACTATACCCTCAAAATTGGTCAGAAGTGGTACCATGTGGTTATATCGGCCATTGGTGCTCTGCCTACCCCGTAAGGGATAAAGGCGTGATTATATGTATGTATGAAGAGGAAATACATAGTATAGAAACATCACGCGGTGAGCAGGTTCGCTATTACTAGGTATATGGATTTTTAATCAAACCTTCATCTATTCCAAATAATGTATAAAATATAATCCGCTATTTCTTATGTTCTGTACTAACCCTATCTTCATAGACGAGCAAATCTCCCAGCAAAAGACTTTTACTGAATGATCGCAATTATTCCATTCAGATGAAAGCATAAAATCATAATAATAAATCTCATTCCGTGCGTGTCGTAAGAGTCGACTAAGGAATTCAGGCATTTTCCCAGGCGACAAACAAGCAACTCGTCACTGATCACTGTGATGAGCTTCACTAAAATACACCAGTTGCATCTCCTTCCTTACACTAAGCAACTCCGGTATTATCGCAGGCAATGAGCTAGCAACTTGTATCTGATCATTTACATCTGTCCCCGCTATTCTGAACGGCAGGCTCATTATCTAACACGCAACCGGTCGCAATCGCTAGATAATCGCTGTCAAACATGACATTTGGTATTATCCTACTAGCTAGATCAAAAAGTCTACCCCACACTCATAGATTACAAAATAGGGTTCTTTGAATCAGGCGCGTAGTCGTCTTTTGACGTTTAGCGACCGGTTGCCGACCAATCGCAGGTTAGTAAATAAGCCTGCGGGGCTTTGTCTCATTTCTGATTCTACATTTTCAACTGACCCCGCTAAACATAGCTGTGGGACGATTCTATAGTTCTAGTAACCATATTTCGTGAATACAGCCATATGTACGAGTATAACAGGGTGTAACAGAAGGGTTTGTTAAGCTAAATGCTTTAAAAATAGCCTCGCCATAGAGAACCCATTTCCTAAAATTAGAGACACGAAATCACATGTTTCTTTTTCCAAATATAATTTAGAGAATTCCTATGCAACTCAGGAATATTTATACAATCTTGAAAATATACGATTTCGGGTCTTAAATTTTCTGGATATGTTCATTAAAGTTGGCTATTTTCGTAGCTTTTCGCTTAACATACCCCTTTTATTACACACGTATAAGAAGAGATTTAATTACCATTGCTAGCTCATCATTGGCTTAGCACAAAAAAGCTTAGCTTGTATGATCGATGCGCCCTAGGCGGTTAATTCCGTGCAGTGTACATTTTGTGTGGAAATTGAATCTGTGGCCACATTCAGTGGACGCAGTTTGAATAGTCGTATATTGTGCTGGATCGTTACAGAGTTGTTAATACTAAAGCACATATTATTTCACCTGCCTACGCTTAGTATGAAGTATTTTCTACTAGGTACTCAATACACTAGTACTACCAGTCATGACTTATGGGGCCGAGAAATGGAACCTGACGGTGGGACTGGCTTTCAGATAGGTATGGAAAGGTGCTCGAGATCTCGCTAATGGACAAAGTTCAGAACATGATTATCCGGCAGAAAACCAAAGTGACAGACGTAGTCTCGAAGTGTAGCAACTAACTAGGAGTAAGCGGGTTCTCGAATGGTGACAGCGCCACGGCAAGCGTTGCGTTGGGCGCCCTCCGGCCAGATGGACCGATGACTTAAAGAGGACGGCTGGTAGTAACTGGAATAAATTTAATTGATATAATTGTGAACTAAATTAGCGTATTGAATTTCAAAAGTTTGTAGGGGCGGCAAAAATTGAATAGCCTACTGGCGGTAGATTTGTAAATTCGCCACTGCCTGTATGTATGACATTTTCAAACGTCAGATAGCCATTCAGAAGAATAAAGTTGATGCTGTCTCTATCATGAACAAGTTTTAGAGAGAGACAATATCAACTGTACTCTTCTGGTAGACTGGAAAAATCGGCCCTAAGTAGATCATCTCTATAGACATACAATACGAGCTAGTTTTGAGTCATCAAATTACAACTGTCAACCGCACGCAGTCTGCTACATACGCAATTGCCTTGATTTGTGTAGTTCGGGCCACGCTAATGTGCAGAAACAGATATAGAGGAGATATACTGTGGTTTGTGCCAACCCGACTTGAAGGAGACGTCAACAATGTTGTATAAGAGTATGCTGTCGAATTGGATTCGCTAGGAAAGATTGTTTTATATTTAACTCAGGTCTGTAATTAAACGTCAATTTAATAGTTCTTTATTTCAGCAATTTTAATAATTTGGGTTCGGTAGATAGAACTAACATGGAAAACTAATCCTGATGATGCCACGGGTGTTGGCGAAACATATGTCGATTAAAATTTTAATTGGTTTTCGGATTAGCAGCTATGTATTTATGGTTGCATGCTAGGTGCTTGGATCTGGCTTCTCGTTGCGACTGTAGTGTCTTGTGTTCGTGATCATGAGTAGGCAGATCCGAGGGTCAGCGGAGGGTATAGGGCCCGGTGGTGGGCGATCCCTCAATAGAAATTTTAATAATTTAAAATTACTAATAAATTTTTAATATTATATTTTATTCTATTGATAATTGACATAGTTGGGTTAATAATAATATACAAAATAAAAGGCTTAAATCTAGAACATATTTACAAATAGAAGATTGCCTGCAACTCCTCCACCGCTGGCAACGTGGCCAAAAGGCTGACGGCATTGCCCTGCTGGATGGCGAAGCTAATCCTTAGTCCAAGGTACTGGCCAGCCCTTCGGTTGTGGGATGCCTCAACCAGTCTTTTAGAGATGCCCTTAAAAAGGGCATGGGCACCCGGGCCCCATGGCCCCATGTTTTCAACCCCAAACGGCTCTAATTTTTAATAATTAATTTTAATTCATACGAACTATTCTTATCCTATATTGTAAACAAGTGGACGCCCGCGACTCCGTCCGCATGGACTACAGAAAAAACAAAATGTCGAAATTATCCGGGATAAAAACATTTTCCCGGGATAAAAAGTAGCCTACTCGTATATGTTAAGTGGGACCTGTCACAATATATTCCTGAAAACTGCATCCAAATCGGTTCAGCCTTTCTGAGATTAGCGTGCACAAACGCACAGACAAACAGACAATAGTTCCAAAAAAGTATTCTTTAATATATAAGTTAAGATTACATAAAATATCCTCACATTTATAAGAGTAAAATGCCATACGCATTAATTCATAAGTATTTTTTTTTACAATTAGCTAGGCAAACATTTGACCGCCATCGTGCCTGATGTTAAGCAAGATGCGGCCTAAGGTGGTACATGTTTGCCTAGAAAGTGCCTATTCTAGCTTTGAAGAGACCAATGTTGTAGTGCTCGGGAAATACATCGGCAGGAAGTGCATTCAACTCCTTAGCCGTTCGCATTACAAACGAGTTAGCATAACGTTTGGTGCGGATGGGTGGGATATCAACAACATAAGGGTGATACGCTAGTCTGCGTCTAGTATCCCGATGGTGAAAAGGGGCTGGTGGAACTGTATTGTAAAGTTTCCACGCACACTCTTCAAAGTGTATCCTGTAAAACACTGACAAGGCAGCAATTTTACGGCGGTGGGTCAGGTCCCGGAGTTTCGAATTTGCTACGGTTTCATCTCCAATAACTTTTATTGCCCGTTTTTCCACCGAGTCCAGTGCGGCTATTTGATATTTAACTGATCCATCCCAAAGGTGGCAGCAGTACTCCATACAAGGGCGAACTTCCGCTTTATATAGCGCCAATAGTTGCTGTGGAGTAAAATACCGCCCAACCTTGGATAGGACGCCTAGTTTTTAGCTGAGATTTTTGCTAGGGACTCGATGTACTTTCCAAAATTCGACGTTGCTGATATGTCCAGGCCTAAGAGTTGAAAATGTTCAGTCGTTGTCAAGGACACACCATGGAAAGTCGGAGTCAGGTCGAACTTACTCCATTTTGCGGTAAATATACACGCCTGCGTTTTAGAGGTATTAAATTGGACTAAATTGGCTTCGCCCCAGTCGGAGACCGCCTGTAGTGCCAAATCAACTCTCTCAATCATTGACTCTCGACAAGACTGGACTTGATCTCTGGTAGCCCTCGCACCCGAAAAGTATCTATCTGCAACAGTGGTGTCATCTGCATACCCAAAGGAATGTTCGTGCTTCTCAATTGCTTCGCTCCAAATGTGGTTGGCATATGCAAGAAGATCACCAGTTGAACGACCACGCCGAAAACCATATTGCCGGTCGCTGAGTAGGTCGTTGTCTTCAAGATATGCCAAAAGGTGAGCATTCAGTACACGCTCCTATGCCAAAAGGTGAGCATTCAGTACACGCTCCATAATCTTGCAGAGTATGGAGGTGACCGAGATAGTCTATAATTAGTAGGGTCGGCACAACTACCCTTCTTAAGCACGGGCTGTACGTTAACAAGCTTCCAAGACTTAGGTACTTGTCCAATCTCCAGTGAGTATACCTTAATTTAAGGTATATTTGATTGAAGTATTATCAATTGAAAAAAGCTTAAAAAACAAAATTTTATAGAAGCTACTACAGTTCAATCATTGTTATTTGTCAGACGCATGCAGGCGAGACGATTAGAGGAGCTGTCACGTTTATTTATCCACCAAATTAGACCTGAGAAAACAAAAAATATGTGATTAATAATTACTCAATTAGGTAACAATAAATAAAGAGTTAGTGTCGTTAGTTTATTTATTCCCTGTATTTAAAGTGAATGCAGTGGAAATGAGAGCATTGAGAAGTATGTAGTAAGTAAGTGACTCCACTCACTTTGAAAGATAGAATAGAAAATGAGGTAATCAGAAAGAAGTGTGGTATAAATGAGGACGTGGTGACGAAGATTGAGAAGGGTATGTTGAGGTGGTTTGGGCATGTGGAGAGGATGAGTGAAAGTAGACTGACAACGGAAGAGTGGATGGAAGGGTTGGAAGGGGAAGATCTCGCCGGACTTTCACCGATCAAATTGGTGAAATTCTAAAGAAAGGTCAGGTCAAGAGTACCCTAAACCGTCGAGCGTGCATGAAGAATATCATGAAAGTAGATGAAGCGAAAGAGGTGTGTCAGGATTCAATGGAGATCCGTGATCTCTGCCTACCCCTCCGGGAAAGAGGCGTGATTATTATGTATGTATGTATTTATAGTGTGTTAAAAATCATGATTATAAATCTATTTCTTAGATTTATTCATATCAGGTAGACATAATTATTATAGCTTTGTTTGCCGAGATTTGGCTAGTGTATAGCTATCGGGATGAAGAATAACGTTGCCAATATGTAATTTAGAAAAAGAGATGGTAAAATTCGTCATCCGAGTAATTGACCCGGTGGCTTAGTGGTTATAGCGGCTGGCACGGTTTGCAGTGGTCGTGGGTTCGATTCCCACACGGGTGAAGAATTTTTTCCATTTTCTAATTTTATAACATAATTATTAGTCAATCACTTTTAAAATTAATCATACTATGCCGACCGCGACTCCAAAAAAATTATAAAGGGCAAATTATTTAATTTATTTTTGTTTCTTTACCAAACGGGTCATGTGTGTAGGTATGTACTTTATACAATGCCATAAAAGTAATTTCAAACAACCAATGCGTTGTGTTCCGCCAAACTTTCTTCCTCCAGGGTAGTCGTATCAGATTTTCTGTTATTAAAATATTGGAATGGTAATGACGGCCTGCGTGTCTGGGCAAATTGTTTTTATTGGACGCCAATGACAGATAAGTAATTGGGAAGCAAACATTTCAGTAAAATTTGTATATTCGACTATTATTTTGCACGTGACTGTTTCTGTATATGTATGTCAAAACATATTGATAACCACAGTTACTATCAGAAATGTAAAAAACTTTCAGGATGTTAAATTCCTCTAAAGGTCTATTTTTCCAATCACCTGGAGGGCAATCGCGAAAAATAACAACGTTTCAGCAGAACGTTTTTGGTTAAGGTTTAGTTTTGGTTTTGCTGTTCGTTTAACAGCGTTTCAGACATTTTTAATGTCTATCTTTGGCTTTAAACTTTGTCAAAATTTAGCGCGATACGAAGGATACGAAAAATTGTGCATAACATAAAGTTTAGGTTGTGGTTTAGCTTTGGTAGATACGTCAAACTTTTGCGCGATTGCCCTCCTGATGACCTATCTGAGGGTTAAAATTAGAGTCTTTATCTTGAGCGAGCAAGTTTTAGAAAAGGACTAGGAGAAAGTTTTTGAAGATTTTTTTCAAAATTAGGTAACTGCACATTTTCAAGAACATTCCTGAGATAAAAAATAAACACGTAATATCTATGATGGGCTGTTTTCATAGCGTTTCGCTTAACACACCCCTTTTATCACACCCTGTATATACTATTATATATTTCCATGTAAACTTTTTCCGATTTTTGAGCCGATCCCAATGAGAATAATAATTCACGTTCCAACCCCTATTCCAACCCCCGAGGACACTACATGCCAGGATCTGACCTAAACGTGACATTTTAGGCTTGTTTCAGCTGCCAATAAAAATTGTACGAAAAGTCTGCATTTTACGATTTGCGTGTAGCTTTTGGTTAACTTACATTTTGAAAAAAAAAACAACCCTACCAAATCCTCCAAAATAATAAAAGAATATTATTTGTGGAAACAACTTTTTGGCTAATAAAATAAATATATGCCACTGAATATAAATACCTAATAGTTATTACGATTCAGCGGACTTTAACATTATAATATGTATTGTGCTGATATCATAAAATTTATTATTACATTATTATTATAAGTAAGTAATACTAAAGCCAGAAAAATAAACCGCCAGTTCTATTACTCCTGCACAAGAAGAACGGCAAAGAAATTTAACAGAGTGAGTTGAAGGTGATTAACACAGTGAAGTGTATTCTAGTGAAGTCCCGCATCAGCATAGTGAAGTAAAGTGCAGAAACATGATTTATATTGCTTTACACAGGGTTTTTATACAGGAAGAAAAACATTAGTTACCGTTATCTCGAAATTACGACTCATCGAAAAACAAGGTAGGTGTCGTCCTCCCAAAAGTTATTATTAGGAAAGCGGTAACGAAGTGAACTTTTTTAAAAGTCACGGAGATATTATCAAATTATTGGTTCTTCTAACTTCGCACGACTGGGGTCGGTCACGCACCAAAGTTGAGCCCTAATTTACATCGAGGAGCGTTTAAATGTGCTAGTTGCTTACTTCATCTACTGAGCTAAACACTAGCTTTAGGATATTTTATGTCAAATATATTTGATAGGAATGCATATTTATTTACATCTGTGTTCCCGCAATGGAGTAGATCAGTGATAAATTGCTAGCTTGTAGAATGCCCAAGTTCCTCAGTCGACTCTTACATGCTCGGAAGGAGATGCAGTTCATGTATTCTAGTAAAGCCGCGCATCAGAACAGGCTGAATGAAATAACTACAACATTGGTCTCTTCAAAGCTAGAGTGAATAGGCACTTTCTAGGCAAACATGTACCACCCTAGGCTGCATCTTGCTTAACATCAGGCACGATGGCTGTTAAATGTTTGCCTAGTTAATTTTAATAAAAAAAACTAGTTTATTTATTATATCAACACAATTTATATCTCGCCGACGTTTAGGTACATCTGAAACAAAAGCCTCAAATAATGGATTGTGCGAGCAATTTACGCAATAACAGTATGTGGACGACACTACAATCGAATAATCTTAAAATACTTTTGAGAAAGGATTTAATATAAATAATGGTCTGTAAATATAGGATTTACCTATTCATATAATGTTATTATGCCGTCTCTGCAATTTAGCTAGCTCTCTTGTAGCGTAGCTCCTTATGCTATTATGTAGTATCAGCAATTTTATACTACTTGTTTTTATTTTTAGGGTTACGTACCTCGAAAGGTAAAAATGGAACCCTTATAGAATCACTTGGTTGTCCGTCCGTCTGTCCGTATGTCCGTCCAAATCAAACTTCTAAGTCAACGAAATCAAAAGATAGAGCCGTTCATGCTGCAAATTTTCGACACTCACAAGGAAATTAAAACGTACAGGTTATTTACCGTGAAACTCAGAATCTTGAAATTTGACACGAAGGAACGTCATATAGCACAGATAAAGGAAAAATTGCGAAAACCGTAAATTTTTAGTTAAATCATATAATGAAACAGATTTGTACGGAACCCTCGGTGCGCGAGTCCGACTCGCGCTTGGCCGGTATTTTTATTATACATAATACACTACAGTAAATTATTGATAATATTACCAAAAAAGCATACAAAGGCATATTTCTGTAAGAGCTTTCAGCATACCAAAAACAAAGCGATAATCGATTTAAAACTAAATTGTCAAAAGTAAAAGTAGTACTACTTAAGGGCTCGTCCTATGCTATAAAAATCTAAGTGCTTAGTTAACAAGTAAAACAAGTTCGATGTAACAAGTGAAACATGTTCTAATCTGTAACAGTCAAGTACTAGGATTTAGTCACTCGTTCCATCCAACTCGCCCGTCCAAACAGCCGCGAAATCCGCAAAACGTATTTACTTTTCTATCCCCTATCTCTTTAGCTTAGCTCCAGCTTGCTAATTGCTTTTATAGCATTTCTAACAATTACATGGAAAACTTGGCCCGTTTGGATCAATTTATGACACCGGCGACTTTTCCGCCGGGGCGAAAGTTTAGCAATAACGGGGGCCAGATTTGTTTGAGTGTTTTACTGAGTGTGCTTTTTATTTATATGTTTTAGGCGTGTGCCTTTTTTATGCCCGATTCTAATCGGGACGACATGTCGTCGATACGACCTTTGATACGATCCGTACAAGTGATACCCATTAAGTATGGACTAGTGCGAGTACGGATTCCCGACAGTGCAACTCTCGTTAGCTAGGTTCAACTGTAGCAACCAGAGAAAAGCAAAAAGCTTTCGGGGGAGGGGGTGGCGTGACAAGTAATTAAAAGCAGCAATGTATTTAAAACAGCTGACAGCCGATCAGAGGGGTGAGCACGAAGCTCTCGATAGACCGTAACGCTAGCGTTACACTGTCAATTACCATAGATTATGCTAGCGAGTCGCTAGCATTACGCCGCGTAAAAAGGTTCGTGCTTACCCCACAGAAGAATAAAGTTGACGCTATCTTTCTCTAAAACTTGATTATTGATAGAGACAGCATCAACTTTATTCCTCTAATAGGCTATCTGACGTATAAAAAAATCAGCTCTTAAAATAATAAACAAGTAGTATAAATATTTTATTTATTTATTTTATTTATTTATTTATTCACCCATATTAAACATTATCATTACAGCTGATCAAGCCAATGCGATAATGTGAAAACCATAACCATCTTAAATTAACTTATAGCAACAATACAAAATTAATAATATAAATAAAATTATTCATAACTTAAAATAAATAAAGCCGTTTCTGTAAATTCACTCAGAGAGCATATAAATATATCTATTCGGTCGTTAACTTTGTTAAGGAGTTGAAGTGCCCGTGTCAAAGGAGCCTTCCGGTACAAGTTAGTCCTACCATCAGGTATGGAAAACAAACGACTTTTACGGTCTCTTAATAAGCGCCTGGGCACCCTAATCTTGCATTCGGCCAAAAGAGTCGCATTTTCCTCCTTGCCACGCCATACTTTTAACAAATACCGCATCAGAGCAAGTTCCCTTCTGACTTCCAATTTATTATATCCCACCATACCCAAGACGAATAATGACGGATACATCAGGGGGTACTTGGGATATACTCCATAAAGCTTCATGTAGAGATATCTGGTAAACTTGTTCTGAATTTTCTCTAACATGAGGTTATATTTAGCTTCATGAGGTGACCAAACCATCGAATTGTGTTCCAGCCTGCTTCGAACTAAGGCGCTATACAAGCTTTTAATTGCTGGAACACTTGTGAAGTCATTAGCAGTCCTGAGAACAAACCCCAATACCTTAAAGGCCCTCCTGCAAACGTCAACAATGTGTTCACGAAACATCAGGTCCGCCGACAACTGCACACCTAAGTCACGAACTGAAGAAACGCGTGCCATTGTACTGCCATTCATTTTGTATTCATACTGACTGGGTGTATGACTCCGGCTAAATGTGATGACGTTGCACTTGGAATCATTAAAGAAAAGCTTATTCTCACGACTCCATTCTACGACTCTGTCTATGTCCCGCTGAAGGCGGCAATGGTCCTCCCCACAGGTGATTGCAGCATACAGCTTCAAGTCATCTGCGAAAAGCAAGCAACCGGCCGCCCGCAACACCCTAGGTAGGTCATTTATCATTATTATAAACTCCAGCGGTCCAAGGTTACTGCCCTGACTCACACCAGAATAGGTATAATACGGGTCCGACACACAGCCACCATACTGGACATATTGTTTCCTATCCTTTAGATAGCTCGCGAAGAATTCTAAGGTCTTCGGGGTACAACCCGCAGTAGCTAATTTCCCCAATAGCACATCGTTGTCCACCGTATCGAACGCCTTTTTGAAATCAAAGTACGCAGCATCAACCTGTATACCTCTGTCTACTGATGGTATAATGTAAGACATGAAATTCAGTAGGTTACTAGTAGTACTGCGTCCAGGCCGGAACCCATGCTGAGCGTCCGATAATTGCACTCCTATGTCCTTTGAAAGCACCCCGTGTAGCGCCGATTCGAAAACCTTAGCAAATGTAGACAATACTGCGACTGGCCTATAATGGCTGACATCAACCCCACCTCCCCCCTTTGGAACTGGGATGACTCTAGTGGTTTTCCACTTGTCTGGATAGGTAGAGTTTTCCAAACACAAGTTGAATATGTGTGAAAGAGGCCCCGTCAAAACCCTGCCACAATCCCGAGCCAAGTATGGGGGTATGCCATCAGGCCCAACAGATCGCTTCGGCGACAGAGAGGCAAGCGCCTTTTGCACCTGGCCCGGCTCCAGCCTCACAAGATGCACGCGTGCCGCGCTCGTGACCGCGCTGGCCCGTGCCGCCGCCGCCGCGTCCAGCACTGGAGGCTGAGTGTTGTAGACAGAATGAAAGTAGCGAGCAAACTCCCGTGCACTATCACTATCATTTAGCGTAATGCCACTTTTAACTATTTTGTATCTACTAGAACTTTTCCGCTTCGACTTAATATGGTTCCAGAAGGATTTGGGATCATTTGCTAGTTGTTTTTGCAACCTATTCCTATAATCGCTGTAATTTTGTAATTGCAACGTTTTAACTTGATACCTACTTAACCTGAAATCCGCATAGTCATGATCAAGTTTAGTAGATTTGTACTGTTTGTGTAACCTTGCCTTATTTTTTATTTTTCTGATTAACTCCGCCGAATACCAGTCCGGATAGATATATCTAGAACTTCTGATAGTTTGTCCATTTTTCCTAGGCACATAAATATCTAATACATTGTTAATTTCATTGTACAACAGAGCAACAGCTTCGTTTACATTTTGGTTTAAATAGAGGTCCCCCCAATTAATTTCGCTTATTGCCTTGTACAGTGCCCGGAAATCCGCTTTGTAGAAGTTCCATGAATCCACCCCCGGCCCCGCGTCAACCTCAGGAGAAGGTACATCCGAGACCGCCACCGACGTCGGTGACGGCGGCGCCGAGGTGAGGCGCACGGCGACAGTCAACGGCGGATGGTTCCTGTCTACTGCCACTAGTGGTTCCCCCGATAGGGACACCTCCACCGAATCTCCCTTTAACGCGCTCAGTACTAAATCTAAACAGCGGTCTTTGTAATTACTGATGGTATTTCTCTGAGTGAATCCACAGAACGAGACAAAACATTCATAATAATTTTGAATTTCAACAGAACATGAATACATATTAAAATCTCCTAAAACTACCATATTTGGATACTTCAAAATATTTTTTTCAATAATATTAAATAAAAACATATAGTCATTATCAGAACTACCAGGCGGAATATAGACAACACATACAACAAGCTTAAAAATATTATTTTTATACACCTTTGCGCCCAGTATCTCGAACGCCGCGGACTCGATGTTGACGTCAGACAGAACCAGTTCTTTAAGTTCGTACTCATGTGTGGCCACTAAAAACGCGCCGCCCAATTTACGCCCATCATTTCGGTCGCACCTAATAATTTTAAATCTCGGTGGTATAATTTCCATATCGTATATAGATGCATTACAACCGGTCTCAGTCACGGCGTATAAATTTGCAGATGACGTAAGTATATTGTTTCTAAATTCAGTCAATTTTGTTCTTAAGCCTCGAACATTCTGATAAAATATTTCGATGCTAGGTCTTCGCTTCTCTCGTAGACGTCTTGCTGGTTTGTCTTTTGCGAAACCAAACCCATTCACTAAACTCGATATTTACTGGCCAAATTTCCGGTTGACATAATTTATTGTAAAAACTTTCAGGTACTCCTATAATAAATGATGCATAATCACGTTCCGTTTTAACTTTAACTTTTTCAACTTTAACATCCACATCTTTACCTAATATGCTTCCAATAAACTCAGTAAGGTCTTTGTCTGAGGTGGTTTTCTGTAACCGCCAAACATGGAGGTACTTCTTGCGTTCTATTCCTTTTAAAAGCAAGTTCATACTATTTCCTCCTTTTTTGATATCCGTAAATAATTGTTTTTTCTTCTTATTTTGTACTAATGTCCATTCTTCTTTTGCGCTTATCGAATGTGTATTTTCCTGGCTTATAGAGAAAAAGGACGTTTCTGCTTGTTTCCTGGCCCCACCCGATGGTTGCGCCATAGGTACGGATGCCGCTGGCGCGGGCGCGCTCAGTATTGGAGTGTCCGCCGAGCCACAGTGTTCTGTTGAGCTAGTGTGCGCCGGTCGCGTTGCCGTTGTTTGATTGGATTTACTGCTGCGACTACATTTTGTTAATGCTTCCGCGTACAACTCACCACCTGAATGTATGCGCCCCGTTACTGATAGCTTTTTCTCTAGTTCATCTACGCGTTTATCCTTTTCCGCTACTAGCTCTTTCAATTCTATGATTGATTCGGACATTTTTTCTACTATCTTGCTTAGTCGCTTAATATCCTGCCTAAGTGGTAATATTACTTCATTTTGTTTCCTTAAATTAAGTAATTCATTGCGTATTTCCAGTACTATTTCAGATTCATCCGTAGTAGCCAACGGTTTTGTTTCCAGATTAAAAAAAGACTCATCATTGGCTCCTCCACCGCGAGCCATATTAACATTGCTAATATTTTCGGTCTCGTCGCATAAAGTAATATTACCACTTTCCGATACATACGTAGTATTCCACCCAACAGAGGAAGTTCTAACAGGTGTATGCACGTTACCCGTTTTGGGCCTAGCGCTTACGCATTCTGGGCAACTCCAATTTTCTTTAGCCTCCTTTGAAAATGCTTCGAAGGCATCCAGGTTAACATTAATGCAGTTCAAATCATACAAAGCGTTACAATTTGCGCATTCTAGATAATCCAGCGACAAAATTTTTCTTTTGCATGCATTACAAGTGGTCGACATGTTACAATCCTTTACTCACGCGCCGCATGCCGTGTCAACGGCCGGTGAGTGTGTGAGGGAGACCGTCGAACGCTGCGTCGTTCTTGCTATGCGTAGAACAGAGACGGCGAATGCAGAGGTCGTTGACTCCACAAGGCCGATTCGATGCGTACTCTTCTGCCAAGATGCAAAATAGGATCTTGTCCCTCGAAAATAAAGACTACTTTACAGTTTTCCGAATAAATAAAAATTTAAAACACTCCGAAACACGTCCGTTCAGACCGACCGCCTAGCGGAAAATCTGAAGTATGAAGATATATAAATAACCAACCAAAATTCTTGAAAGTGCATAAATATATAGTTTTAAATGTAATAACTAGGCCGCGTGGTGCCGGCAGAGTAGAATTCGTACCACTCCATGTCTGCCCGTGGGTATCGTACGAGGCGATTAAGGATTTCCGGGAGGTGGGCAGCACCGCCCGTATTGACAACATAGTTCAAAACACAAACTGCGGTCACCAACCCGCCTGCCCATCGTGGTGACTATGGGCAAATACCCCCCATGGCAGTCTTGTGGCGTGCCCTGGGGGAGGCCTACGTCCAGTAGGCTGATGATGAATCTAATAACTATATTATAAAATATTAATTAGAAAATGAAAAAATTCTTGACTGAGCTGAACTGAGCTATCGGGCCAACTCGGATGACGAATTTTACCATCTCTTTTTTAAATTACATTATTGGCAACGTTATTTTTTCATCCCGATAGCTATACACTAGCCAAATCTCGGTATATACTATGGGGTATATTAAAGTGTACTTAAATCCAACATTTCGTCCAAGCGCATAACATAAGGAACAAAGCCCACTAGGCATTCACACTGCGCCTTTGATCGCCCTAATGAGCGACCACCCTATATAACTGGAACTATGGAATGTATGTTATTCGCTGTCCAGAAAGTCTGTTTACAACGATTATCGAAAAATAAAACAGCATTTATTACAACGGACGGGATATTATGGCATCTTTAAATATTTATCAAACATATATAAAAGAAAAGAGGTCGTGGGTTCGATTCCCACCCGGGTGAGGAATTTTTTCCATTTCTTTATTAATAATTTTATAATATATAATATCTTGACTAAGATAAAAACACTTCTCCATAATATAATCCGTTAGGATATGGTTGATCGTTTCATCATTAAAAAATTGTGCTGAGGGATTCAGCTTTGTTTGCCGAGATTTGGCTTATGTATAGCTATCGGGATGAAAAATAACGTTTCCAATAATGTAATTTGAGATGGTAAAATTCGTCATCCGAGTAATTGACCCGGTGGCTCAGTGGTAAGAGCGCTGGCACGCGGAATGCAGAAGTCGTGGGTTCGATTCCCACCCGGGTGAGGAATTTTTTCCATTTCTTCATTAATAATTTTATAATATATAAAAGAACACAGATCATTTAGATTTTTATACATACACACACTTATAACAGTTATATAACACACAGCTGTGTTTCCGAAATAGAGTAGCAAGAACTGCAGATTTATAAGAGAAGTCTCACAGGCCACGTTTATCATAAAGGGGATAAATGTTAATAATCAGTTGAGAGAATTCCAGCATAAGTAGCATGACATTTATCGACATTTAACCTGTCAAAATACGATAAATATAGCCGCCATGTTGAAATTTGTATAGAGACGATACCATATCGCACGATACGACATCCACGTTGCGTGATCATGCTAGGGGAGCAGAGTTCCAGTTCCTTAGTAGACTCTTACAAGCGCGGAAGAAGATGCAGATATATTCTGGTGAACCCTCGCATCAGCACATGAATCAACGCTACTGAACGGTGGGAATCTCCCTTTTATTATGTTTCCCGACTTTTTGGACAGTTTAAATAGGAAGTAAACGCTTTGTTGAAGGAACGTTTCCTGAAATATATTTCCCTATTTAAAGGACGTATTATGTGTTCTGTGTATTAAACTCTACGTGCAATTGTGCAAATAAATGGACAACGTCATTTATTAGAGTTAAATTAATAATGATATTAGTACGCTATTTAGTAAGAAACTGAAACGCCACTATAAGCTGTATTGTATTCTATTTCTAAACTTAATAGAGATAACAACAACTTTAGATAAGCTATCTTAACTATTGAGAAAATCAGCCCTAAAATCAAATATCTATAAAATAAATATCTATAATAATTGACGGCCCATTGGCAAAGTAGGTAGTGACCCTGCCTGCGACGCCATAGGTCCTGGGTTCGAACCGCGGCAGGTGCAAATATGATGAATATCGATCTTTGTTTCCGAGTCATTGATGTTTCTATACTTATATATGTATTTATATACCCACGACACAAGACCTTAGGGATCTTAATGTGGGACTAAGTGAGCGTGTTATGAATTGTGTGAATATTTATTTATCTATATACTACAAATTCATATTATTAACTTGCACTACTTTTATTCATAAAGTATGCAAAATCGAGCGTAAATAATGTAAATCTATTTTACGGCACCCACTTTTTACTCGTAATAGGTTATAATAGAAAAACATATTCAACTTTGAAATTCATAACAATTTTCCTTCACAAAGAGAATGCAAAAAACTTTAACACCTTACACGCCAACACTAATATGGCGAGTAGATTATCGCTAATAGTGCTGTACCGTGTCGATAAATCGATATTAGCTCGACACCTCCCTCATACGCGTTAAATGGAGCTGTGCCGTCGCTCGTAAATAGGGAGATTGCATTACAATGGTGGATAGGGCTGGAGTATTTTTATCAATATCGATATTTTATCGAAATTAAGCTCGTCAATTTCTATTTAGCTGTAGATATATTTATAATACTAGCATATATTTTTATTATACATCGTCGCTTCATTCTTCAGATATACTATAACTAAGTAGTCCCCCTAACCTACAAGGCAACATTCGCACATTTAAAGATCGATTTTTAAATCGAAATAAGGTAGTTTTTTTTTTTTTTTTTTTTTAATATATCTACCTACCCCCAACTTTCATTCTGGTCACAGACAGTCGAGCCAGCTCTCATTCCTTTTTCGTGCGAGGCAACGTGCACACGTATTTTTCATTAAGTATAAATTCATATTACATTTTAAATATGCCAAAACGCACGACCGAAGAAAAGATTATTCGCTATAAAAGAAAGTTATCAAGATTAGAAAATCAAGAAAGCGATCGAATTGAACCGATACCGATAGAACCGGTGTACTTTTCCTCAGATGGAGAAGACAATTACTGTAAGTAATTTATTTTATATTATTCAGTGATTATATATGTACCAATTTCGGTAGCATTGCCTAGATTCAAAAAGAACAATGGCGTTTTACAGGTTTGTTTGGAAGTTGTCTTTATTTTGAAATAAAATAAAAACTGACAACAAATTAGTCTGGATTCAAAAAGAACGAAGACTTTTTAATACTACCGATATGAAGAACATAATTATGTACATAATTACCAAAAGTGTAATGATGTACGGTAGATATTTATTTCTACCTTACATAATATTTAGTCATATTTCGCTTCCACCGATTCACAATGAACAAAGATAAGCGAGACAGATAACAGGTTAATCCGTGAATACCTACTATTGCATTTTTTACATGGCTTAAGTAGGTACGTTATTACTTCTTATAAACACTATTACAACAATAAACTTGTAATTTTGTTTTTAGATAACTCTGCAAATGAACATATCCCAGATACACCACGATATGTAGAAGAAGTGGAGCCTGATATACCATATGACCAAATTTACGAAAGTCAGGAAAATGTACCTAACGAATCAAATATACCCGAAATTGCCAGTACCAGTGCCCTAGTAACAACTCCTGCTGTACCGAGTCTAGATCCTTTGATTCTCACTGCACTGGGGGAAAAAACTGAAGATAAAGCAGAGTTCGGTGGTAAGATTCATGAAAATCTTGCACAACTATGGCTACCTTTACTGAAAAAAGGTATGACAAAAGATAATAAAGATAAAATCTTGAAAAATTATTTGATACCTGAGAATTGCTCTCTACTCCAAGCTCCCAAACTTAATCCCGAAATATCGGCTGCTATACCAGAGATGCACAGATTACGCGACAAGAAGTTAGCGTTTAGCCAACAACTCGGATTAGGCATTACCGCAGTTAACAAAGCAATGGACATTTTGTTGACGAACACAACTGAAGAGAGCAAAATTGAAGCTATTAAATACCTAAGCGACAGTTGCCGCATACTGTCTGATCGTCATTACATGGAAACTAAGACAAGAATCAAATTAATTACACCAAGCCTCGACCAATCATTTTTACATCTCATTCAAGATCAAGATAGGGATGACACGTTATTCGGAAACAATCTTCCAGAAAAAATTAAAGCCTCAAAGGCAATAGAACGTCAAGGTGCCCAAATTAAGAAACCTGTGAACAAAAGCAAGTCTTCTGCTCCTCAATCATTAGTCACTCGACCAGTTCCCAACCAGGGAAACTGGACGAGGCCTCCACGTTACCCATCAAACAGGGGGGGCGTGGAGGCTACAGGAGGACGGGGCCTCCAGCTCGCCGACCACAGCATGCAGTTCAAGTTCGCCCAGCGCCCAATTTGAACAGACCGCGTGCAGCTCCTCAGCAGTAATGAATCAGGTACCACATGCTGGCAGAATCCAGCATTTTTATAATTGTTGGATTAATATTACAAGTAATGAAGTTTTATTTAAATGGATTCACGATGGCCTTGAATTACCTATTAAAAAAACTATTAGACAGTTTGTTGTACCTAATATGACATGGTCAGCACAGGATAAAAACTACATGTCGGTAGCAATTAAAAACCTTTTAAACTTAGGTGCTATTTCTAGTTGTACTCAATGTAAAGACCAATTCATATCAAAAACTTTTTTGGCACCGAAACCTAGTGGTGGCCAAAGATTTATTCTTAATTTAAAATGTCTTAACCGGTTTATAGAACAATCCCATTTCAAAATGGAAGATCACAGAACTGCTTGCAAGTTAATACCTAAAAACGGATATCTAGCTACAATCGATTTAAAGGAAGCATACTTTTTAATACCAATAGCCAAGAAACATCGTAAATACTTGCGTTTCCACTTTGAAAATGAATGTTCAGAGACTATTATTTACGAATTTAATGGAATGCCGTATGGGCTATCAGTGGCGCCACGAGTATTTACGAAGATAATGAAAGAAGTGATAACTTATTTGAGATCATGTGGCTGGAAATCCGTTATTTACCTTGATGACATACTATGTATTGGGGATGATTATGCACAGTGTCAAAATAATGTAAAAAACACGTTACAGATACTTTTGTGTCTTGGGTTCGTAATAAATTATGAAAAAAGTCGTTTAGTGCCTCAACAAACCTGTAAATTTTTAGGATTCATTCTTGATTCTCGTGTATTGACATTATCTTTACCGGAAACAAAGCGTAATAATATTGTACGCTTAATAGAAAAGTTTTCACATTTACCCACTTGTACCATTAGAGAGTATGCTCAGTTAATCGGCGTGTTAGTTTCCGCATGTCCAGCTGTAAAATACGGCTGGCTATACACAAAGATCCTAGAAAGACAAAAGTTTTTGTTTTTAAAAAGACATAACAACTACGAATCCAAAATTAAATTACCAAGTATAATTTTAAAGGATCTTGATTGGTGGAAAGATAATATACTGTTAAAATCTTGCCCTATGAGAATTTTAGACCATAAACTAGAAATTTATACTGATGCATCGAGGACAGGTTGGGGTGCTTTCTGTGAGGGTGCTCGTAGAAATGGTGGATGGAAAACGGACGAACTAAATTTTCATATCAACTATTTAGAATTGATGGCAATATTTTTAGGATTAAAATGCTTTGTCGGTAAATTGAAAGATTGTACAATTTTGTTACGTGTTGATAACACAACGGCAATAAGCTATGTAAATAGAATGGGCGGAATTCAGTTCCCACACTTAAATAACTTATCTAGAGACATATGGCAATGGTGCGAAGAGCGTAATATTTGGTTGTTCGCTTCATATATGAATTCTAAAGAAAACAAAGAAGCTGACGAGGAATCAAGGAAAGTCAACCCAGATATTGAATGGGAATTGTCAGATTGGGCTTTTCAACATATTTTAGAAAAATTTGGACAACCAGATATCGATTTATTTGCTTCCCGCACCAATGCCAAATGTAGCTCATACATATCCTGGAAACCAGATCCAGATTCTTTAGTAGTTGATGCATTTACTATAAATTGGAGACCATGGTTATTTTATGCGTTCCCTCCGTTCGCTCTGATTCTAAAATGAATTAGAAAAATAATCGATGACGAAGCCTTTGGGGTTTTGGTTTTCCCCATTTGGCCATCGCAACCATGGTACCCATTGCTAATGAGTACATTAGCCTCAGGAATAATTACTTTTAAACCCGATAAGAATCTTTTAAATTCACGTTTCAGAGGTCACCACCCTATGTACCAACACCTTACACTGGGTGCAGCGATGCTCTCAGGGCGGCTTTTACCAGACGAGGAACGCCGTCGACATCGCTAGACTTAATGCTAGCTTCGATAGCCGATAGTACATAAAAACAGTACAGTGTATCATATAAGCTTTGGTGGCAATTTTGTAATTTAAATAATCTAAATGTTTTTACCTCCTCTGTTAATACAATGTTGGAATTCCTTACAGCACAATATAATCAGGGAGCATCTTACTCCACGCTGAACAGCCACCGCTCAGCGCTGTCACTTTTATTAGGTAATGATATAGGCTCGAATGATTGTGTTAAACGGCTACTAAAAGGAGCTTTTAGATTAAGACCTTGTATGCCTAAATATGTATCTACATGGAACCCACAAATAGTTTTAGATTATATTTCAAGATGGGTCCCAAACACAGAATTATCAATGGAACTAATTACAAAGAAATTAGTAATATTACTTGCTTTATGCACAGCACAAAGAGTTCAAACATTGTCGTTAATCAAAGTAGATAATATAAAAATTACAAGTAGTGGTATTACTATAATGATTTGTGATATTACAAAAACCTCTGCACCAGGTCGAGAGCAACCGGTACTGTTTCTCCCGTACTTTCTAGAAAATTTAGACATTTGCCCTGCCACAACAATCAAAGATTATCTAACAGTAACACATAATATTAGGTCGAATGATAATGTACATTACAATAGATTATTGCTGACACACAGACTCCCTCATAGACCCGCCACATCTCAATCTATAAGTCGGTGGATAAAGCAGGTGCTGTCAGATAGCGGCATAGACGTAGGCAAGTTTACTGCACATAGTGCCCGACATGCTGCCACATCTGCTGCAAGTGCAGCTGGCGTTAACATAGAAACCATAAGGAAGACAGCAGGCTGGACTAGTAGTTCAAACACTTTTGCTAAATTTTACAATTGTAAAATCATAGATGAAGGTGCCTTTGCGAAGTCGGTATGTCTTTCTGCAGAGAGCAGTACCTAGTTAATTATTTACCTACATTTACATATACATTTCCATATTACACCTAGTATAATATCTAAGTTGTATACCTAAATTTATAAAAGTTGATTTTATCAATGTCATAATAATTTACAATAGTAGTTAAGATAATATTTATAAGTACCTACTTACCGTAAATTTGTATACAAATTGTGTACTTATATATGTACATACCTACCAATAAACATTTCATAATTATAAATATTTATTAATTTCATATGTAGGTATGAAATACATTACTACATATAGCTACCTATATATTAAAGCAAAACTTACTTCTCTTAACATCTACTTAGTTATAGTATATCTGAAGAATGAAGCGACGATGTATAATATATGATTAATCGAACTTCCCAGGTGAAGTTCAATCATTATTATACGAGTCGCTTCATTCGAAGATATAGAAACCCTCCCACCGCCATCCCTGGGAGTAAATTTTGCTTTACATCCTAATCTCTAAAAGAATGAGAGCTGGCTCGACTGTCTGTGACCAGAATGAAAGTTGGGGGTAGGTTATATTAAAAAAAAAAAAAAAAACTACCTTATTTCGATTTAAAAATCGATCTTTAAATATGCGAATGTTGCCTTGTAGGTTAGGGGGACTACTTAGTTATAGTATATCTTCGAATGAAGCGACTCGTATAATAATGATTGAACTTCACCTGGGAAGTTCGATTAATCATATATTATCTTTGGCGATAGGCTGACCACCTGTCACTACTAACCGAACTTGTACATCTCAACTATACCCTAAAAAAAGTAGCACCATGTGGTTCTATCGGCCATTAGTGCTCTGCCTACCCCGTAAGGGATAAAGGCGTGATTATGTGTATGTATGTATGTATCTTTGATATTACTCTCGGGAGTAATATTAAAAGGAGTCTCCTGTACCACAGCTACTTCGTCCATAAAAATTGTAATTTAAAATAAAATCTTACCATATAAAATTTCCCTTAAAAGGGCCTCTGCATCTTGACTACGGCGCGATGCACGCTGCAGGACCAGGATTCTGTATTAAGATACATTTTTATTTTATTTTTTTAAAGATACATTTCAAAATATAAATATGAATTTTTTAGCATGCTAATAAAACAATTACTCAGTAGGTACATGTAATTAATCTTAATATATATAAATCTCCTGTCACGATGTTTGTCCGCGATGGACTCCTAAACTACTTAACCGATTTTAAATTAAATTGGCACACCGTGAGCAGTCTGGTCCAACTTGAAAGATAGGATAGCTTAGATCTTTAATTATAGTCACAATTTTATTTTATTGCAAATTATTTGTCTATAATTAATTGACAGTCACAATTATCTGTTAACTCCAAAAGATTCTAACAGATGTCGATACTTTTCGACTGGATTGAGTAAGTAATCAATAGATGGCACTGCTATGGTAAACCGACAAACGTGTCATATAAGCTACAATTCAATTTCCACGCGGACGAAGTCGCGGGCGTCCACTAGTATAATATGAGTAAAGAATAGCAAGTACTGTACATCTACTGTCACAACTGTATTTTTTCTTTCTTTCATTATTCGTATTGCACACATAAATTTTTATCATAGACAGTAAGTTGTAAAAAAATAGTACAAAGGCAAGCTTATCTCTAAAAGATTTTTCTTCCAGCAAATCATTAGGTAGGTACAAAGTAAATTTTATGATATATAAAAGGAAAATCATATATGCACACGTATTAAAATATAAATAAACCCTAAAACAAAATAAATATATTTTTTATTTAGGTAGCTACTGTTAGAAACAACAATCTCGAAGCAGATTATACTCACGCTGTACTCGTAGCAAAAGTAGGTGAAGTGGCTTAAACTTATTTACTGCGACACTACAGCAATACGGTTTTAACTTAAAAGATTAAACTTTACAATTAAGAAAATGTATCCTTCTTTAGTTTTTACTGAGGATTAACTTAATCCTTTTTTTTATTTCCTACAGGTGAGCAAAAACTACCTAGATTCGAACCCACACTTCTCTTGTCCCTGCAATAGTGGCCTACTCTGGCTGGGAACTTATACCTCAATCTTATTCTCCCTTTAATCACAAAATCCGAGTTAGTGATTTATCGACACACCTTACTGAGCACATCACTAAAATCTACAGGGAATCGGCCTTAGTACGCCAATATATCGAAGGAAAATATATCTTCATAAGACCAGATCTTGGTATACTGCAGTCTGCACCGGGTAGATACTTTGCATTAGAGGCGTAATGCACCTAGGTATTTTGCAATTCAGCGTTTTTGCTACAAAATGGGGGTTTTCAGGGGGTATTACAGGAGAATAGAGATTAATCGTCTGAGTAGGAATGTTGATAGTTACTTAGTTTTTGTTGAAATTACTTTTTTAAATGTGTTATCATTATTTTAGCCGGCATAAATGTATATTTAGTTACTGAATTTTGTCGGTTAGATAATAATCAGTCGCGCGTACGCAACCCTACGTGACGGATGTATTGCGAGCGTATCCTGTGCGCGTGTATACAGGATAGTAAAATGTCGACAGTAAAGTGTAATTCGTGCAACATAGTGATTGATGAGCTACTATCTTACATTCAAAACAAGATTTCAATAGTAGACGAAGAAACATTAGTGCGAATTTGTACGACATCATTTTCTAGTGATGAGATTAAAAAGTCCAAATCATTATTGTTTGAATCGATTCCAACAGCCGCGAATAAGATCAAGATTAATCGCAAAAATAAAGGAAAGGAAGAAAGAGACTTGAGCGATATATTAAACCTATTCAAATCGACAGAGACGGACGTTATTCCATTATTTGTTGCACACCGGTTGGAAAAGCTACCTCCAATTTTGTTTGATCACATCGACTGTACTAAGTTATTGAAGGATATTCTCAAACTGCAAAGTGATTAAATCTAAAAAATCTCAACGTGATTAAATCTAATTATGCTACGCAGGAGCAGCTAGAGGAAAGTAGAATTGAATTACTAAAGATGAAGAATGACTCATTACTTTCAGCCACTGTGCATAATGTTAATTATAAGCGAGGTGCAGGGCTGTATGACAGCGGCCCGATGGGTCTTACGCACATTAACAACTCATCAATAACATTGGAAAATATGTATAGTAGTGCGAATGACACGGAAGATAGACCAAGCGGCCGTAGACATTTACCGGAATTTAGAGAAATTTCGAAGGTAGATAGACAAATTGTTATTGAGTCAGATGATGCGGGGCAACGGTCGTCTGTACCTACAAGCGACCTTGGCGGCGGCACCACGGACGGCAGCGTCCGAACAGAGCCGAGCGGCTCCGGCACGAGCACCGATATACCTACGGAGTTGACATCGCGACCACCTTTTGTATCACACGAACGGCGATCTGTGTCTGCTAAATCGAGCCATGTTGAACGCCACAGTACAACAAATACAGTGGATGAAGGTTGGACAACAGTCTCGAGATATAAAAAACCTCACTACAGATATAGGGGTATATCGGGAATCTCGAGAGATATGGAGGGTAACTTTAAAGCCGCCGAAAAAAGAATTCCGATATTTATTTCTAAAATTCACAAGGATACTACAGACAAAGACATCGTGGACTACATATTGAAAAAGACGAATGAAACTATTAGCCTAGAGAAAATCTCATTTCGACAAGAAAGAGATTATAAAGCGTTTAAGTTCTTTATATCAGAGCATAAAATCTCAATGTTTTTGAATAACGAGTTATGGCCAGACGGCGTCATATTTCGAAGATTCTTTAATTTTAGGGAGAAAAATGCGAACGGGACATCGTCGTATCGACCAATCATAATGCACAATGATGGCCAATGATGACTTATATAATTTTGTCAGCTTCAACTGCAAGAATGTGAAACGCTCAGTTGAAGATATAAGACGGCTGTGCTTGTCATCTCACATAATCGCACTACAGGAGCATTGGCTACTGCCGCAAGAAATAGATTTTCTGAGCTGTATATTATATTATATTCTGCTATTTTGCGTACACTGGTGTTTCAGCTATGGACCCTTCCAAGGGAATGATGGCAGGCCGCCCTTACGGCGGAGTGGCGTTGATGTGGAATAAGAAGATTTTTCAAAACGTGTCAGTGGTGAATTGTGATAATACAAGAATCAGTGCTATAAAAATATCTGATGGGCAAAGGTCATACTTAGTGTTCAGTGTATACATGCCGACGGATGATAAGGGAAAAAACTTAGTGGAGTTTACGCACTGTCTGGGAACGTTAAGTGCCATTATTACAAGCGAAAATGTCGAGTCTGTCTATATGCTAGGCGACTTTAACTCCCACCCGGGTAAGCAGTTTTATTATGAACTTGATAATTTTTGTAACGATTTAGAGTGGACTTGTGCAGATGTAAAAAGAATAAGTATATCGTCTGACACTTATAGTTTTATTAGTGACGCTAATGGGAAACGAAGTTGGTTGGACCACTGTATTGTTACTAAGTCAGCGTGGCCAAGTGTGGTAAATGTGTATGTTGAATATGACACAGTGTGGTCTGATCATTTACCTCTCGTAATCCAGTGTAAGCTAAACGTAACTGCGCCAAATTTTTTATTTAATGATGCGAATGTTAGTTGTAATAAAGTACGATGGGGTGAAAGAACCCCAGAACAAATTAAATTGTATAATAAATTATGTAATGAACAGTTAAGACTAATAGATTTCTCATCTGAGTTTAGGAATTGCGGTGACAAACAATGTAATGTGTTAGATCACAAACACCTGATTGATATTATGTACCATAAAATTGTTAATGCCCTATCTAACGCAGCCTCGGATAGTCACTCTTTTACTCAGCAGGGAAAAAATAAAAAGTATGTAATCGGGTGGAATAGTCATGTTCGTGAGGCTCACAGGGTAGCCAGAGGCAAATTTGAACAATGGGTACTGTATGGTAAACCCAATAAGGGTCGTGTTTGGGAGGAGATGCGAGAGAGTCGTAAAATTTTTAAATCAAGGTTAAAATGGTGTCAAAATAATAGTGAACAAATAAGGATGGACATTCTCGCATCCCAACATTCTAAACATGACTTTCACAGTTTTTGGAAAACTACTAGTAAGTACAATAGCAAGCCGGGCTTGCCTGTGAGCATCAATGGCACAAACGAAGTAAGAGAGATAGCAGAGATATTTAGGGAGCACTTCACTGTAAAGTCACCATTGGGACCACCGCGGTCTACGAGTATTAGAGTACTCCATGGGCAGGAGATCAATACTAGATTCGCAGCGAAAGATATAAGACACGTAATTGAGTTGATGAAGCGAGGTAAGTCTCCAGGACATGACTGCCTAAGTATAGAACACCTGAAGTATGCTGGTGTCCACATCTTTAGAGTTCTTGCAATGTTCTATACACTATGCATGGGACACTCATATCTACCAGCTGATATGATGAGGACCGTCGTGGTACCAATTGTGAAGAATAAGACAGGTGATCCATGTGATAAGCATAACTATAGACCAATCTCACTGGCTACTGTACTCGCGAAGGTTCTTGACAGTTTGCTTGGCTCCAAGCTTGACGAGTATTTAAAAATTAGCGACAACCAATTTGGTTTCAAAACCGGACTATCTACTGAGTCTGCGATACTGAGCTTAAAGCAAACTGTTAGGTACTACACTGATAGACGCACACATGTTTATGCTAGTTTTCTCGACCTTTCGAGGGCTTTTGATCTGGTTTCTTATGACATACTATGGCAGAAATTAAATGATATACATATGCCTAAGGAACTTATAAATATGTTTAAGTACTGGTATTTAAACCAGGTCAACTTTGTTCGGTGGTCGGGCGAGTTATCGGAGCCGTATAGGTTGGAGTGCGGGGTGAGGCAGGGCGGGTTGACCTCCCCAAAGCTATTTAACCTGTACGTGAACGCGCTTGTGGAGGAGCTCAGCGGTACACGTGTTGGATGCCACATTGATGGGGTTTGTATTAATAATATCAGCTATGCAGACGACATGGTACTGCTGAGCGCCTCGGCTTGTGGTTTGTCGAGATTGTTGAAGATCTGTGAGCGCTATGCAAGTTGTCACGGTTTACTATATAATGCAAAAAAGAGTGAATACATGGTCTTTAGGGCCGGTGGTGTCAAGGGTCCAGATATCATACCAGCCATTACTTTGAACGATATAAAACTTAAGAGGGTTCAACAGTTCAAATATCTCGGTCACTTCCTGACATCTGACCTTAAGGACCATGCTGATATGGAGAGGGAGCGAAGGGCGTTGTCTGTGAGGGCTAATATGATAGCACGCAGGTTCGCGCGTTGTTCGAGTGGCGTCAAAATAACTCTGTTTAGAGCATTTTGTACGTCATTTTATACGAGCAGTCTGTGGTTGACATATGCGCAGACACAGTACAATGCTCTTCGTGTGCAATATAATAATGCTTTTAGGGTGTTGATGCGGTTGCCGCGACACTGTAGCGCGTCGGGGATGTTTGCCGAGGCGCGGGTCGATTGTTTTTATTCGACAATGCGAAAGCGGTGCACATCCTTGCTGCGCAGGGTCCGAGCCAGCTCCAACAGCATACTAAAGGCATTATCGGACAGGTTTGACTGTCAGTACATCAATCACTGCTGTATGGTTCATGTACTGACTAACAAACAAATGGTGAGGTGCTCCCTAAATGTTTAATTTTAATTTTAATGTTTAATTTTAATTTCTAATTATATTCTAATTTTGATTATTTGGTTATTATTATTATTATTTCTTTTTATGATCTTTTTTCTCTCCGAAGAGGTTATTGGGCACGGGCCGAAGCCAAGTGTTAATAAATTAAGTGGAAGAAAGAAATTTTCGTACAATTCGACAGGTGTTAAGTATGACTGCCTTTTGCATGAGTGTGTATGTGGATGGATGAATATCAAGTGTTTTTAGACTAGTATGTAATGTTTTAGGGATCACTCCTGTAATAGATAAAATGATGGGTACGGTTCGGACTGTGCTTATCTGCCATTGTTTTTTTATCTCTATAGAAAGATCGGTGTATTTAGCTATTTTTTCAGTGTGTGTTGTTAGTAAGTTGTGAGTGTTGCTTATGGCTATATCTATGAAGAAGGCTGTCTTATTTATTTTATCTAGGATAGTAATGTCTGGTCTATTGTGATGTATTGTTTTATCTGTTATTATAGTTCTGTCCCAATATATTTTAATGTCACTGTTTTCTAGTATGGTTTCAGGTTGATATTTATAGTAAGGAACTTTTTGTGTGATAAAGTTGTGCTTAAAGGCTATATATTGATGAACTATTGCTGCTACTTGGTCATGCCGATGTTTATAATCGGTTTGGGCTATGGATCTACATGCTCCAGTTATGTGTTGAATAGTTTCAGGACTGCCGTGGCAGTGTCTGCATGCGTCTGAAGGGAAGTTTGGTGTGCGGATGATATACTTCTGATAATTGCGTGTTTCTATTATTTGGTCCTGGATCGCGAGCATAAAGCCTTCTGTTTCCGGGAATAGCTCGCCACGCTGCAGCCACGCGTTCGACGCAATTTTGTCGACATGTACTTGCTGCAGATCGTGGTAGTGCCTACCGTGCAGAGACTTTTGCTGTCATGCGGCCATCTTCTGTTTATCATTTGTAACGCGTTCGTGCATTTGGGTGTCCATATCTTGTAGGTTGAGCGGTGTAAGTCGTTGGTCAGCTTTTGTAACTATTTTGTGTAGTCGGATATGTTGTGCTTGCTTGTGGAAGTAGCGTCGGAGTGATTTGATCTGTTTATTGTGAAGATTAACAACATCTATTATACCTCTTCCTCCTTCTGCTCTTGGTAGTGTGAGCCTCTGTACACACGATCTGGGATGGTGTTTCCTATGTGCTGTCATAGATGTATTAATGATTCGCTGTAGTTTCATTAGATCCGTTGGAGACCAGGTTATTATACCGAAAGAGTAGGTGAGTATGGGTATTGCATAGCTATTGATTGCTTTGATTGTGTTTCGTGAGTTCAGTTTAGATCGAAGCAGCACATTTAGACGGTGTTTGAAATTTTTTATAAGTTCACTTTTGGTGGACTTGTATTGTATTTGTCGAGCTTGTTGGAATCCTAAATACTTGTAGGTGGTATTTCGGTCGAGAGATTGTATGCAATCACCAGACTGCAAGGAATAATCATCTTGTGCTAGCTTTCCTTTCCTAACCGTGAATGTTTTGCACTTATCTATGCCGAACTGCATGTGTATGTCTCGGGAGAAGGTTTCAGTAATATCTGCAAGTGAATGAAGTGACTGTGTGCTGTTACTATACAACTTAATATCATCCATGTACATGAGGTGCGTTAACGTTATGCGGTTGTGTCCTGCTATTATGGGGAATCCTTTGCTATTTTTATTCAACTGATTTGACAGGGGGTTTAAGGCAAGGCAAAACCAGAGAGGGCTTAAAGCATCTCCCTGGAATATACCCCTTCGAATTGAGATATCTGGTATTTCAATGGTAGTGTTATTTATTAATTTTAATTTAGTTTTCCAGTGCTGCATGGCGGATTTTAAGAATGTAACTATTGTGGGATGAATTTTGTAGTGATTTAGAATTGAGGTGAGCCAGCTATGTGGTACCGAATCAAAGGCTTTTCTGTAATCGATGTACATGGTTGAAATATCTCTTTTACGTAAATAAGCCTGTTTCATTGCAACCGAATCAATAATCAGCTGTTCCTTGCAGCCCTGACTATTTTTGCGGCAGCCTTTCTGTTCTTCTGCAAGAATGTTATTTTCAGTGATATGTAGATAAATTACTTCAGCAATACAAGAGGTAAGAATCTTATATATTGTTTGCAGACATGTAATTGGTCGGTATTTAGCTGGATCATGGAAGTCAGTGTCCTTTGGTATCATATAAGTAACTCCTTGTGTTATGAACGTTGGTAACAAATTGGGTGTCTGAATGAAGTCGTTGATATGGTTGTACAGTAGACTATGAACTTTTGTAAACTTCTTATACCAGTAATTATGGATATTATCTGACCCGGGTGCTTTCCAGTTATGTGCCCTGCTAAGAACTTTCATAAAAATGTCAATAGGAATATGCTCGAAAGTCATATGCGTAGTGTTTTCTACATTTCTTGCATCATCTTTAATCCAGTTTGCTGATTGATTATGTTCAACAGGATTCGCCCATATATTAGACCAATATCTATGTAGTTCTTCTGGTCTAGGCGCGAGCGTCGTATGTGTATTAGGTGTGATTTGAATATGTTGTGTGTTTGCTGTAATGTTTCTATAGAACTGTTTTTTCATTATTTTTGAACTCTCTATTTTGTGTTTTTCTTAATGTACAATTTAAATATCTTTGAAGGCGATTTGTGGCTGCATTAAGTTTTTGTTTTAATGTATCTAAAAATTGAATATCAGTATGGTTAGGTTCTTCGTGTTGTGTGTGTATGCTATATTTATTTTTGATTGTTTCTATATGAGTTATTAATCTTCTGCTTCTGTTTCCTTTTATATATTGAGTCATTCTTGCTGTATCTTCTGAGTATTCTTATTTTATTTTGTAGGCGCTTTTGCCAGAATGGCGTATGCTTCTGGTGGAAGGGTCTAGAGGCTCCTGTTTCTTTAATTTTAGTTCCATTACATATGGCTGCGGTGTACGCTGCACAATATATGTAGGTATGAGTAGTTGAGAAGTCATGGGTAACTGAAACATGATTTGGCAATATTTCTGTATTAATATAGTGAACTATTTGCGATAGCTTTTTTGATGTTTTCTGTTTAGGTATATATGGTCGAGCAGTAGGGTCCATTTCTTTAAAGCGTTCTATAGCTGATTCAAATTGTTGTATTATTTGTTCTTGGTTTATAACTGAGTGGCCTGGTGTTGTAGTGTAATTATTGTTATGATGCTGTGTTTGGGATGGGGTGTGTGACGAAGAATGTGTGTTATCAACTACAGTCTCTAGCTGTTCGTATGTGATTGCAGTATTGCGGTGTGGTGAGTGGATGCCTGTTATTGTATTTATTGTAGGAATTGAACCTGGAGTGGGGTCAGTAGTATCTTCGCAGTTTTGGGTACGCATTTCATAAAAGTTATATGAGTTTTGGTCTAAAGTTTGTCTAACTTCATCTTTTAATTGTTGCAGTCTATTATTGGTGACAAGTTTGTTATTTACTATGGATCTCCTCTGGTCTGCAATGCGTTGTTCAGTGAGGTTGGATAGTTGTGGGTATTGTTCTAAAAATTCACTGTGTATTTTTGGTCTATATGCTGTAGTATTACTTTCAAGTTGAGTCTCTTCATAGTAAATTTTCATCAATGCTTCATTCATTTGATTCGACCATTTCATTCTTCCACTCTGTGTTGGTGTGCAGTAGTCCTCGTTTTGCATTGTTTGATTGGCTTCTAAATATTTCGTTACATCTAATCTTATTTCATTTAAAATATTTTTTGGGAGAAGATTATTTCTAATCTCCGCTGATCTCCTACTCGCTGTTTGGATACGTCCATTGTTGGGAATTCTTGTATAAATAGTTCATGTAGTTTATCGAGGTATGTACGAGTATTTCTTTCTAATCTAGTTATAATGAGATAGTTGCGCAAGATAAATATATTCATTTGATCTGTCCATCTTATTCGCACGCGGTAACCAGTAGTGGGTGCAGTATTATTGGCATTTGCCTCCTGCATAACATCTACTGGCTGTAGTGATATTCGTGATGAAAAAAGTGTGAATTGTGATTGAAGTGAATTAGGGAATGAGCTTGGTGATGAATGAGAAATAAATTGCGTTTGAAATGAATGAGGTGATGAGCTAGGTGAGCGAAATAAGCTGTATCCTGATGATGGCGATGATGGTTGATTGTGTCTATCATAAGTAAAAGGTACTCCCGCTGGAGCTGGTACGCCATTTTCAGGACGACTGACAATACTAAGGTCAGGTGAGTTTGCTGACGTTAAATTTACTTTAGGGCGCGACCGTAAATTATATTTTCTCCTACTATTACTACTACTGTCTGATTCTAAGGTTGATGTGGGTATGTAGCTGATATTACCAAGTATAGGAGGTGCATGGTGTGTACTATGAGTATGATTGAGGGATAGTAAGGACGGTGATAATAAGTTAGTATCAATTGAAACACAATTTTCAGCAGACGACTTTTTATCGCGTTTGGCCCGCAAGCTACATGATCTAGCGGCGGCGGGTCCATTAGTAGCTCGACTATGAGCTCTTGGGCGTAACCGCAAATTATACCTATTCGTATTTGACATAGAATCGCCCCCCCCCAGAATACGTGGGGCTGCCCGGGTTTTTTGGCCCGGGGAGGGATTCTCCGGCAGGGCCGGTACCCTCCTGGGGTATATTTCTCTTTTTCTGTGCCTTCATTACCTGCGGATTTGGGACCGTTAGTCAGGAAGAGGTGCCTAGTTGTTTCTTGGCTATAACGTTCTGCCCTACAGGGGTATAACTCTTCCCTTAAGCCCCCCCACCACGACAAGGTGGCCCCCTGGGGGGGTTATTATTATTATTATTATCACTATTATTCATTATTATTATTAATCTGTATATGTATTAAATGTGATTATGGAATTATTTTTCTGAAATAAATTATTATTATTATTATTAATAACTAGTATATCATCCAATAAATGAAACACGACTTACGGGACGTCTGGTGTATGGGAACTAGAACAAATAATGTGAACTGGAACAAATCAGTAAATACCAAGTTTCTGCAATATAAAGTAGCCCTTTTCGCAGAGCTATGGCGATACTGGTGTCATTCCTTATATTATATCTCTTAATGTATAGACTAAATTTCCGATAGATCCATCCAGCCGTTTTATTGTTAAAATGGAGTTGCCAAAACTGGAGTATCACGATGTGACCCTACAATATACTACAGTCACACTTAGCATAAGGGAATCACATTTAAAATATCAAACATTTAGATATAATATTACGTAATATAGATTGATTAGTTTTGCTACTTGACAGTTATTAATTTCTGCCTACACTTTACAGTCATGACGTTTCCATTTCCAACTTAGTAGAAGGCCGGAAAACTGTCAAAAGTTGGGGAACAATCATTGTTCCAGGGGCCCCCAGCACGGGGTCCCAAGTTACCACCATAGCCGTACGCATAGAATAAAATAGAGTAGAAAGAAAAGTCGACTTGTTTAAGACTGTCAACTGGGAAGGCGCTGGCTAAAGCTATTTTTAGGAACTTTAAGAGCAAATAGCCTCTGCCTTTCGTCTTAATGTCCAATAGCGAACGAATCGATAGATTTCGAATATCGTCGGCCTTAGAAAATGAATTTGACGAGTCGAATGTTTTAACAACTGCTTTAGTTTCTAAAAGTTCATTCAACCGTGTCAAAAAACTAGCACTTCGCCAGTTACTGTGGTGACACGCTTATTTCGCTCTCTCGGATTGTTCATCATTATTTTCTAACATAACATAAACTAATCAATTAAGGAGATAAAGTGCTAGAAGTCAAATTATCTCCCTCCAAAACTCATACTACTCGAAATGAGAAGGCCGTTTTGTAATACGTCGTGTAATATAATATGCCTTCATCATTATAAATCAGCTATGTATCTGCCAAATTGAAATCCACGGAGTAGCTTTTACGTGAAAAATTAACAAACATCTAAACATTATCCACTGTTATCTCATAAAGTTTTAGGTTTATGGTTTATCTAATATATAAAATTGTCGTGTCACAGTGTAAGTTACCATACTCCTCCTAAACGGCTTGACCGATTCTTATGAAATTTTATATGCATATTCAGTAGGTCTGAGAATCGGCTACTATCTATTTTTCATACCCCTTCTAGGCAATAAGCGTCATCACCCGAACGGAGCCGCGGGCAACAGCTAGTAATAGTATAATAATGTCCTCGGCCGTATTTTAGACATATTCTTCGTCCATGATTTGTTTCTTCAATACAGATACATTAATGAGACGCCAAAATACTAAATAGTCTAAAGTATTTTATATCAATGGCGTCCTCAATTGGCAAACGTCAAATTGTTGCCGATTTTTAGACAATTTCGCCAAAAAGTTTGATTACTTTCAACGGGAGTCGATTTCCTTTGTTTTTTCCTTGTTACCTACCCATGTAGCCGATGGGAAAGGACCAATTGGGAAGTGAATCATGACATGTGATCCCATTTTACTTTATAATTATACTATATATTTACATACTAGCGACCGTTCACGACTTCCTTACCCAGAACTTTAAAAAAAGTTATTTTACATGCTGTATACCTAAAGCTGTGTTGAAATGGCGTAGCCAGAAGTGCAGAACCACGAAGGAGATACCTCAGCCACGTTTAACAGCGGGGACAGATGTTAATGATCAGTGACAAGTTGCTAGCTTATCGCCTGAGAGAATGCCTGAGTTCCTTACTCGACTCTTACGACATGCACGGAAGGAGATGCAGCTGATGTATTCTAGTAAAGCCCCGCATCAGCACAGGTATATACCAAAGAACGTTAAATGATATAGCAGATAATTCATATAGAATATGTAGAGGGTAAGCACCCCGACCAGTAATCTGGTTCATTAACCACCCCCTGTGGATGCATAACTGTTTACGGGATAGGGTATATTATTAGTGTAGGTACTAATTATCTATGTTTATCTACCCTTAGGCTATCCTTCCAACAGAGATGTGGAATGCTACAGAAGCGTGTGACCATGATGTCAATGAAATCAAATTCATCCACACACATGGTCATCGGTAACTATCAAACGCATTCATATCAATGTACAGATGTTCAAGATTAATCATCATCATCAGCCTATTCGTCAACTCGCCTGACAAAAACTCGCCCGATCGGGCGACTTGGCACCTTTCGAATTTAAATAATATTTCTGTCACCAACTTGCACACTAGTACAAAGTACAGCCAGGTAAATAAATGTGAAATAAAATTTTAGAAACGACTTCGAATAACATTTTGTTTTATTTTAAAGTCCAACCATAAAATATTAAAAGTTTTAAAAAAGGATTTTTGTAGTTGACTGTACATAGTTACCTCACAATTTTATGAACGGGCGAGCTGACGACAGGTACCAAGTCGCCCGATCGGGCGAGTTTTTGTCGGGCGAGATGACGAATAAGTCCTACTGCCGGACGTAGGCCTCCCTCAAAGCATGTCACAAGTTTTGATCTTCCGTTTTTGCTATCCAATTACTACGCGCCCTCTCCAAGGCATCGCTCCATCTGGCCGGAAGATGTCCAACGATATATAGATATATATAGGTATCAATAACTTTGCAAACTTTGCTATTGCTCGCAAAAATGTTACATTGTCTAAGCCTGCTGGATTGTTGTTTAAGCCAATAGGCTCGAGCTTTCTTATTAAAAACTTTGTGGGTCAGTAAATATGAGATGCCTCAAGGGTTAAAAAGGGAAACATAAGAGTATACAAGTACCTCCGCGCTGAATATGCCCACCCGGATTCCGTACAAATCTTTTATACCTTCTTCATGGTACAAATTGTGCCTCAATTGTTCAATTATATGTTGGACAGAGTATGTGTCATAGTACTTTTACAAATTTAACACTTCAGCTGTCGTGGTTTCCTCATTGAAATCGACACGATCCTTGAGATGGAACTTCTGTATTTAAATAGCTCCTCGAACTTGTTCCTTGTCTAGGACTGTATCGGTCACATTTATTTCTGGAACTAATCGATGAAAGCTCTTCTTCTTCATTGAGTACTAGCGGATGCCCGCGACTTCGTTTGGGTGAACCTATGTATCAATCTCAAGAAGGTACTTCTAAACTATTAAATTTCGTAATGTTTCGCTAAACCTGCAACATTTTATCTTGCATGACAATGTCTGGCAATGAGTAATTTAAAAAATATTGTTTTTTAACAACAGGCTTTCGTTTATGTTTTTTTTTCAAGAATTTCTTACGGAACCCTAAAACGGTACACACATAGATTACTTTCTTGCTCGGTAAATTACAATAGGAAAACTCTTTGTTCTTAAAAACTTGCAAAAGATTAATCTAGGGAGCCTTTACAGACTATCTTTTTTGAACAATAGCCTATAAGACTACCAATAATACCTACCTACTTTTATAATGAGTTGGTGGAAACGCGAAGTCTTTTGGGTTCCTTATCTAAAGGGTAAAAAGGGGATCCTAATTACCAAGACTATCGCTATTCGTCAGTCTGTTACCAGGCTATGGATTGCCCTTTAGACGTTTGTATGCCGAATTCAGAAGTCAATGTTGAGAGAACGAAATCAGTCCCCTGGAATCCAGAGCATTCCAATTTCCAGATGACTGATGATGACAGACACACATACAGATGGGTTATTATGTATGTAGAGCGTGCGGATGACGTCCAATTGGATGCAGCTTAGTTACACTGTTGTATTATACTGATGTTCAAACCAATTTGTGCTGAATTTTGGGGAAGGAGCAGCAAAATGTCACTAATAGGTACATACTTTTTGTCTGCGTGTTTCTATCCTGCCGGGGCACATAAGCATAACACAAACAATTTTCTTACAATTTACATCTGTCTCCGCTAAACGTGGCTGCGGGATCTCCGCTGCGATCCTGCAGTTCTGGCCACCCAATTTCGGAAACACAGCCGTGTGTTATGTTTAAATGTAAATTTAAAAGTAAATGTAACTGCATGTTCGTTGCGACTCTACGTTATTGTATAAAATAGTTTTAAAAAAATTGTTTACTGCACAGTTGTCTGCCAGTGTACGTGTTATTGCATGATACAAGTTGTATTGCCTGTATATTTGCTGACCTTTTAACATCTGACTCTGCTATGCTTCTGTAGGATGTCATTCGCGATCTTGCAGTTATACAGGATGTTTTTTTGTGGCCACCTTTAACGAAGGGTACGTATTCTATACATGAAATATAGTAAGTTTATGCAAAAAAAAATGCTGGGATTTTTTTTTATTTTTTTTTATTTTAAATTCCTTGATCGTGCGAAATTTATAGTGTCTAGTGTTTATGTTAGTTTTTTTATAGACAGATATTAATTATTTTTCGTGAAAAAATCCTGCTACGCACGTCTATGTGCATTTATGCAGAAAAACGCAGTCTATTTACTCAACTTTGGACCCTAATATTTTGGAAACCAGACACTTCCCAGGTATGCTTCCATGGAGAAATATGATCGTGATGACGAGGAGATTCCGTAGTTTTCGGGAACGTTGACGACCAAAAATCATCCTGTAGAAAGGGAAAACTGTATTAGGAAAAGAGAAAGTTTATTTCAGACTAGTGCTAGTAATTAATAATTGCTTAAAAACATTTCTTTTTGAACACTAAGCCCACTATAAACAGTCTACATGTGCAAGCAATCCCAATTTGTAAAAAAAAGAATACACTTCTTAGAAAGTTTGGTGTATGATGCCGACAGTCGAGTTTATTGCGGTTGCGCAGTTTTTAATAATTTTGGCAACTTAAAAAGTACCTTTTTTATTTAATTGTTGTAATTGAGAGTGGGTGTAATGCTGTACAGAGTGTATCATTGTATGAAAACATTGTAAACCAACCAAAGCCGTGTGATTTCGACGCTTTAGGGAGTTTGTCGTTACATCGAGTGATGGAGTTTACACTGTATATTCAATTGCTACTCATAACGCCATCTATCAGTTAGCGCTTATACTAAATTATATAAAAGGACGACGAAAGGAGTCCCATCACACAGAACATTAAGTTTACTTGACTCCGTGTAACGCCATCTATAAGTTATAGGTGGAACTAAATTATGAAATAAACTCACTGGAAGTTCGAATACGATGGTAACATTGCTAAGTTTTCTTATTAAATGGAATATTCAGTGTAATAAAGCTAATTTATTTCATTTTCCGATTCTATCTAGAGAACAGTACAAAACTAATATGCATTTTACTTACAAGTTTTTCATTTGCACAATACTCGAGTAGAATTTTAAGCGGGCCCCATATTTCGGTTTACATGTTTGTACAACCTGCTTCGAAATGTTAGCGGTTTAAAGCTCAGACTATGTTAGCATGAGGGGAGCGGATTATTATCTACAGCTTTTCATAAGATATTTCAATCCATGTCCCTATTTGTTTCATGTCACCATGATGCTTCAGTGAGTTTCGCTTCTAGCTCTTTAATATTAAATTATCATTATGAAATAGATAATTATATGTATTTTCAAATCTATTTGACAAAAACAAGATTAAAGCACTATCGTATAATTTATTGGCGAATACCCGCTACTTCGACCACGTGAAAGTTTTATACCTATTTAAAAACACTGTTATTCTTTCAATCAAAAACGACAGAAGGGATTATTGATATTACATGACTTACCTATAGCCATACATCCGTGCATCATATTAGCCACATAAGTGATCAAATAGATTACCTATGCATTAGTAATGGCAGGCATCCGATAGTCGACAATATTTCTGCCTTTTGCCCTAATATTGTTCTGTTAAGTTTAAAAATCCGCTACCGCCCATCACTAAACCCGCAGCATCATTACAAGGCAACTACTTTGCTTTCAAATTTGTTCTAAAGGCGTAACTAAGTTAAAGGACAAAGTTCTAAGTAAACATTTAGGGAATTGCGAGACTACACTGGCGCACAAGTTTCGCGGTTATACGCCTTTATACGGAGCACGGCGGCCATTTTTAGGAGCATCAAAGTTAGTAGCTTATGTTGGGTTGGGTCTTAGTTAACGTAATTTTTTTGGGAAATAATTTGTGACAGTTTAGGATAACTATTTAAGGCATTTTGAATTTTCATTGCTAGTCGAGATAGTCTCGAAGCAAATCTGGATTTAATTTTAAACACCACATTAGCTCTGCTATGATGTTTGTTAAATTTGTTAAAATTGTTAAGCATGCTTATTAGTTGAAATACTTCAAAAACACTATAGATTGAGTGACGTTTTTAAAATCTAGATCCAGGCATTTGCCGTCTTGCCTATTTTGAATAAACGGAAAAGGAAGTTATACCACAACGGACGTACTATAAGATTGAATTTAGATATACCCGTGGAGCCTAATCTAACCTAAGTGGGGCTTAATTAACATACATAAATACTTACTGCTCTGCATCTTCTATGCTGCTCTGGGAGTGAAAAAAAAACGTATAATACTACAGCTGCTTCTCTTCCCGGCCATACTGTACAAGTGAGTAGAGGAACAAGAGGGTCTAGGTGTTTTGTAGGCGATGGGCTGACCACCTGTCACTACTAACCGAATGTATATCTCAACTATACCCTCAAAATTGGTCAGAAGTGGCACCATGTGGTTCTATCGGCCCTTGGTGCTCTGCCTACCCCGTAAGGGATAAAGGTGTGATTATATGTATGTATAAATACTTACATATTTTTATTACCTACATACACTGCTGTGTTCTCGAAATGGGGAAGCCAAAACTGCCTCATAAAAGTAATCCCACAGCCACGGTTTACCATAGCGGGGAAAATGTTAATAGTAAGTTGCCAGCTTATCGTCTGAGAAAATGCCCAGAGTTCCTTAGTCGACTCTTACGACATGCACGGAAGGAGATACAGCTGATGTATTCTAGTGAAGCCCGCACAGGACTTAATTAAAAGTTTCCAAACTGAGCAATGTCATGTAATATAGTTAGATATATATATATATATATAGTGCTTGTTTAGCAAGCCTGTAACCGCAAAAAACGAAGCGGTGATGTAATTTACGATTGCGCGCGTAAAATCCGCTCAAAAACCTGTCGTTGCCAAAAATTTTTCTGCCCAAAAGGCGTAGATAACATGCAAATTTCTATGGTTTACACCCTCGATACCGGAGCACGTACATTCGCGTATTCTATTTCCGCTATCGATGGCACCATGGCGCCAAAACCTGTGATATGAAACTCGATAGAACTATGTAATAAAATTATTAATAAAGAAATGGAAAAAATTCCTCACCCGAGTGGGACTCGAACCCTCGACCTCTGCATTCCGTGCCTGAACTATGTAAGTAAATAATCTTACAAACTCTTATTCTGTTATATTAATAACAATAAACTGTCTTTGAAAAAGTTTTGATTTAATGTTAGCATTGGTTAAAGAAACACTAGCAAAAGAATAGATTATTGACTTTGTCAATGTACGTTATCTATGTTAATTGCACTGTTCCCATTTTCAGAGTAAGTGCAATAAGGAATTAAATGTAAAAACGTGCTGAAAGTGAAACGAGCTATATTTATATATCTACAAAAAGGCTTAAGATAAGAAAATCAACATACTCTTTCGTCACGGTATAATAAGACGGTACAATACCTACTAATGAATAATAAGAACATAATAATAATAATCCCAATTAATATTTAAATGTAGGTTTGTTTGTCTTTATTTATTCAACCAATCTTCATCACTTGCATAAGTACAAAGGGGGTTTTTAAAAATACATACATATAATCACGCCTTTATCCCTTACGGGGTAGGCAGAGCACCAAGGGCCGATAGAACCACATGGTGCCACTTCTTACCAATTTTGAGGGTATAGTTGAGATGTACAAGTTCGGTTAGTAGTGACAGGTGGTCAGCCCATCGCCTACAAAACACGAAGACCCTCTTGTCGCTCTACTGAATTTTAAAAATAATTTGTGGATATTTATTATTTGTCTATCTTCTCCCATCTGAATGTCGGATAGCCATACTGAAGTACTCAATCGCACTGTATCAGAATATTCACAGTTGAATAATTCACGCCACGATCTACTTCGGGCTGGCAAGTGAGAATATTGGACAGATCGTTCATATCGAATATAAGAATTTTTTTTAAGCATTTAATCTGTGCTGATGCAGAGTTTCACTAGAATACATCAGCTGCATCTCCTTCCGTGCAAGTCGTAAGGAGAACCTGCTTTAAATTTTGTTTTATCAAAGGTCACTGGGCAACTTACTATGAAAACTATACCCACGGCCTACAGAGACAAAATTGGTATGGATGTTTAGATAAACGTCCCTAGTTTACGAATATATATGTCGCATCAATGTAGAGTATGGGAATCTGCCCAAAAATTGAAAAAAAAAAATGTAAGTGATATACGGTAATGATAAGACATTTTCGACTATTTGCATTGAATTGAATGTGTGTCTTGATCACACGGTGGAGCAATTGAACTCGTCATTTTCGTCTGCTGGTTCTAACAATACAAGTCTGTAGGGCATCTAAAAGATAAAAACTTATTACTCACTGGGCAACTTACTATGAAAACTATATCCACGGCCTACATAAACAAAATTGGTATGGATGTTTAGATAAACGTCCCTTGTTTACGAATATATAGGTATGTCGCATCAATGTAGAGTATGGACATCTGCTCAAAAAAAAATGTAAGTGATATACGGTAATGTACTCTTACTATTACGATAGGTAATGAACTATTACGATAGGAATAATCTGATGCATTTTTAAATCAAACAAATGTGTGTTTAAATCAAACAGTTTTTATTCAACACAATCTATGTCAACAGGCACAATAGTGTTGTCCAAGAACATGGCTGGCGCATCTATTTGTTCTTGGTGTCTGGCCCAAGATAAAAAATACACCATGCTGGCAATATGCGCGCAGCATCCGATAGTTCGGCGGCCGTGGATACAAGAACAGTAATAGTCTTCTATGCTCTCTCTGCCCTCTCTTGTAGGGTTCACCAATATGTATGTATAATACTGCTTACTCCTGACGTGTCGGGACTGAATTCTACCGCGTATCAATGATCTGTTGTTGACCAATTCGTGGTGCCGGTAGAGTTCGATGATATATAGGCCATTTGGTCGCATGTGCTCATGGACGTATGATCTTGCTATCCTGAGGTGATAGCTGCCCAGCGTAAAAAGAATTAAATCTTCGTACGATAATTGTGGGAAATCAAACGCTGGCATCAATTGCAGTGAATGCTATCCTTTGCCTATTCAAGTTGTGCCCACTCACATATTTCATTAATAGTTGTTTTTCAGACTACCCCCGCGGTTTTTTTTTTTAACAACACAAAATGAAATGTAGGCTAGCCCTCAATAATTTACAAATAATTTGATTTTTGTAGCAAATATTTCGAAAACCGGGTCAGATTATGCCCAATGACCTTTTTCCGGTTTATGTGTACAAATCCCAGAACAACTCAAAAATGTCTCACTTGAGAAATGAAATGACTATCTGATTTCGAGACTGAATTATGACTAGATTCTCTATCAAAGAGGTGTTAAACCCTAACTAATAGTATAATTATTACCTAACCGCGTCGGAAGTTAGACACTGTTTAAAAATTACATTTTGACAGCAAAATTTATGGAATCTCTGTCAAATTTAGGGAATGTTTGGCTTAGACAATGTTTAAATTATTTTATTATAAAACGTTAAGTATCTATAGATTCTGTTATATGGCTCAGTTAGGTACCTATACCTACAAGCAATAGAAACTAAATAAATAACATGGATTGATTCGTGATGTCCGGCCCAACAACTCACTTCACGCACGGACGAGTGAAGGAGTGAGATTAAATGGTTCCGTACAAAATAGGTTTGACATTACACTAGAGAACCCTGAAAGTGTAGACATATAACACGTACCTATAATAAGTCTTTTTATTGCATTGGACCGGCTTTTTAGACATTTGACAAACTTTGTGCCTACTTGAAGCAACGCGAGTTGAACGTTCCAAGTACTTCTAAATGCAATTTTGAGACCGAGCGAGATTATTCATGATAATACTATATACTATACAAAAAAATACACAATTTTACACGAAATTGATGCATTAATTTTTTAAACCTCTTATAGCTTTTAGAAACTCTTCTATGTAAAGAACTTTTAAGTCTGTTGCTTGCTTTAGAATAAAACCATGAAAAAAGTCGTGATAGTTACAAGTTTTTCTCATCATGCCGAAGTCAATCGTATTTCAAACGTTTGTGCAGTTGTTTTTTTTTTCCCACGTAGACACTAGCGACGACACCGAAGGAAAAACTTACTTTGGTAAGACTAAAGGGTCTGTCTCGGCTATTTTGGATGTATTGTTCTGAAACCAGTTTTATATAGATAGATATACAGGATGTTTTTTTGTGGCCACCATTAACGAAGGGTACGTTCTCTATACATCAAATAAAGTAAGTTTATGCCAAAATAAATGCTGGGAAAAAAATATTTAAAAAATATTTTTTTTTATTAGGTACTTGATCGGGCGAAATTTATAGTATCTAGTGTTTATGTTAGTTTTTTTTTTTATAGACAGATATTAATTATTTATCGTGAAAAAATCTTGCTACGCGCATCTATGTGCATTTATGCAGAAAAACGCAGTCTATTTACTCAACTTTGGACCCTAATATTTTCGAAACCAGACACTTCCCAGGTATGCTTCCATGGAGAAAAATGATTGTGATCATAAGGAGATTCCGTATTTTTCAGGAACGTTGACGACCAAAAATCATCCTGTATATGTTTAGACTGGTCTAGACGTAAACTGGTATGCCTTGTAATGTGTACATATACCTATAATGTTACTATTGTAATAACTGTGTCAAATTTGGATGTTTACATACGGCTGTATTTTCAAAATGGTGTTATAACTACAAGATCGCAAAGGAGATCCATCCACGTTCAGCATAGCGGGGTCATGTCAATGATCAGTGACAAGTTGCCAGCTCATCGCCTGAGAGAATACCCGAGTTCCTTAGTCGACTCTTACGACATGCACGGAAGGAGATGCAGCTGATGTATTCTAGGGAAGCTCCGCATCAGCACAGGATATACCTACATTGACGGCCGATTGGTGTAGTGGGTAGTGACCCTGCCTGCGACGCCATACATCTTGGGTTCGAATCCCGGTAGGTGCAAACATTGATATGATGAATATCGATGTTTGTTTCCGAGTCATGGATATTTCTATACTTATCTATGTATTTATATACCGTTGCTTAGTACCCACGACACAAGACCTTAGGGATCTTAATGTGGGACTAGATTAATGTGTTGTGTAGTGTGTGAATATTTATTTATATTTTTTTTATTTATGTCACCATATTATCACTATTTCATCATCATCATCATGTAGTATGAGAATTCTTTATACTTAACTATCTAACTGTTTCATTTACTTCATAGCAGATTGGCTATGGCGTTTAAGATAAGACAAAAGGTGTATAATAAATATTAATGCTACCTGTACATTAGACCGAGGATGGCTTAAGAACAGAATCTGTGATAATGTTAGACAATATTCGATAGTAAAAGCCAAAACTGTATTTCGACTACATCGACACTTTATACCGAGTGTTTTCTCGTTACCACCCTTAACGTAGGGTACGCACTCTATACATAAAATAAAGTAAGTTTATGCCAAAAAAATGGTGGGATACAATGTATTTTTTTTTTTATTACTTGATCGGGCGAAATTTATAGTATCCAGTGTTTATGCTAGTTTTTTCATAGACAGATATAAATTTTATTATTCACCCTATTTTATAGGCCCTAATATTTTGGAAACCAGGCACTTCCCAGGTATGCTTCCATGGAGAAAAATGATTGTGATGATGAGGAGATTCCGTAGTTTTTGAACGTTGACGACCAAAAATCATCCTGTATACACAAAGCTGTGTTCCCGAAATGGGGTAGTAGAACTGCAAGACCACGAAAGAAATCTAACAGCCACGTTTACCATGGCGGTGCCGGATGTAAAAGATCAGGTGACACGCTAGCTCATTGCCAGTGAGAACGCGCCTGAGTTCCATAGTAGACTCTTAAAACATGCACGGAGGAAGATGCAGCCGATGTATAGTGAAGCTGTGCATTAAAACAGGACGGTAGTAAAATGCTTTGTGACGGACCAAGAGCCTACTTACATCTGCGATCTAAAAGTCCTGAAACTTAAAGGATTTGTTCTATGTATTTGTTGTTGCAATGTATATCTAAAAAGAAAAAAATAAATTTAGTCATTGGAAAATGCCCAAGTGAACTAACGTGTTTTATTATAGGTTATGGGAAGCTCGCTCCTAAGCTCTAAAAAATAGTTCTTTCATCGCGAATTGTGGTGTTTTAACCAGTATTTGCAGTTTAGCAAGTGTTAAAATATCTAAAAACGATTAAAACGCGCGATTGGGCTGTGTGGTATTGGATATTTCAATTTTGCTGTGTAGAAGTATTAGCTTAAGATGGCGGCGAACTATCTAGTGAACGTTCTTAAGCTTAAGGGACGCGATAACTACAGCGAATGGTGTTTCGCAGTAGAAAACTATTTGATTCTGGAAGGTTTAAAGCACTACATTACATATTACATATTACATAGCCAGAAGCCGGAAAAAAAATAAAACCTGCAGATGACGAAAAAACCAAAGTAAAATTGATCATGACCATTGACTCATCTTTATATGTGCATGTGAAGTATTTGCCAACTGCTGAAATGCCTGCTGATTTGTTCACCAAAAGTTTATGTTCAGTCAAGCATTATAAGTTCCTAAATAAATTAGGTGTGCAAATTGTTTAGTATTTAAGTACTTATCTATGTTTGAATTTTTAGATATAGTGGGGGTGTTGTTGCTATGTATATCTAAAAAGAAAAAAATAAATTTAGTCGTTGGAAAACGCCCAAGTGAACTAACGTGTTTTATTATAGTATTATATAGAATAGAATATTATTTATTTCTTCTATGCTGCTCTGGGAGTGAAAAAAACGTATAATTACTTAATTACTTAACTACAGCTGCTTCTCTTCCCGGGCATACTGTACAAGTCAATAGATGGACAAGAGGGTCTTGGTGTTTTGTAGGCGATGGGCTGACCACCCGTCACTACTAACCGAACTTGTACATTTCAACTATACCCTCAAAATAGGTCAGAAGTGGCACCATGTGGTTCTATCGGCCCTTAGTGCTCTGCCTACCCCGTAAGGGATAAAGGCGTGATTATATGTATGTATGTATTATTTATATGGATAAGCCATATGCAACACAAGTCAAGAACAAAAAAAGGTGATATACGACAGTAATAAAATTATAACATTTAGATGGTACCTATAGATAGATAGGTAGATGGGGACCTATAGGTACCATACTTAGGTAAATAGATAGGGAAGGATTTCCAAAATTCCCTTGGAACCGGTGAAACGTGAAACCTAAAGTTTACACAGGCAATCATAGGCGTCCCCTAGTCGGTACTTAATATTTCTGTACAAAATTAGTCCAAAAAGACAGTTCGCCGCGAACACCACGATCTGAATCGACCTTTACCATGGCATTAAAGGTCATCCGTCAAGTAAGTTTGTTTATATCTCCAGTAGACAGCCGGAGTGAGCGCAGTGTGGACACGGCTTTGATTTCGCATAACACCAGCGATTTAATTAAATGTAAGTAGATTTTAATTATATTTTAGTAAAATTTTATTTGTTAAAATTATTAGGTGTGCAGGTAGGTTCCTATAACAGCATTTATGCCTAGTTTTGTTATACTCTCAAGTGCTATCATTGCAAAATTAATTAATGCATTCCCAATGAGGGAAGGCTAGTTAGAAAACCATTAAGGAAATTAAAGTCCCTTAAAAATCAGCAAATTTTCCTTTAAATAGTTAACCTAAATATTTGCAAGCCACAATTTTAGGCGAAGCAGGTGACTGATCAAATAAATATGTTTATTTATTTAAATTTAATAATAACTTTATTTCATCATGTTTTGAGAGAAATAATCATTCAAATCATTCATTTATTTTTTTCAAATAGAAGAGAATATTGAACTAGCCCTGGCTAAATATTGTTTATTGTGTCCGACCACTTTTCACTTTTGTTGTGAAATTTATCAATTAACTATGTCATTGGACAATAATTGATTGATATTTAATTACATTGACGCGAGTTTGTAACTCTAAATTTCAAAATAAATAAACTAACTTGCCTCGCTAATGAAATCGCACCAAAACATTAAGATGTACAAGTTTGGTTAGTAGTGACAGGTGGTCAGCCCATCGCCTACAAAACACCAAGACCCTCTTGTCCCTCTACTGACTTGTACAGTATGCCCGGGAAGTGAAGCAGCTGTAGCTGTATATCTATGTATATTTTTAATTATTTACATAAATTACTTTTAATATCACCGACCGGTGTTCTTAACAAAAATATCTTTTTACCTGCTAATATGAGTAGATAAACGTGCAACAATTTTTACCATGAAGAAGGTCACTACAAGGTGGTTTCTATGTAAATGGGCAGGGCTACAGTGTTCAATGCTCCCCTCGTCCCCTACTTCAACCCCGCTCCGTGGCACACTATTTTTGTATGAAAATATACTTAGCCGCTGCCCCTCTTTTATTTCTTCTCCAAGATTTTTACCGTTGTGAGTTTGAAATTAAATAAGCCTACTTCTTAAGTGGTTAAAATACTAAATACGTTAGGTGCAGTACGATATCCTTGACTTACGTATATTATGTGCTACTTAAGTCATCATAACCGTAATAATTAAAATTGTGACCTCAATTTAATTAAATAGTGTAGTGCAAAAACTAAACAAAAGATAAAAAGCTTGGATTTGAACCTGTGACCGAGAGTCCGCATCGAGTCAGTAACACTTATTTGTCTCGTGATAAAAAAAAACAATATAAATTGGACAAGTCCGAGCGGTTTTTACCCAGTCTAGGTTCTGTAGATTAGATAGGAAGTAATGTAACTGTTTCTTGCGGTTTTATTTATCTGATTAATTCTTTATGATGATAGTTTTTCTCTCGTTCATTCTCTCAGCCGATAAGCTAGCAATTTCTTATTGATCATTTTCATCTGTCCCCGGTAAGTTAAACGTGGCTGCGGGATTTCCCTTATGAACCCGCAGTTCAGGCTACCCCATTTTGGTCGTCAACGTTCCCGAAAACTACGGAATCTCCTCATCATTACGACCATTTTTCTCCATGGAAGCATACCTGGGAAGTGTCTGGTTCCCAAGATATTAGGGTCCAAAGTTGAGTAAATAGACTGCGTTTTTCTGCATAAATGCACACAGTCGCGCGTAGCAAGATTTTTCACCAGAAATAATTAATATCTGTCTATGAAAAAACTAGCATAAACATTGGACACTCACCCGATCAAGTATGTAATTTTTTTTAATTTTTTTTATTACATCGTTTCCCAGCATTTTTTTGGGCATAAACTTACTTTATTTGATATATAGAGTACGTACCCTTCGTTAAGGGTGGCAACGAAAAAACACCTGTATATGTGAACTGCAAGAAGCATTTCGGGCTACCCCATTCCGGGAATACAGCCGTATATGTATGTATGTATGTATAACATACTTATTGTTATTAGTATAACTACTTTATCTGTTGTACTTAACTGGATCCTAAAAAACTGGATATATCCGGTTTTTAATCTTAATAACTACTTGACTTTTTAATCTTAGGTTTTATGTGCACTTATCATAATGAGTTAACATTTTATTTAATTAGGAGTCATGTAAAATAGCAAAACAATTGCATACGAATACAGAGTATGAGCGGTGAAAGCCCAATGGTGTGCGCCTTTCAGTCGGCCGGGTAGAAAACTAGTATGTGTGAAACGAGGTATAAAGTATATTGCATAAGACTTATTATATTTAAGTATATCTAATAAGTATTCCCAATCATTATATATTTATACTAGCGGACGCCCGCGACTCCGTCCGCGTGGACTGCAGAAAAGACAGAAGAATTCAGAAGGCGCCATCTGTTGCAGACTTATGGAACGTACGATTAATAACAACAACCAACGTTGATGATCAGTTTTTTATTAGTTATTAAGACCATTAATTTAAATAATAACTATCCTATCATCTAAGTTGGACCAAATTACATATGTATGCCAATTTTCATGAATATCAGTTGACTCGTTTTTGAGTTTATTCGGAACATACACAGTGACACGGATTTTTTATATATTTAGAAGAAGATATACGATGAAACTTTGAGGAAAATCGCACAGTAAACATTTTACGGTTTTATTCAAATGTCAACACGTTTAATATTTTAGAATTACAAATGTATGTTTGCAATAGGCGTGTTTTGGTATTAACCCACATCGGATAAAGGCACATTTAGATTAGAACACATCCCGTCTTACTTTGGTAGCTGAGCTGCAGAATCATAAGATCCCAGAGGCTAGTTTAGCAGAGCAGGGACAGATGAATATTATCAGTGACCAAGTTATCGTTTGAGAGAATAAAGTTCCATAATCGGCATGCACGGAAGGAGATGCAGCTGATGTATTCTAGTGAAGCTATTCGTTTTTATTAGGCACCTTAGGTACTGACATATTAAATAGTTAATATCTCCAGTTCTCCACGAGATATGATGCTGATTTTTTTTCTGTAGAGAGACATAATAGTGAGTAATTATTTGAATAAAAAATTACGTGCTGAAATTGTGCATTTTTCTTGAAAAAAATTATTAACTAAAATTTGATTTTTTTTATGTCTTTGAATCACTTGCATATGGATGATTGTGATCCCGCGACGGGATCAGATAGGAATAAAATTAAATAAAACGGATCCTTTGCGGGATCACTTGCTGGGATCGGAACGAAAAAGATCAAAATTTATCCGATGTTTAGAGACATTGTGCTAGTGTGACTAAAAGTTAACACACCCTTCTTTATTATTATTTATTCTAAAGTAGATAGACCATCTAAAGAACACGGTTCGTGCTTTAACAAAAAAAAAACCGTGTTAAAAAAGAATTTAATCATTTTATAAGCTATATTACCTTTTGACATTATATTCCATACATTTTGCTGTTACATCATTTTGAATCAGTGTCTAACTTTAGACACTGATTCAAAATGGTTTTGTAGGTTTGTATTATGATAGGTTTTGTATTATGACACCGACTTTGTTTAAGTTTAACAGTGTCTAATTTTGACAGATATTCCACACGTTTTGCTGTCATTTTAAAATATAATTTTTTCGCGGTTTTGTAACACTAGGTATGATGCTCTGTGTTTTGTCCGCTTAGATCTGTCGTCTGAGAATTAATAATTACATTATTATCTCATAATGAACTGGAACTATAACTCTTCCTGGTTTATAAGTAGACAAACGTATGATAAATAAGTTATTTAAAGAACATCTGTTTTAAAACTAGTTTTTTGATTGAATATACCAGTGATATATATTTATATATATATATATATATATATATATATATATATATATATATATATATATATATATATATATATATATATATATATATATATATATATATGCTGTGTATAATTATGATAAATAACCTCGGAAATAAACGTCGTAAGTCTGTACGCACTAATAATTATCCCGGGTGACCTGGATTTGAACCTAGGACCTTCAGCTCAGCATACATACATAAAGGTCACGCCCATTATCCCCCAAGAAGGTTGGGCAGAAGTGTGCAAATTGCACACCCACTTTTCAGCAGTTAGCCTATTAAGTCCCACGTGGTAAGTGGCGAGCCTATAGCCGCTTTTCGGGCACAAATACAACAATCTAGCGACCGCTAGCGAATCCAACAGGAAATGTTTCCGTGCTTAATTGGTATAATTAGCTATTTAGCGTCAGAGCCTCGTTCGTTAAATAGCAGGGTGCACCACGGGCAGGTGAGGTTGACCCTGGGTCCTCCCAGCTTCTCTCAGCTCAGCAGTAAGGTAAAAAACAATCAGGTAAAAAACAAGATATTAATAAAATAATAAACATCGTAATTTTCAAATTTGAACTATGTAACTACAAATTGCATGCTACTCGTATATGACCTAGCTTAGCACCTATGATGTTGGGACAAAGTAACATTGTTTCTCGATTACATCCATAGAGGTTCGACACCGACGTACACAAGGAAGTTACTTTTTCGCGCTTTCGCCAAGTCACGTGACGAATTCGACATAATGATGGTCAGCCAAAACATGTGCGTTTGACATGAACAGTTTAATGTACGAAATAAGGGTCGCGTACAAAGGTTATCATCCCGTGCACGCGCTACAGACAATTCCGATATAGTAGATATGTAATACGTAGGTATTATATTATTATTGTACGTGATTACTGATTTGTTTATGAAATATACAGGGTGTTTTTTTGTGGCCACCTTTAACGAAGGGTACGTATTCTATACATGAAATAAAGTAAGTTTATGCCAAAAAAAATGCTGGGAATTTTTTTTTAGTTTTAAATTCCTTGATCGTGCGAAATTTATAGTGTCTAGTGTTTATGTTAGTTTTTTTATAGACAGATATTAATTATTTCTCGTGAAAAAAATCTTGCTACGCGCGTCTATGTGCATTTATGCAGAAAAACGCAGTCTATTTACTCAACTTTGGACCCTAATATCTTGGGAACCAGGCACTTCACAGGTATGCTTCCATGGAGAAAAATGATCGTGATGATGAGGAGATTCCGTAGTTTTCGGGAACGTTTATATATGTTTATACACTGGACACTGTAAATTTCGCCCGATCAATAAAAAAAAATTCAAAAAAAATTACATCGTTTTTTTTTGCATAAACATACTTTATTTGATGTATAGAGTACGTACCCTTCGTTAAGGGTGGCAACGAAAAAACACCCTGTATGAGCAGCATCTCCTTCCGTGTATGTCGTAAGAATCGACTGAGAAACTCAGAGGCGTTACCCCCCCCCCCTGGCGATTAACTTTCAATTTGTCACTGATTTTTTACATCTGTAAGCCTAGCACGCCCTGCGAAAAACGATATGATAAACCGATTGATCGACATTTAGCCTGTAAAAATACAATAAATATAGCCGCCATGTAGAATTTTGCATAGAGACGACTTGTGGTCATGCTAGGGGGGGGGGCTGGCCCCGCTATATTAAAACGCGGATGTAGGATGTCCTCAAAGGCACTGGATGTTTTTCAGAACATGTTCCGGTACCTTTTGTATTTGTGCGTGGTGTCCCAGGCTGCTGTGCTGCAAGGGAACGTCATCCTGAACGAGATCCCGGAAGATCAGGAGCTGGTGCTAGTCTACCTGGTAAATTATTTATTTTTGACACTCAGGCGTTAGACAATATTTTAAAAATTGATTTCATTCACTTTTACGTACGAAAGTGTCATGATTTCTAGATCCCTTGGGGACTACTTATTATTACGTCAACTATCTGCCTACCGAATATATAATACAGAATTTATTCCCAAAATTTGAGGTTTTTTTCGCATAGTATGTAGAACTAATACCGTCTTGAAAAACATAGTTTTGTAATTTCAACTGTATTGGTTTTCTATAGTGGTCTATTTTCATAGCATTTGCCTAACATACCCCTTTTGTCACACCCTGTATAATACATAATTTAATAGAATTTATATAAATACGCTTCTTCTATGCTGCTCTGGGAGTGAAAAAACGTATAATACTACAGCTGCTTCTCTTCCCGGGCATACTGTACAAGTCAGTAGAGGGACAAGAGGGTCTTGGTGTTTTGTAGGCGATGGGCTGACCACCTGTCACTACTAACCGAACTTGTACATCTCAACTATACCCTCAAAATTGCTCAGAAGTGGCACCATGTGGTTCTATCGGCCCTTGGTGCTCTGCCTACCCCGTAAGAGATAAAGGCGTGATTATATGTATATATGTATGTATGTATATAAATACGGATGTTAGACTATTAGCATATAGATTATTGTAAAATTATTAGAATTGATTCAAGATAAGTAAATTCCTTCAATTTTCCCCAGTAAAATACTGGAAATCATAACAAAAACAACCTTAACACGCAAAACAATATAACTCATGCCCATTATAATCTAAATGACCACAATTTTAGAGCCCATTAAAACTACATACGATATGTGCATGTTCTACTTATAAGTACAGGCTGTAACAAAAGGGGTATCTTAAGCGAAAGTCTATAAAATATAGTCTACAATAAAGAAGCGATATACCGAATTTTACTAAACCTAAAATCACATGTTTATTTTTCCTATCAGTATAGAGAAATTCCTAAACGGCTCAGGGTATATTGGTTCAATCTTGAAAAATGTATATGTGATTTCGAATCTCAACTGTGGATGACTTATTTTCCTGTGCCCCCTATACAGGGTGTTTGTGACAGTCAGGCAAACATTGATATAGTGACTTCAAACCATGATACTGAGTCGAAAATCACAGAAAATTTTCAGTTGGCATTTTTTTAGGAAAAAAAAATTGTTTAGTTCGTTTAATTAGGCCTTAGATAATAACATTACAAGCCAATGATAATTTTTAAAAAGTTGACCTCCAAAAAGTCGTGTGGCCGCGTGGTACCGGCAGTGTAGAATTCGTACCACCCCATGTCTGCCTGTGGGTATTGTACGAGGCGATTAAGGGTTTCCGGGAGGTGGGCAGCAGCGCCTCCCGTGTTGACAATATAGCCCAAAAATACAAACTGCGGTAACCAACCCGCGCCTGTCCAGCGTGGTGACTATGGGCAAATACCCCCCATGCATGGCAGTCTGGTGGCGTGCCCTGGGGGAGGCCTACGTCCAGCAGTGGGCTGCAATAGGATGATGATGATGATGAATGGAGAGTCACAAGTGATCGAAAAACAGCAATGTAGCACACAATAACGAATAATCCAATTTTACTAGTCACAGAATCGTCCGTTATAATTAGCGCGGAAAACAAACATTACATAATCAAATTAGAAACGCATTTCCTGCGAGTAATGACAAATGGTACCTACTTGTTCAGTATTTGCCTGACTGTCACCTACATCCTGTATAATGGAATAGAAAGCCAGAGTATTATACTATACGTTAACTGTGGTATTATTATAAAATTATTTATAAAGAAAATGGAAAAAATTCTTCACCCGAGTGGGAATCGAACCCACGACCACTGCAAACCGTGCCAGCCGCTATAACCACTAAGCCACCGGGTCAATTACTCGGATGATATTATTGTAAACAACGTACACTATCAATCACATACACCGTGTTATTACACAAAATATTTAAACATTGTTTAAGCTAAACGTGCCCTAAATTTGGCAGATATTCCATACGTTTTGCTGTCAAAGGTCATATTTAAATCAAGTCTAACTTTAGGCGTTCTTTTGTAATAACACCGACAGATTTTAAAATTATTTCTCCTTCCATGACTTTGTAAGACGTTTTATAAATGTTTATTTTATTTAATGTTTAGGTAAACCGCCACGGAGATAGAACGCCCGACTCGGACGAATTGTCCCTCTCTGACCAGAAGGAGAGGATGGGAAACCTCACTTATATCGAGGGCTTGGAGGGACTGACTAATGTAAGTATAACTATGATAGGTACTTTATCCGTGTGACATTTTTTATTAAGACAAAATTTACATGCCGGTAGGTAATTTAAATGATATAATCTTCTAATAAAATTTACAAATAGAAAACCCCGTTTGGGGTTGAAACCATGGGGCCATGGGGTCCGGGAGCCCACAACCGAAAAGGTTGGTCGAGGCATCTCATGACCGGAGGGCTGGTTCATTTTTTGGACAGCGCGTAAGCCTCGCCATTCAGCAGCGTGGCAACGCTGCCAGCCTTTCGGGCACACTGCCAGCGGTGGAGGACTTGCAAGGAGTTTTCTATTTGTAAATTTTATTTTATTTTGTAGCTCTAATTATCTTCTAACCAATTAGTTATTATTCTCTGGGTAGTAATTATTTAATAAAAAATTCTTAAACGGACTTTTACAGTTGTACACTTTTATCCCAAACACGGTATTTCAGGATTTATCCAAGTGTAATCAAAAGCATCGTTGTTAGCCCTAGTTAATATGACTGATTACGTCCATTATTGTTCAAACCATGAAACACAACGAAAAAATAATACTAAACGGCATAGATTGATTTAACACATTTTTTTACTCAAATGTAACATCTGGTATTTACAAATATCTGATATATTATAAACGTACAATATTAAAACGAGGTAAACAGAAGGCGTACTCGTATTTCTTTAATTATGGGCAGTCAGCCATGACGGAATGATTGCGAGCAGTGACACGGCAAAGGACATTTTTTATGTCACTTCGACAATGTTTTAATTAGTTTACTATGCAAATGCATAGTCGGTTTGTCTGCAACAGCAACAGAGGTATTGTTACGTAGATACCTATTTACTCATGGGTATTTTGGATTGGGTTCTCATGTAAATGTTCAATTGACACAAATATCCGAAAATTTGCGCTCCTCATAATCATGAATTTTGTTCTTTCTTCTCGGCTCTTTAAGTTGTTTCACTTTTATTTACAGTACTACCTACTTATAAAACGGATTTCCATTGGCAATTATGTAAACTAGTTCACAATTACATATTTTGTAAACTTGCACCGAGTTTGTTTATGCCTACGGGATACTGAAAGTAAACTACTCTTCAGGATACTGAAGTCGACATTATCATTTTATTTCCGCTTTATAAAATTTATGTTTAGTGACATTAGCAGCAATGTAAATTATTATTTAATTATTTAATATCATGGCTTATATTATAACACCACAAAAATACTTTTCCCTACTCAATTTTTTTTAAATGAGTAGGGGAAAAATGTGCACGTTTATTGTAGGTATTAATTACATTAAAGTAAATTCACCAACAGAGGTCATAATTCAAAATATGTATCACTTCTAATGTGTCTCTTCTCTATTTCGTGTCTTCTCTAAAGTTGATATTATACACGTTTATTGTTATACTAGTGGACGCCCGCGACTCCGTCCGCGTGGACTGCAGAAAAAACAAAATGTCGAAATTATCCGGGATAAAAACATTTTCTCGGGATAAAAAGTAGCCTATATGTTAAGTGGGACCTGTTACAATATATTCCTGAAAACTGCATCGAAATCGCTTCCGCCGTTTCTGAGATTACCGTGCACAAACATCGATCCGTTACAATTATATTATATGTATAGATCGATAGATTAGATAACCGACGACATAAAAGCCCTGGCCTGATGAGAGGATTTACCTACTAGAATACAACAGCTGCATCTCCATCCGTACATGTCGTAAGACTAAGAAACTCGGGCATTCTCTCAGGCGATAAGCTAGAAAATTGACCCTGATCAGGTTTAGCATAGTAGGGATAGATCTCTTCGGATCGGGAAAACAGCCGTGTCTATATGTATGTGTATGCCAAAATAACTATGTCTTTTGAGCTACAGCCCAACTCCAGTCTTAACCTAACCAAAGGGTCTTTATCTTTGTTCTTAGGCGGGAAAACGTCGAGCGTACCAAGTGGGAAAGTTCATCCGTCAACGCTACGGCATACAAGGCCACAACCTGCTCTCCAACATATACCTCCAAGATGAAATCGCCATCAGAAGCACGGATAAGGAGCGCACGAAGATGACAGCCCTGGTTGCCATGGCAGCAGCGTACCCACCTGAGGTTGAACAGCAGTGGGATGAGGCGGTTGGGAAGATCTGGCAGCCAGTTCCGTATAGTGCTGTGCCGCTGGCTGAGGATTATGTAAGTTTGTGAAGGGTACAGAAGATAATGGGCAACATTACCCATCACACTTTACATTATGCGATGTTAGTGGGTTTTTTGGGTGGTGTCACTAGCTATACAAAGGTGTAACAAAACGGGTATGTTTAATATACGGACAAATCAACTCCTCTTCCAGTCATCCCTATTATAAGTCATCTCGTTACCCTATTCCAGTAAACGTACAGATACCCTCTCTCACACAGTCTTTACAACACTAAGGTTTTCCTCTATAACCATCCACATTCATGGCCAGCGCTCCCTGTATAATATGCCTTTTATCCTTCGCTTCTCATGTCGTCAACTCGTCTATGATCTGTGCAACTTTTCAACTTGACATTTCTAAGAAATCTGAACAATGGCTGACTAATTTATATAGATATTAGTGAAAATGTTAATAATTGATTATTATGAAAATGAAAAACAATGCAAATACCTTTATAATGATCTTAAACCTAAGCAATTTTTATTATTATTTTATTATATCAATAAGCTGATGAAAATAACATAATATTTTTAACTAGGTATTGCTGCGTATCAAAAAACAAAACATTGTGATAATAGTTGGTTGATCTCCAATAATAAATATGAAAGTCGTACTTAAGGTTAGTTCTAAGTTAGTTTTATATTTAATTAACAAACAATTTTATAACAAACGAAATTCCCAGGTTACTAATAAAATAAAATTTGATAACTGTTTTAGGTTAAAAGGACAGCAAAGTTTACGCGAATAAAGTCGCTTGCGAAAAGCTAGTATAATTAATAATTTATTATTATCTGCTGAGTCGTGCCTCCGTAATCATAACAATAATTACATACATCCTGATAAATATAACGCAGATATCGATATACTTAATAATAATAATGATGACCTTACCGATTTTATTTATATTATAGTAATCTTTATCTATTGCGTAACGAATACTTGAACTTGTTGGGTACGAGTAACAGAATCAAATCTATTTTATTTATAGGAACAAGTTCATTAATTATACTTTATTACTAGCTAATTATCGACTTCGTTTGCTATTCTAAAAGTATGTTTCCGCCATCATTGATGGCAAAATTTCTGATACTATTACCTATAAGGTACCTATATAACTGACTAGTTTGATCAAAATCCGTAGTTTTCGCGTGTAATAATGACATACATCCAAACATCAATTTTAAATTACTTTCACGTGTATAGCCCAACGTTACAGCATGATGACCACAAAATTTCTTCTTTTCAGCTCCGCTACTACTCCAACTGTAAGAGATTCATTACCCTGATGGCGGAAGCTAAGAAGGCATCCATCAACGAAGAGTTCCTCCCGTACCAGGATCTCTTACCGAAGATCCAAGCTGAAACTGGCAGAAACTTCACGGAGGATCCCCTGCTCTTCCAATCTCTTTTCGACTTGTTTGCCAGTCAGGTAAGTGGCAAATTTAGTCAGAAAACACAGCCGTTTCTCACTTGACTGTAACTTGAAAAGTCACGGCTCAGATACTCGTACGCATTAGGCAAATATTTCTTTCATTGTGATTCATATCAAGGAATAGTGCGGCGATAGCCCAATGGTTAAGACGTGCGCTTTTCAGTCGAAAGGCGTGGGTTCGATCCAGTCACGGGCCTGTATAACTGAATTTATCACTTAGATCCGAGTAAGGTTGGCGTCAGGCAGGTAACCGGCCGTAAAACACATGCCAAATTGGCAGGAAGATGATAGATGATTAGATAGAATGAAGTATGTAACTACAAATAAAAGTACCGCGGCTATTTAACTTCCAATGGACGTTAATTGGATCTTAAACTGTAAATCATCTTTTTCAGGTGGCTTTAGGACTGGACATCCCAGCGTGGGCCAAGCCATACCTGCCGCGGTTGAGCGAGGCAGCCAAACGCTACCGACTCTACTTAGACCTATCAGATAGCCATGAGAGCAGAAAATAGGTGGAGGTGAGGGTTAAAGAACAATCATCTTAATTTTACTCTATCCTCTCTTTATTAATTAGGATCAGATTATCTATAAACTTACGGGTATTTAATATGTTTAATCGAGTTTATTGTCTCTAATAATTCTGGTTTCTCATCGCGTAGTTGCCTCATGAGTTGTAAATTTCGAGGGTTAGTGAACACCAGTTAGATATTCAAGTAAAAACTTTAGATTCCTTCATTCTTTACTACATTTTAGTTGAGGTATTTGTAGTTTATTTCTTTTTGGTGCACATGTTTTGCTTTTATAATTATGTAACATGTTGTGTTTGCTGAAAGAAATCTCTTAAAGAGATAAACTCACCTTTGTGCATTCTCTGTGTAACTATGTAAATTCACTATATAGTACAATCAATACAGAATAACATAAAGATATTCTTTCCCGTCTGATTCCTTCCACCAGTTTATTCTAATCCTAACTCTCCTCATATATATTTCCAGGTGTGATGCTAAACGAGTTCATAGAAACAGCAACCGACATAGCTCTTGGGAAGCCAGTGATGAAGAGAGTCAGGCTGTTCTCTGCCCATGACTTCAATATTGGAGCCCTGCTTGACGTCACCAGGGTGGTGGATCAGAGCCGGAGTATACCTGACTACGGATCTGTGTTTGCTCTGGAGCTGTATCGGTCCAGGAGTCGGGGAGAACTAAGTGTGTTGGTAAGTTAGGAATAGCGCTGGTATGATGGCGTCTTGACTTTTGGGATATACCATCTCAGTGCTTCTGTTTCTTCTCTTCTCATATGATCCCAGTTACAGGGCTCCTACCACTGAATTTATATTTACACATCAGTCATTCAATCACTCAACTCAGAGTTTTATATGGGGTAAGCACGAACCTTATTACGCGGTGTAAACGCTAGCGACTCGCTAGCAAAATCAATGTGATTTGGCAGTTTGACGATAGCGTTACGGACTATCTAGAGCAGGGGTTCCCAAACTTTTATTCCTCATAGACCCCTTTCAAAAGTTAACTGGTTCTGGTGGACCCCCTACAGGCCCACATCACATACAAATTAATTGTGAACCCCCATTTTTATACGCTAACGTAGACCCCCATCGAGTCTCCTATAGACCCCACCTGGACCACTTTGGGAACCACTGATCTAGAGGTTCGTGCTTACCCCCCTGTGAATGAAGTTGACTTTGGTTTCTAAGTCGAACCCCCTACATTAACAATCATTTACCTATTCTATACCAAGTTCATGTATGTGGAGCTCCTCAGCTAAATTCCTACATACAGGTGATTTTTGGTCGTCAACGTTCCCGAAAACTACGGAATCTCCTCATCATCACGATCATTTTTCTCCATGGAAGCATACCTGGGAAGTGTCTGGTTTCCAAAATATTAGGGTTCAAAGTTGAGTAAATAGACTGCGTTTTTCTGCATAAATGCACATAGACACACGTAGCAAGATTTTTTCACGAGAAATAATTAATATCTGTCTATAAAAAAACTAGCATAAACACTAGACACTATAAATTTCGCCAGATCAAATAATTAATTTTTAAAAAAAAAATCCCAGCATTTTTTGCCATAAACTTACTTTATTTGATGTATAGAGTACGCACCCTTCGTTAATGGTGGCCACCAAAAATCATCCTTTAATTGTTATAGTTAACTAAAAGTTATTGTAAAAGTGACGGCCGATTGGTGTAGTAGGTAGTGGCCCTGCCTGCGACGCCATAGGTCCTGGGTTCGAATCCCGGTAGGTGCAAACATTGATGTGATGAATATCGATGTTTGTTTCCGAGTCATGGATGTTTATATACTTATCTGTGTATTTATATACCGTTGCTTAGTACCCACGACACAAGACCTTAGGGATCTTAGTGTGGGACTAGGTCAATGTGTTGTGAAGTGTGTGAATATTTATTTATTATTTATTTATAGTTAAGGAGTATGTTAAGCAAAATGCTATGAAAGTAGCCCACTATACATGACTCATTCATAAAATTTTATGCTAGAAATCACATGTTTATATTTCAAGATTATACAGGGTATTTTTTGGTCGTCCAAGTTCCCGAAAACTACGGATCATGATCATTTTTCTCCATGTAAGCATACCTGGGAATTGTCTGGTTCCCAAGATATTGGGGTCCAAAGTTAAGTAAATAGACTGCGTTTTTCTGCATAAATGCACATAGACGCGCGTAGCAAGATTTTTTCACGAGACATAATTAATATCTGTCTATGAAAAAAACTAGCATAAACACTGGACACTATAAATATCGCCCGATCAAGTATTATTGGCATAAACTTACTTTATTTGACGTATAGAGTACATACCCTTCGTTAAGGGTGGCAATGAAGAAACACCCTGCATGAACATTCCGTACAATCACAGTAGAGAGGTTCTATAGTGTGCTCCGTAGGTATTTATAGGTTTACTCTCAACATACCCCTTTTGATATACATACATATATAACTATAGAAAAGAATATCCATTACTTCCCCTCTATTAAAGTTAATATGAGCTAACTTCCAAACAGCTTTCCAATTCCAATTGGGAAAAACTTCCGAAAATATAAGACAATATTGCTAACCGATTTCTGAGGGAACTGTCTTCATGTGTAACCAAGGGTGCGTGCAGAATGATAAGTTTTGTGAGATAAATGTTTGCCCCTACCGGTATTCGAACCCAGAACCGTCTCCTTAATCATTAACACAACACATTAACCTGGCGTTTATTCATTAAAAAAAAACTTGTAGATATCAGTTGGCATGGGTGGTTATCTAATCTAACCTCTCTTATTAACCTTAATCATGACTTTTTTTCTAAATTGACAAATTATTGGTAAAGAGCCAATGATATATTTGTCATACTTAACTTGGGGATAGTGTAGTGGACTGTGTACTTATTTATACTTTAAAAACAATACCTAACTATGTATTTTTGTATACAGTTGTTAACTGTCCCAAATAAAAAAAAATACTAGCTTACACTAGGGGCACAAGCCTTAAATAAAAAGATTTTAGCTTAGTGTTATTCTCTGTTCAAAAACAACTATCTTTTCAGTTGTTGACACCTGGGCCCAGGGGTTTAGGAACAACTCGCCATCTCCTTTGTATGTAGGTTCTATCAGGAGGAGGACTATATTCATAGCACTTCGCTTAACATACCCCTTTTTACTATGGGTGCGCCCACCACCGGGCCCTACACCTTCCACTGACCCTGATCATGTGACATAGTGAATGTTGGAACTTCCGAATTGTAACGCCTAATATAATTAACCATGTAAAGTTGGTATCATTGCAAGTGTAACACCGGCCTTAGAGGAAAAGTCACGAAATCTTCAGCACAGCTTCTATCTCGCTCTCACGGTTGAACGCACCGCTTATTTGATCGACTAAATGTGCGAAAAAATATTGACTTTTACTTAAGAAGTGTCAGTGGAAGGCCACTTGTAGCGAATGTGGCGTAAAAAATACAAGTGGTAACTATCCTCTCAAGTATTTTTTTTATGTAGGAAGATATATCACTTGTATTTTTCATAGTCTGTGCTGATGCGGGGCTTGACTAGAATATATCACCTGCATCTCCTTCCGTGCATGTTATAAGAGTCTACAAAAAAACTCTGGGGTGTTCGCTTACCTAGATGATGCGATGAGCTAATCTTTAACATGGCCGTAAGGATTGTTATCCTGCAGTTGTGGCTACCTATTTCAGGATGTTTACGAGTATGTATGTTAATACCTATTCACACACTTAATTCATAACAAAATAACCAAAAAGCTGTGGAACTACCTGCCTGAAGCCCTGTTCCTCGTGAACTATAATCTTGCGCTCTTCAAGTCGAGAGTGAACTGGTTTCTTTTATGCAAGCGCGCTCCATCTTAGACTGCAACGGTGCTTACCATCAGGCGCGTTGTGGTCAAGCGTAAGCCTATTTAATATAAAAAAATCCTAGTCTACACTAAGATCCCTTAGGTATACCTATATATACATACTAGCTTCGCACGGGTGCGGTGCAGTGTTGATATTATACATATAAACTTTTCTCGTTAATCACTCTATCTATTAAAAAAACCGCATCAAAATCCGTTCCCTAGTTTGAAAGATCTAAGCATACATAGAGACAGACAGACAGACAGCGGAAAGCGACTTTGTTTTATAATATGTAGTAATATGGACATACTCGTATGTCTTAGAATAAGGATTTTCGCGGAGCGAAGACCTATCATTAATCTAAGTGATATGTCATATAGGTATCCTTACGGCCTATAAAAAGCTCCTATTAAGGTATAAGCTTAATTTGATATATATTCCATATATTTATTTATTAATTAATATTGGCGTGACTTTGCGAGATAGAGTGAGAAATAGTATGATAAGAGAATTATGCGGTGTGTAAGAGGACGTAGTTACAAGTATAGAGAAATGTATGCTTCAATGATTTGGACATGTGAAAAGGATGGATGGAAGACGATTAACGGAAGAAATATATATGGCAGAAGTGAATGGCAATACTGGGAGAGGTCGCCATAGACGAACCTACATAGGCCAAATTGGGGATGTGCTAAAAAAGGGCACTCGAAACTGGCGAGCATGTATGAAGAATTTGATGAATGTGGATGAGGCGAAAGAGGTATGTTTGGAACGTACTAAATGGAGATCTGTAGTCTCTGCCTACCCCTATGGGATATAGGCGTGAGGTTATGTATGTATGTATGTAATTAATATTTCATTTCCTTCTTTACAGCCAGTATACGTAGCCCAAGCAGGTCGATCTCCAGCAGTCCACCTCCACTTCAAGTCTTGCGAAAATGACAACTACTGCGACTTCTCCAAATTCAAGGAAAGCACCAAAGACTTCGTGCTTCCTGAGAAGGAGTTTTACAAGCTATGTGATATCAGGACTGAGTTAAGCTAGGTTTTAGTTAGGCTAAGAAATGGATTTGTACTTAATTTAGCTGAAATATTTTGTAGATACGTAGTTAGATAGAATTGATGACGTACATTTGAAGAAGGCGAACTTAATGCTGTGCAGCATATTCTTTACCAATAGTGCTGTGATTTATACTGAAATCTGTAAAATTAAGGTTATAGGTACATTAAGTAGGTAATACCTACTCGTATAAGCTTCACAGTAAGATACAGGTACGGTAAGTTTTATACTAATTATGATGGATTGTTATCGGCATAATCGAATAAGTCGGATAGTTGGCCTATAATGATAAAAATTAGTGAATACTTACTTATTAATTTTATGATTTTTTTTAAATAATTGCTTAAACTAATGGATTTTTTTCTCATGTTTTTTTTTCGATAATACTTGACATACACAATTACGTGTTTCAATGAAGTCAAATAATATACATCAAATAAAGTAACTTTATTCCAAAAAAAATTCTGGGAAATGATGTAAATTTTTTTGATATATTTTTTTAAATTACTAGACCGGGCGAAATTTGTAGTATCCAGTGTTTATGCTAGTTTTTTCATAGACAGATATTAATTATTTTTCGTGAAAAAATCTTGCTACGCGCGTCAATGTGCATTTATGCAGAAAAACGCAGTCTATTTACTCAACTTTGGACCCTAATATTTTGAAAACCAGACACTTCCCAGGTATGCTTCCATGGAGAAAAATGATCGTGATGATGAGGAGATTCCGTAGTTTTCGGGAACGTTGAGGACCAAAAATCAGCCTGTATAATTATAAGCACGTAACAGGGCTCAAATACCTGAAACGCATATATGTATTTATGGTGTTTTCGTAAAACAGATTGTAATTTTGATCATAAATTTTATTATAATTGTTAGTCCTTTCTTTGTAAAAGCAATTACTTTCACGCCATAAAAGTCTGTGATAATTTTTTGATATTTTTAAGTCGTCTGATGAAACAAATAAAAAAAATTAAATAAGAACAATACTTTAAACTTTTCTGTTGTATTATTTTAAAAATTATCTTTTATTGCTACTCCGTGTGTAGAAAAAAATGCTTTCAAATGAATATTATCAAACGAGATATAAACTTTCCACCCACCTAATTCCATGTCTATGATAAAGCAAAAACAATTTAGAAACATAAAACCTCATCACAAAGTTTTTCTATAATGATCAACCAGAATATGGGTACATACTTCAACAAATTTTTGATTATTAATCCAGATAATAACCACCCTTTGATGTTTTGATGAGGGTTAAGAGTATGAAAACACTGAAATTGAACAAATTCAACCCCTGTCAGTTATTGTTAAATTAATTTATTTCGTGCATAGGTTTACGTGATTTAAGATTATGAAAAAAAATATGAAAATATGGTTCCAATTAGGTACGAGAATAAAAAGTGCGAAAATTTTACTTTTGGGTTTGTAATAGTAATAATATATCACTTAAACACTTTAGCCTTTTATGTATAAACTTATAGATAGATAAACAAAATGGAAACACACAGTTGTGTCCAGCCAGAACAGAGATATGAGGTAGATCCAGGCGCCATGCGCCAGGACATTGTTTCACAGAGATGTGGTTAGACCCATTGGCTGATTACATACTTAGCAAAAGTAAAGCCAAAACGACCAAGAAAATTGTAAGTGTGTGTACACGTATGTGTGGCGTCCCCCACGCCTCTTACTTGCCACTCGCACACTCACAATTTTAGCAATCGCAAAGCTTTGGCTTTGCTACTGCGAATGGGGTATTAGCCCAGTGGTTAAGACGTGCACCTTCCAAGTGGGAGGCGTAAGTTCGATCCCAGTCACGGGCCTGTACCAATGAATTTATTTATTACAGATTTTTATGTTGCAAAATTGTCACTTAGCTCGTGCCTCGGAAAGCAAGTAAAACCGTTGGTCCTGCGCCTGATCTCTCTCCGGTCGTGTCGGCTTTCCGTCCCATCGGACTATGAGAGTAACGGAATAGAGAGTGCATCTGTGTTTGCGCACACACTTGTGCACTATAATGTCTCCTGCGTACCTGGCCAATTTCCGTAGAAATTGATCGCCTTGGCCGAAATACGGTCGGAGATCATCATCAGCACTGCCTTATGGGTCTCGCTCCGAGCTTTGCAACCATTTTCTAACGCCACACATTGTCATGTCACAGGCGTCCGCCCCGAGACACTATCCATCTTAAACTACCCACCCTTTTTATTTGACTGTATTTAAACCTTGTCTATACAGCGTCTCACTCTAGCTGACGCCTAAATACGTTTTTGTAAGAGATATTTTTTTAAACAAGCGTTCAATTGTGTTCCAACAGTTTTATAATGACAAAACTAAGGTTAAACGGCCTAAGCATTGTCGTGTGTCAGTTTTTAAACAAACTCTAAATAGCATGTTATGGCTGAAAACGTTTTTGTAATAGAGATTTTTTAAATCGCGCGTTCAACAGACGTCTAATTGTTTTGTAATAACACCGTATAAGTCTCCCAGCTTGCTAAGAGCCTTAGGAGCCCGGAGCTGGTCTCCCGGATTTAGCTCGCCTGCGGCTGATGCAGCATTACCAACAATGGAAATCATCCATCTCTCTTATCTAAAAGTACTAAGCAAATAGCGACTGGAGATCTTAAGTGTACACAATCACGGAGCAGTTGTAATGCGGAGATGTTCTATCATATTTTTATGGTAAATAAATATAATTGCTTAATAATATTACCGACTGTATTTCGGACAACGCGACCAATCTCAACAGAGATTAGCCAGCGCAGGAGATATAACCGTGCACAAATGTGTGTGAAACCATAAGTAACACACTCTATTCCATCACTCTCAGAGTTCGATAATACGCATAGACGATATGACGGTTAATAAAGTGTAGAGTCTCGAAATGTAGCAGACTGAAGTGGCAGTGGGCCGGCCACATCTGTCGTAGAACCGATGGACAGTGGAGTAAACGGGTTCTCCAATGAAGACCGCGCCCTGGCAAGCGTAGCGTTAGGCGCCCTCCCGCCAGATGGACCGATGACTTAAAGAGGACGGCTGACTGGATGGCAAAAACGGGAGATCGAGCCATGTGGCGTACACTGGGGGGGGGGGGCTACGTCCAGCAGTGGACAGCAATAGGCTGACGAAAACGAAGGATAGAGTATCAAAAAACTGAAAAAAAAAATACAACTAACTCCTTTATGTGTTTGCTCCATATAACCCATTTCCATCTAAATGATCCGCGAATTATTTGCACAAACAGTAATTAGTCAGATTCGCGAGTTCGCTATTACATTAATGGCGGGCTCGCTGCCTGCGCCGTTTTGTCGGGGAAAAGAGAAATAATGAGAATACATAGGTACGATCTCGTCCATTATTCCCTAAGAAGTTGGGTAGAAGTGTGCAGTATTAGCCACCCACTTTACATCAGTCAGTCAGTCATCCTATCCATAAGATCCACGTGGTAACTACCTATCGCCGTCACCAAAATAAAAAGGTATGATTTTTTTTTTTTTTTTTCACACACTATACAACACATTAACCTAGTCCCACATTAAGATCCCTAAGGTCTTGTATCGTGGGTACTAAGCAACGGTATATAAATACATAGATAAGTATAGAAACATCCATGAGTCGGAAACAAACATCGATATTCATCATATCAATATTTGCGCCTACCGGGATTCGAACCCAGGACCTATGGCGTCGCAGGCAGGGTCACTACCTACTAGACCAATCGGCCGTCATTTGGGTTTAGTAACAAGGGTATCTTCGAAGTAAGCACGCTCCACCAGTTTCAATAATAATAAAATCAGTAAAAAACGTATCTTAAACCTTCTTATCGTATTTCAAAGCAGAGCATCCGTTTTATAGCCCCCAAACGGCGTGTATTCGTTTATTATTTATATTTTCCGACAGAAATCTGAAAAGCCTTTGTGAATGATCCCTTAGTCGGTTAGGGTGCGGTTATGTTGCATAGGACTTAGCGGTGCAAAATTGGCATTAGATTTTTTTTTTACAGAAACAGGAGTGAGGCTGATATTACCACAGATATCCCTGGTTCCCCTATAGCGTACATATCAAGCTACACTTCTGTCATGTAATAGGTAATCGGTAACCTAAGGTTTTGAGTCATGGGTACTAAGCAACGGTATATAAATACATAGATAAGTAAAGAAACATCCATAACACGGAAATCGTAAATTGTCATCACAATATTATGTTTGCACCTACCGGGATTCGTACCCAGGACCTATGGTGCGGCGGGCTGGGTCACCGATTGGCCGTAAAATTTTTTGTTATATCCGATCCTGTCTATAACCCCGCTCCTTCCATCACTAAGCCCTGTCCCTGCCCGTAATTCTCACGCAGCCCAAGGGACGCGTCGACCCATCATCTACATAACAGCGGGGACATGTAGATTTCGGCAAATATATGCTTTTGTCTCGGACGGAGCAGTCAACAAAGCGGAGTGCTTAGACTAATGAAAATATAGAGCGCGACATTATGTTGATGCTAGGCTAGAGTGCGCGAGCTGGCGTACGTTATGACCTGAAGGGCAATTGCGCAAAAGTTTGACGTCTCGTAAAACCACAACCAAAAACGTTACGTTATGCACATTTCGTATCGTGCTAAAAAAATGTCTGAAACGCTGTCAAATGAACAGCTAACCCAAAGCTAAATCAAAACTAAACTATAACCGTTGTCATTTTGCGCGATTGCCCTCTGTAGTTCACCTGCCTATCGCATCGTAGTAGGTAGTAGCTATCTACTTTCACAATAGCTACTGTCAAAAGAGAACACAGGTGGAGCCGTTGTCACGTCAGCACATAGCCTCGTGAAACATTGGCTTTATGTATTTTGACGAAGTGACGATGAATGAATGAACTATGATTTCTAAAGTTTTGACAATCCACAGAACTAGAGATACACTCATTGAAATCAATTTTTTTCTTAAATCCACAAATGCAAGTTGAAGATATCCTAATTCAAAATTTGCATGCTCTATGTATTCTTACTCTGAGTCTATATACTCGTATATTTTGTAACGAAAAAGCTGTGATTTATCTCGTGTCTTGTAAAAATAAGTCGAGTTTTTTGCGTCTACTCAATCGAAGTAAGTGTGTACAAAATTATCTTTAAGTACTTTATAGCCCATGTGTCCTATGCTGATGTGGAGCATTAATCCATCAGCTGCATCTCTCTCTCTCTCTTTGTGCATATCGTAAGAGTCGACTATGGAACTCGAGCATTTTCTCAGTTGATTAGCGAGGATCTTGTCGCTGATCGACATCTGTCCCGGCTATGTTAACGTGGCTGTGAGATCTCGCGCTGTTTTTAGACAAAAGAGGCATTTTAGAACATATCAATAATGTACTTGTCCCATTGCCACAGCTCCAATTTTATACAGGGTGATTTTTGGTCGTCAACGTTCCCGAAAACTACGGAATCTCCTCATCATCACCATCATATTTCTCCATGGAAGCATACCTGGGAAGTGTCTGGTTTCCAAAATATTAGGGTCCAAAGTTGAGTAAATAGACTGCGTTTTTCTGCATAAATGCACATAGACGCGCGTAGCAAGATTTTTTCAAGAGAAATAATTAATAACTATAAATTTTGCCCGATTAAGTAATTAATTTATTATTATTTTTTTTAAATTTTTTTTTTCCAGCATTTTTTTTTTTTTGCATAAACTTACTTTATTTGATGTATAGAGTACGTACCCTTCGTTAATGGTGGCCGTATATGTTTTTATTTAAATCTTTATGAAGTTTTTAGCTAACGAAGGATTTTCTGACAACTATTAAAAGTAAAAAAAAAAATAGTACGAATCACCTTAATGGCGTGAGCGCATCAGCATCCCGAAATTCTTTTTGTCATTGGTCACGTAGGAGGGGGAGGTGAAGGGGCAGCAGCTAGGGAGGGTGATGCGCTCACGCCATCTATTTTTGTCAGTTATTTTAACTTGTCAGAAAATCCGTCGTTATTCTCGATAGAATTTTGATTTAAAAATTTGCTTTTTGACGTTCTTTTAAGTCAAATAACTTGAAAACTATTGCGAACATGAACACGAAACTTAGTTGTATAGCGCTTTATCAAATTCAGTTTGGGGCAAAAGTACTTTTTTTTGTAAAATTTATAGATAGTTAACAATTAATTATAAATCAAATATTGCGCTGCTTGCAGGTGCGCCCCGCTATACGTCTACCTCACTCCCTCATTAGGTGTTTGAGGGAGTTAGGTAGACGTACTGCGGTTTCATCTACCCCCATTTAGGGAAGACGGTCGTGTGTATATGTATCTATGTATGTGTCCTAATTACTTAGTTTCATAAAAAAAAAAACTGTTAAAAGTTTCCTAACATGTTCACATTCTCACAAACTTTGTACATATAATATATTATTAGGAGGGTGCGGAAAGGTGTTCATGGGTCCGACTAATAAATACATTAAGGACCCAAAGTCAACCTTCACCTGTGATCCGCCTCTTATGTATTCTACCGTGTTATACATGGTGTAACAAAAGGAGAATCTTAAACATCTTAAGCGAAATGCTATGAAAAAGTTATACATAAACTGACAATTAATTTCTTTAGACATGTGATTTCCAGTCTCAAACTAATAGTTTACATACATATTCACAGAATCATAATGGACATCCCACGGCCACGTATAGCATAGCAGGGAATGTTCCTTAGTTGACTCTTCGGAAGGAGATGCAGCTGATGTATCTCTAAAGCTCCGCATCATCACTTACTTTTGTGATAACTTTGCTTGTACAATAAATAATTACAAAACATAACACCCAAATATCTCAACATTAAAACTAGTCCGATGTTAATATCCCTAACATTAATTAACACATTAAAACTAGTACCCAACTTCATTCTCAATGTCACCAAACATTTCTAACATTAGCAAAACCGAGGTGCTAAAATCCTTTCCAGTGATTAATTAGGGTTCCCTTGACGAATAGGTGAACCGACCGTTACAACTTTAGTGTAATTAAACGGAATATCACGAAATACTTGCAAAAGGAGCTGTGATAGTCAATGCAATCACTGGAAGTTAGATAGTCTGAAGTACGAACGCGAGTCATGAAGAATAACGTACAACTGCTAATTATGAATTGTAAATATATTTATGTAATAGTACTGTTTGTGTCTCATGAAAATAATAAAAATAAAACAATGACTTTTATTGCAGTCCACTGCTGGACGTAGGCCTTCTCCAATCCAGGGCACGCCACAAGGGTATCAGCCTATTGCAGTCCACTGCTGTACTAGGCCTCCTCCAGTCCAAGGCACGCCACAAGGGTATCAGCTTATTGCAGTCCACTGCTGGGCGTAGGCCTCCCCCAGGAAAAATAGCCATTTTGTGATTATGTTTTCTATACAGGTATAGCAAAAGGGGTATGTTAAGCAAAATGCTATGAAAGTTGCCCTCTATAGACTACTAGTGGACGCCCGCGACTTCGTCCGCGTGGACTGCAGAAAAAAACAAACTTTTATCTTTATAAAAAGTATAAAATAGGTATAGCCTACATAAAAAGTAGCCTGTCAATTTTTATTAAAATCGCTCCAGCTGTTTTTACGTGCAAGTAACAAAAATCTATCCATTCATCCATACTCACAAACTTTCGCGTTTATAATATTAGTAGGATTCAGTAGGTCTAAGAATCGGCTACTATCTGTTTTTCATAACCCTTCCACGAAATAAGCGATATCCACGCGAGCGGAGCCGCGGGCAACAGCTATTAAATATTGATATACAGGTTATAATGAGTCAATAGTATAAATTAGAAAGTGCTTATCATGTTGAATAACTTTTCCTAAGACGGTATTTTCATATCTCTCAAAATTTAGCTGGGCTGTTAAGGCTTCTGCATCAGGTTATCTAGACCTTCAATTTTATTACGTTATTAGAAAGTGCTTATCATGCTGAGCAACTTTTCCTAAGACGGTATTTTCATATCTCTCAAAGTTTAGCTGGGCTGCTAAGGGTTCTGCATCAGCAGTCTAGACCTTCAATTTTTTCTTTCATATCATTTCTACGTCATTTTATTCTTTCATACATATTTTTTGGAAACTTGAACCGTTTACGCAGCGCACGCAACGGAAGTCTCCAAAGTTGAATAATTTTCCCCGTTTTTTCCACATTTCCTCTTATTCTTCGTCCCTATTGGTCGCACTGTGATGATATATAGCCTAAAGCCTTCCTCGATAATGGACTATCCAACACAAAAAGAATTTTTTATTCGACCCAGTAGTTCCGGAGATTAGCGCGTTCAATCAACAAAACAAACAAACAAACAAACAAACAAACAAACTCTTCAGCTTTATAATATTAGTATAGATTGAGATACTATGGACAAAAATTGAGACTCGAAATCAAAATATGTCTATTTCTTTCAATTCCTCACAACTCTGGAAAGTTCATACAATCTAGAAAAATAAAGATAATGTGATTTCTAGTTAAAAATTTGGTGAATAGGTTCCTCATGTACACCCAGAATTTATACTGGGCATAGGTTTTTCATAGCATTTCGTTCATCATACCTCATCTGTTACACCTCTGTAAAATCAAGCCTTGTTATAACACTTCCTCGTTGGATATGCTGTGTAAGTTCTTATACATCCTGTATATGTAATGAGCTTGAGATCTCATAGCATTTCGCTAACGTACCTCTTTTATCACAACTTGTAGAATCAAGCCTAGTTAGAGCACCTCCTTATTGTATATGCATCATGTAGAATACCTCTGAATGTGGAAGGGACCGGATACGGATGTGGACTCCGCTAAAATATGGCGGTTATGGTTATTGTCGCTGAATTTTACTTTCTATTTACCGCAAATAGGAGGAAGCCCATGACTTGACATGAATTCCTATTGCCGTAGCAATTTAGGGAAATCTTTTCCCATCGGGCGCATACATTACATACATACAGGATGTTTTTTGGTCGTCAACGTTCCCGAAAACTACGGAATCTCCACATCATCACGACCATTTTTCTCCATGGAAGCATACCTGGGAAGTGTCTGGTTCCTGACTGCGTTTTTCTGCATAAATGCACATTGACGCGCGTAGCAACTAGTAGCAAGAGATTTTTTCACGAGAAATAATTAATATCTGTCTATGAAAAAACTAGCATAAACACTGGACACTATAAATTTCGCCTGATCAAGTAATTTTTTTTTTTGGCATAAAATTACTTTATTTGATGTAGATCTCCCTCTGTTAAGGGTGGCAACGAAAAAACATCCTGTATGCATCTGGCTTCGCTATGCTAAACATGACTGTAGGATCTCCTAGGCAATCTTGCAGTTCTGACTATCCTATTATGGTAGGTAACACAGAAATGATTAGGTAATGTCCGTTACACTGTATAGTTCTGACGATAGCGCTAGTTACAATGTATGACCACATAAAAAATATAAAAATTTTAGTTCCGAAATCAGGCAAATTATTATAATTAATTATGAAACCTATGTAGCTATGTAATACAGCTGTGTACATGGTATCAGATGTCCCTTCTTTACAAACTAAATTCACATAATGTCAAAAATTTTACAGACGCACTAATTATATCAACACACAAATGTCAAGAGTAACTTCGGATCATTGGGTTCCGCATGATTTCACGCTCACATTATCATATAATACATACATAATTCAAAATAATCAAGTTATTTCGTCAGGGAAAGGTTTAAAGCAATATTTATAATCACATTTTGATCGTCTTCATGATTTTCTTCTCCCTTTATTACTGTGTAATTTACAACCTTACAGGGGTTCTGAATCTTTGGGCGTTATAATTGGGACACCAGTGGCGACGCTACCTATTGCGCCACCAAAAAAAATCTATACTAATATTATAAAGCTGAAGAGTATGTTTGTTTGAACGCGCTAATCTCAGGAACTATATACTGGTTCGATTTGAAAAATTCTTACAGTGTTAGATAGCCAATTTATCGTGGAAGGCTACAGGCTATGTAGAAGCCCACCCCAGCTTTACAGGGGTGCAATGCCCCCTCACGCGGACGAAGTCGTGGACGGCCGCGAGTCTAGTATAACTAGTTTAACTTTCAGTAGTTTAGGACTTTGTGTAAGGTACATAGATAATGCGACAGTTTTACGGCCGAGAGCGAAGTTCGCAAAGTTATCGAAACACTAGTTGTTGCCCGCGACATCGTCCGCGTGGACCACATAATATAGCCCATGTTCTTCTCCGTACTCCCAACTGCATGTATGGAAAATTTCAAGAAAATTGTTGTTGAAGATAAGATGTAATTATTGCTGAACAAACAACAAGTAGGTATACTAAATAATATTTTTCTCAAGCATGGACTTAATCGTCAACTCGCGGGTGCACCCGCGAGTTTCAGGCACGCGAGTTGACGAATAAGTCCAAGCATGCCGTCCGGTAGAAGATCAGTGACAAGTTGCTAGCTTATCGCCTGAGAGAATGCCCCTACGTTCCTTAGTCGACTCTTACGACATTCACGGAAGGAGATGCAACTGATGTATTCTAGTGAAGCCCCGCATCAGCAAGGATCGCGATCAGGACAATCTAATTGCCTAATACAAATAATTGAAGTAAGGCTAAAGGTTGAATTAATATTCGATGCTACTATTTTACATACATATAATCACGCTTTTACATGCTACATTTTAGGTTTTTGATATTTCTCTTTTCCCTGAAAAATAACTTAAGTCCTATCCTAATGAGTCACGTACCTACATCTTTCAAACTCTCTTTGAATAATTACCTACAAGCGCCTACTAGAAAATGTACAGCAATGTTGTTTACACGGTGAACGTATTCGAAGGAGCCTAAAATAAAGACTAAATTAAATTTCTGAATTAATCACATAATACAAAGAGTGCCTTAATTTGAATATGTTTCGTACGAGATGGAAACATAGGAATTAATTATTTTGTTAAGTGTAGACATTTTATTTGAGACAAAAATATTTTGAGTAAGTTATTTTGTAACTTTTGGTTCCGTACCTGCCTGAAATATTATGTTTCATTGCTGGAAATTATAAATCGTAATTTTTATTTTAATATAGAAGTAAAAAATGCTACATCCGTATAATAATAATACATGTATACTTAGTTATATGAAGGAAAGCTTTGAAATAAAATGTTTTCAAAGGTCGGAAGAATTTTATTTTAATAAATGTCATCGTTAGAGTTTCTGTGATATTAGTTTGTAGGCCTGTCTTTCTGTATGTCAACATTTTACCGTGTAATATGAAAGAGACGGCGGCGATATTCGTGGAATTTGAAAATAAAGATAAAAGCCCAGTTTTGTTCGGGATAATATTCTCAGAAAATTGCCACTGTTTTTGTAGTAGGAAAACAGAAGTTCGAAAGAAAGTATAGCTTTTTTCATATATCCTTATAAATCTTAGGTCCGGCGCACATATGGCGAAGCGCAGGGCAGAGAATTATTCTGAAATAAATGATTTTCGATATTTTCAATGCATTTGCATATGTCGATGTCGATAATGATTTGCCAGTGAAAAATTCTCTGCGCTGCGATGCGCCATAATAATGTGCGCCGGCCCTTAGCCTTCACTTTAATTATGGAAAAAATATTTAATCTCCTTAAAAGTACCTACCTGTTAGGTAGGTAAATAAACACGTTTTTTTTTTGCTCCACAATCCATTTGCGCCAATTTGAAAATAGACATTCATTCATTTAAATTACATCATAGTGAGTATGTTAGGTCATCTACCTACGTAATTTCAGTAGCCCCACAGTAAACTTAATAGTAAAGGGTGACTCAGGTAAATTAACGTTGCATTGTTTGACCCTTTCGTCGCGGAACCCCAAAAATTTGACAGATGCTCATGTCAGGTAGGTAACATATCTGTCCCTTTCCAACCAAGTTCACCGCACTCTTCTATGTTGGTACCTATTGTACCTAGCTAGTTAGTAGTGAAGTAAACGCACAGAGCAATGCTGATGCATTTAGTGCAACATCCGTGACTTTAAACGAAAACAAACTAAAACTACCTTTCCAAACCGACTGCCAACACGCACAGCGATAAATACCCTGCCTAACAACCCTAAACAAGCCACTGTTTTACTAAAATCAACCAAAATACCTTTTAAAATTGAACAGAAACTTCATTTTGTTATTAGTTATCGGCATGGTAACCTGACGAAGTGAAGAAGCGCAACAGTTGGCCGCATAGCGCAGCGATCGAGTGTTTTTTCATTACGCAAGGTTATATTTTTCTTAACAGCCCGCCAGTTACCGCGTGGAGTCGACGTAGGAACCTCGCGTCTCGTCGTTTTCGCGCCGAAAACTTTTATCTTACGCCAAATATAATCGAAAATATGTGCTAATCGATGCGATATACGATATTATATCGGTGGAGTGTTGTTACGTTAAGTTTGTGGTGAAATTGAGAGTGCTAAGTGTGTTTAAAAGTGCATTCCACGGTGATTCATCTTAGGTTCAGTTGCCAAGTATCGAATCTTGGTTGAAATGAAAGTATTGTTATTTTGTGAACTTGTTATGGAGTAGCTGTTAATACTTGGAACTTCAATATATAAGGTAAGTAGGTGTTTATGCATTGATAAGATTAGTTTGGTTTTAGTCGCGTGAGCTATATTAATTAGTTCATTTCTTCTAGGCTTAACGATTGATAAATCAGTAATTTGTTTGTTTTTGGTCTAATTAAGTTATTTGCAAACCAATTTATTTGTTTGATAACGTTTAAGTAGGTCTGTAAATACAATTATTGGACGGCTAGCTATCCTATGTAAAGACTAGGTAGATATAGGTACCTAAATAGATAGGCACATTACCTACCTAACCTGTTCTAGGAATCCTTCCATACAATGAAACCCATCGTTAGTCATAGATTCAAAAATAAGTTAGTGGGTACGAGTAGCTTATATGGATAGTTACATTTGAATAGAAGTGGTAATCCTCTATTCTTCTTCTGTCTATCTATCTTCTATTCTACTATTCTACGCTGTCTGTACATGGAAGATATTATGAGAAAAATATTATAGTTTCTATTATTATACGAGACCTTTATCAACGCAATAGGTAGTACCCAAAAGAATGATTTTTGGAATTTTTGTCTGTTTGTTGGTTTGTGTGTTTGTCTGTGCGTTTGTGCACGCTATTCTCAGAAATGGCTGAACCGATTTGGATGCAGTTTTCAAGAATATATTCTGACAGGTAATTCAACATATAGGCTACTTTTCATCCCGGGAAAATGTTTTTATCCCGGATAATTTCGACATTTTGTTTTTATCTGTAGTCCACGCGGACGGAGTCGCGGGCGTCCACTAGTCTATATTATAGCCACATCACATACACAGAAAGGGCAGTATATATTTCCTTTCTTACCGAATAGGTATTAGGATTCCTAGGTACCTATACCTAACCAACTACATAGTTATGGGAGATGCGAACATGCCGTGGTTGTATTGGCAGAGTAGATTGCACCACCCCATGTCAGGCCAAGGGTATCGTAAAAGGCGAAGAAGTGGGCAGCAGAACCTCCCGTGTTGGCAACATCGTCCGAAAATCACGCTGCGGTCAGCAACCCGCGTGCCCAGCGTGGTGACTGGGCAATAACCCTAGGCAGTAGCCTTGTGTGTCTTAGTGGGACCTACGTCCAACAGTGGACTGCTATTGGCTGATGTGTATAACTGGCTAGGTAGTTATGTAGACAGGATCGGTAGTCGGTAGTTCACCTACTATAGTGTGAACGGATCCTCTAACTTAACAGACTGGCTGCTACTGTCTGAACTAGCTCAGACAATGCGGCCCCCTTATTTATACCTAACTAGCAAACGCAAAGCGATAGCGAAAATTGTACAAAAATCGCTGATTACTTGTCAAATTCGTATTACGTAATATGAATTTTCAAAGGAACTTTGACATTACAAGGCGAATATTGTACAATATTCGCTACCGCTTTGCTACGGCTTTGCTATTGCAAAATAGGTAGTCAGGAGGCCGATTTCGCTGGACTAAGTAGGTCAGAAAATGTGCTGAACAGACCCGTAGTTACTAGGTATGTGGGTATCTAGTAGACTGGCAGAAGTAACGCGTAAGCAATAATTGTAAAATTTTCATTAATTGCTTATAAAATTCGTCAAAAGGCTACTTTATTTAATATTTATAAATTAAATTGTATTAGGCGTTATAATTCGGAAGTTCAAACATTCACTATGGCTACGCCCACCACTGGGCCCTACACCCTCCACTGACCCTCGGATCTGATAACTCATAACTGCGAAAACAGGCACTTGCACTTGAGGGTCAGTGGAGGGTGTAGGGCCCGGTGGTGGGCGCACCCATAGTGAATAAATCTTAATATATATAAATCTCCTGTCACGATGTTTGTCCGCGATGGACTCCTAAACTACTTAACCGATTTTAAATTAAATTGGCACACCGTGAGCAGTCTGGTCCAACTTGAGAGATAGGATAGCTTAGATCTTTAATTATAGTCGCAATTTTATTTTATTGCAAATTATTTGTCTATAATTAATTGACAGTCACAATTATCTGTTAACTCCAACAGATTCTAACAGATGTCGATACTTTTCGACTGGATTGAGTAAGTAATCAATAGATGGCACTGCTATGGTAAACCGACAAACGTGTCATATAAGCTACAATTTAATTTCCACGCGGACGAAGTCGCGGGCGTCCACTAGTATTTATATTAAAATTGGTTCAGTCTGTGGTCTATGCATACATACACGGCTGTTTTCCAGAACTGCGAGATCATTAAAGAGATTCTACAGCCTCGTTTAAGTTGCTAATAACAAATTGCTAGCTTATTGCCTCTGAGAAAATGCCCGATTTTCTTAGTCGACTCTTACGACATGCACGGAAAGAGATATGCGTCTGATGATGCATTGCATGTTGGGTTGGGATAATTTTATCACTGTGGCAACCCTAGTTAGTTGCTATTGAATCAGGTAACTTAGTGCAAATAAATTATTTACCTATCACAAAGTGGACACAGCACCCACTAAATCCCAAGATAATCCCAATTCGTTAAGTTGAACCCAAAATTAATAATTAACCAAAACCAAGCAATAACTCTGGTTCAATATTGAACCATAATCCGTACTTCATGTTAATCCTCTATTATAGTTACACATAGTTTTAACGTGCGTGGCGAGATTCGGAATTACAAATAGCGATACAATAATATGTGACTATCATTTTTATTCGCACGACAACTAGCGCCACAGTCTTGGTTGATGGAACCTTGTCGCGTTAAACCTCTTACTAGGGGCTGTTTGCGAAGCATCTTTGCTGATAGATACAGGATTAGTATTAAGCTACGTCCACACTATTGTTAAAGTCATTGTCTATTTGCTCTCAAGTAAACTTAGCTTTGCAAGTCATTGTGAGATTTCTCATAATAAGCTTTGTAGTTTGGGCTGTCAGATATATTTCCTATGCAATGATAAGCGGTTCTATTGTCTTATAAAGAAAGCACACCAAGTTTTTAATCTTGGATTAATTTTAAATGTTGTATGCCATATTTCTTTTTGTGTATGTGCAATAAAGAATAAAGAAAGAATAAAGAATAAATTACGTCTATCGAACAAGTTGTCTCTTTCTTTTTAGGAATGTGAAAAGAGAACGAAAGCATGACAGTGTGCGAATACGCGGATAAAAAATAATCTAAAACATTTTGGTGCAGACGGATTTAAAAACTGTGTTTTTCCGGCAGATTTGCGTTACATGACTTTACACACACATTGCTGCATTTCTGCACAATTTGGTTCGGGTTTAAGTTGGTATTTAAATCAGAAAAGGTTAACCAGTTTGACATTGCCTTGTCTTTAAAAAGATATCTAACGGACCTATACTTTAGACGTGGATGCATATTTTAAACACTTCTCAGTTTGACCATGGTGTGGACGAGGCATTACAAAATGCTTGAGGCATTTCCGATCAGCTTTATATTAACTATGCTAATGTAATAGATGTTTTCGGTAGTTATATCATAAATATTAACAATATGTATATGTATATTTTAATTTTTATCCTGTGTTGATGCGGGGCTTAAATAAAACACATCAGCTGCATCTCCTTCTGTTCATGTCGTAAGAGTCGACTAAGGAACTCGAATGCCCGAGTTCGACTTTTCTCAGGCGATAAGCTAGCAACTAGTCACTGAATTTGTGTTCATTGATTCACATTTGTCCCAGCTATGCTAAACGTGGCTGCGGGACCTCCTTTGTGATACTGCACTTACGGCACTGACGGCCGACTGGTCTAGTTGGTAGTGACCCTGCCTGCGACGCCATAGGTCCTGGGTTCGAATCCCGGTAGGTGCAAACATTGATATGATGAATATCAATGTTTGTTTCCGAGTCATGGATATTTCTATACTTATCTATGTATTTATATACCGTTGCTTAGTACCCACGATACAAGACCTTAGGGATCTTACTGTGGGACTAGGTTAATGTGTTGTGTAGTGTGTGAATATTTGCCCATAGTCACCACGCTGGGCAGGCGGGTTGGTGACCGCAGTTTGTATTTTGGACTATGTTGTCAACACGGGAGGCGCTGCTGCCCACCTCCCGGAAACCTTTTAATCGCCTCGCACGATACCCACGGGCAGACATGGGGTGGTACAAAATTCTACTCTGCCGGCATCACGCGGCCATTACCTAGGTCCTAGGTACAAGTGTCAAATTATTGTCTAGAGTCGTTGTAAATTATGTTATGCTGTACATAGATACTGCAATTCACAAGGGTGGTTAATCTAATAACTTGGAACACCTTCAGCCCTTTGAGAACATGGAGAGGTCTTAATGAAATGTGCGAACAAGTTAATAACATACTACATGGTACGTAAGTTATATGAATTTCGCTGTCAGAGGCGCTAGTGTCTTTGTGACTTTATAGAACACGGTTCTATATATTTGTAGTTCCATAAAAATCCGTGGTGTTTGTATTGAAACGGCGAGGAGCCCTTCCTATTATTTTGTGATCTTCTATACATATAATAAAAATGTAACGGATCGCTGTCTGTACATGAAAGATATATGAGAATAAATATTATGGGAGACCTTTATCAACGCAATAGAACCGATTTCGATACAGTTTTAAGGAATATATTGTGACAGGTCCCACTTAACATATAGGCTACTTTTTATCCCGGGAAAATGTTTTATCCCGGATAATTTCGACATTATGTTTTTTCTGTAGTCCACGCGGACGGAGTCGCGGGCGTCCACTAGTCATCATATAATAATTAAGCTAAAAATAAAATTCTTAGTGGATTTATTGTCGCTATACATATATGGGAGAAAGTAGACTGGTTTGTCTATTATTCGTAAAGTCTATGTGATGCGTTTTTAATTTTACTAAGGGTAGATTTGTCAATAAATTAAAATTTCATGATCTCTCCGACCGTGTTTCGACCAAGGCGACCAATCTCTACGGAGATTGGCCAGGTACGCAGGAGATATTATAGTGCACAAGTGTGTGCGCAAACACAGTATTACACGCAAACTATTCCGTTACTCTCATAGTCCGATGGGACGGAATTTCATATTGTCTGTCAAAAACTGGATCAACTTAGAGACAGCATGAACTTTATCCTGCAAAATGATGTAATATCGGACTATTATTGGAATAAATGACCCTAAAACATCGAGAAACTGTGAAATAATGTCAAATGGAGGTTGACTGCGATACGTAATAATAATACATGTAATACAATTAGTAGGGACATGTAGTGGTTTTTTCCCTTGACATAAATTAAAACGAATGTTGTTTATATTGGAGCGCCACAGTCCATTTAGGTATCTTTGATGCAACCGATACTTGTTGAGGGCTATTCAATATTCAACCGGTTTTTCATATATAGCTCGAAGTGTAATATATCTAACCATTATAGTTACGGCTGTTGTGGGGCTTCACTAGAATACATCAGCTGCATCTCGTTCTTTGCATGTCGTAAGAGTCGACTGACGAACTCGGGGGCGTTTCCTCAGGCAATAAGCTAAAATCTTGTCACTGTAGCCAGAACTGTATCATAAAGGAGATCTCACAGCCACATTAGTATAGCAGGATGTAATTTGTGACAAGTTGCTAGCTTATCGTCTGAGAGAATGCCCGAGTTCCTTAGTCGACTCTTACGACATGCACGGAACGTTACGAAGTGACGTCAGTACTCGATCGAATCGATAGAGGTTTGTCATCGAAGCGTTTGCTCCAATAAGGCCTTCATTTTGGCGTGTTCGTTAAATCATGGAGTCTATAGTAGAAATATTACGAAAACGGAAGTCAATGATGCGAAACGACGTTACGTTACATTGTCTGGTTAACTATACGTCTTGGAGGAAACTGACCAGAGAGTTTCCAGTAGCAGCTGAATTTGCCTATCAAATAGAAGTTAAATCGAAAACCTGTTGGCATTGTATCACTGTCAGACAAATTGCTAAGTTTGGTCCATTTCTAGCAATACAGAAGATGTATGGAGTAGGGATGTGCTGATCAGATTCGGTCTAACCGAATTTCGGCGGCTTAAACCGAATTCGGATATTCGGCCGAAATTCGGTTCAAACGCCGAATGTTAGGTTAGTTTAGGACAAGAAAATATTAAAAAACTTATCGTTTTATCTAAAATAATAAACATACATTTACCTACCTGATAATAGTAGGTAACATAGAACTTTCATTCCTTATTTCAACATTAAAAATAGCCTATGTCCTTACTAAGGCTCGACTAACTCTGTACCAAATCTAATTAAAAAATCTGTGAGAAAGGAGTTTGTGAAGAAAACCGAATTTCTGCCGAAGTTCAGCCGAATTTTGATTTTTTACCGTATGTTCGTTATTCGGTTGAACCCAAATTCGGCCCATCTCTAGTATGTGGTATGTCTACGATGAATCTAACTGTCAAAGTGTAAAGTCTACATTCTACATCTAAACTTTGGCGGCCCAAGAGTGTTCGGTTTAAATTTAAACTTGGTTCGCTTTTGAACGGCAAAAGCCTGAGTTGACTGTTGAAAAGTTCCTATCTATTCACTAAATGCGTGTACAATGTAAGGAAAGCTATTCAAAGTTTTCGATCATTTCACATAAGAACCAGACAGATAGATTATTAAGGCGGGACGCGTCTGTTTTATTTCGTGATAATACATTGTACCTATACATGCACTGAAATGTGTCAGTACCGGCTGAATTTCAAAAAAGGCAATACTTAACTATGAAGGCTAAAATGCTGGCTGCTACTTAGTCCAAAGAATAGGCATAGCCATTCAGCGCGGCAACGCAGCCAACATTTTGGGCACGCTACCTCATGGTGTAAAAATTTGGATGGTCAGCCGACCTCCCATAGGTACGCCATAGACTTAAGTAGTTTTAAGTTAGCTATAATACTTTATAATTAATATTATCATCAACTGCTACTCTACTTAAAACTCCTCAGCATAATTCTATCGCTTATAATTACTCATATACCGTGTATGCAGTCAAATTGTGGAAATCTCTGCCTCACACCGTGAGAGATTGCCAAACTGTTGCTGCATTTAAGAAAAGGTTAAAGAACCACTACCTCTCGCTTCAATAGAAATGAGTCTGTCTATTATATATTTAATTAATAGATATTTATGTATGTTTATGTAGGTATATTTTATTAATTATATTGATTACATTAGGGTATCTATTTGTTAAATTCAAAGTTTGTTATACATATATTCTGTGTACACGCATATCTACCTTTTATATTTAATTATCACTTTCCCAGATGGTTTGCTGGAAGAAATCTCTTTCAGAGATAAGCACGCCTTTGTACATTTTCTTTCATAATTTCTGTCTGTATGTAATTGTATGTGTACAATAAAGAATAAGAATAAGAATAAGAATAAGAATTATTTTAATAATTTAGTTAATAAAAATATTAAGGCTCAATTTTACCAATACCTATCTATACATGGCTGTGCTTTCTAAATGAGGTAGGTAGGCAGAACTGCAAGTACATGAAGGAAATTCCGCTGCCTAGTTTAGCAAAGCAGGGCCGCTACATGAGCGAGCGGCCGAAATTTCAGATAATCTCACTTTGTTAGCATTGACGTCTCTTTCACATTTGTGTTAAAAGATGAAGACGGACGTTCCAATCTCAGATAACAAATACGGATTGCAATGCTGGATCCAGTACTTCAGCAATCTAGCAGAATCCAGCGCATTTGTGGGCTTGCTGCATCTAGAAAAATCCAGCATTTGGCGCTGGGTAAAAACGACCTAACGTTTTTTTCGCTATATAAACGCCTCAATGTTACTTTCGATAATCAATAGATTAGCTTCATTCTTAAAAAGATAGCCCAACTTATCCGCAATTTAGAGACATGTTTAGAAATATTCTATGACATCACGGGTGTACTCTACCTCTGCCAAAAATAAAACCTCTTCAGTTAATTAACAAGGAAGATCATTCGATACCCATGTTTGCACCACTTGACAACCCTACTACGTGTTTAAGTATCGATACTGCTTTGCAAAAATCGAATCCAACTTATCTCGCTTACACCTGAACATAACACAGCAAGAGGGAGTCCCTTACACTCTTATGTCAAGGGCCGCTTCCGTGCAATCTTGACTTAATTTTGACATAGGGGACAGAATTTGCATGAAAAAGTGCCAAGTTGTTTTTCGTCGACCTTTTTCGTGGGTTTTTGGAAGTTTTTTTTCAATTTTTTTTCCCCGTTCAATTTTGTGACGCTTGCGTTTTTAAGTGTGAAATCGAGGGTCACCTTTTGGGTGGGATCAGTGGTGATATGAATGTATTTGTAACGAATAACGGTTATTATTCTAATAGAAGATGAAATAAACCTAACCTTTACTGGACAAACAAACAACTACAACCAAAACTAGGATGCTCGATTGCTCATTACATCATGTACTTTTTAAACAAAATGAAAAAAGCTATTGACCCAGTAATTATTTAAAGAAATGGGGAATAAATAACGAAATTAGTTCGATTTGAACCTACAAAACTGATTAATCCGTTAAGGAATGTTCTAAGTTAATAGGCGACTAACCCGTGAGAGTAACTAAGCTACAGTGTAAAGTTTCTCATACGTTACATAAGCTAACTCTTAAGGAACTTGCTCGAAAAGCGCCGCCAAAGCTTTGTGTCGCTTTGCAAAAAAAGAGAGTTTAAAACAACTGGCAAGTTGGTAACACATACTGTGTTGCAACTCTACCCGTATGCATAGTCGTTAACTGACAATGCTCCTTGGAAAGTAACCTTTATGCCAAGAAGTAGGAAGTCTCGAGTGAGGGTGCGTTCAAGGGCAAAATACAACTGAGAATAAGGATAATTGTTTCTCATGCAATTCAGTTGTTTCAAATCTCTGTAGCAACTGTAATATTACCACATAATATAACTTTATGATGATGATCTCCGACCGTATTTCGGCCAAGGCGACTGGAGATTGGTCTCTACGGAGATTGGCCAGGTACGCAGGAGATATTATAGTGCACAAGTGTGTGCGCAAACACAGATGCACTCTCCATTCCGTTAATCTCGGAAAGGACGGAAAGCCGACACGACCGGAGAGAGATCAGGCGCAGGACCAACGGTTTTACGTGCTTTCCGAGGCACGAGCTAAGTGGTAACTTTATACCTACACACCGAAATGGGGCATCAAGAACTGCAGGATGATAAAGGAGATGTCTCAGCCACGTTTAACATAGCGGGGACAGACAGTAGGTAAATGATTAGTCACAAGGTGCTAGTTCATTGCCAGATAGAATGCTTAAGTTCCTTAGTCAACTCTTACGACATACACGGAAGGCATCAGCACAGATATTTCTTACCTGTAATGTAAGAAAAATATAATTCTCATTTTAAATGACTATTTTACGAGTTCATATACACTCCTGAGACCTCGTGAAGCCGAGCTTAAACCTGAGAAAAGGGATGGTCCGACACCATAGTAGATAAAGAGAGGAACGTCTACCTACATGATCCCTATCGGCCATCCTGAAGTCTTGACAACACTCCATGTTGGTTATCACTTGATGCCAAGATTGACTAATTGGCTAATCACAAAGTGTTTAATGCTAATCTTACATCGTTGTCGTGTTATATATCTATCTATACAGCCTCCTGCGCTCGCTGCTAAGTAAAGGCCTACACTTTACTAAGCCACTGTCCAGTGCAGTCCACAGGAGGGCCAATGTCATCCACTGGTGTCCCAACAAATTTTCGCGTATCATCTGATCACGATGCGGGTAGTCTGACCCTTGGCCACCATTCCGCTATCGTGAAATCCACTATCGTATTATATCTTAAGGAAATGAGGATAACGTCATCTTTCTATGATGTCAAAGTAGGCGGTTTTGGTTTTTGAGGAAAAAGTCAATTTATTTAAGTACTGTAACTTATTAATATCAATATGACGAATCTCCATTCCATTTTCCCACTTTATGCCAAAAGTAAACATAGGTACCTTTAATGTGTGAATATGGGTTGGTGTCATGTAGACAGTCGGCCGTAAAACAAACGCCAAATCATTTACAATATTAGTTACTTCGAGCCCAAAAATATATTGGAAAATTGATGAGGACGATGAATTTTTCTGTTTAGTTTAGTTGGTCACTGCTGAAGACTTTCTATAATTCTTGCACTGCCCTCTTCCTCAAGGGTGTACTGGGAAGAGAATAAGAAGTAACTACCTAATAAAATATGACTCGAGCGTATCATTAAATCTTTGAAACATACTTTGCAGCAATAGTTATTCATCTCGGCGGCGATACCGAAAACTTCCTTGTACGAATGGCCGATGGTGATGAATTGAGTTTTGTTGTATGTCGCCGTAGGAATTTGGTAACTGCCTGAGAGCAGAGACATAAAGTTTAGATGGTTATACGTCATACATAACATTCATTGACACATATTAGTATTGTCTCAAAAAAGGTTTTTCACGTCCACGCCAAATTCCAGTACGCGAATAACTAATATTTATAAGGATCGTGAAGGGACCGACAAACATTTTGGGTGCTAGGGTAGCTACCCCTGGGGCAGACCCCAAATTACAATGGGCAGTGTAAATTACGGGCGCGTGATTTTGTATTTTACTTTTACAAAATTAGAAAAGTTCTTTTTGTGGACCAACTCTTTAATTTGGTGTAGAGTCCTTTTCATAGAAACTCCTATTGTGCCTGATTTCGGAACTATTTTTTATGTATTTGGTGAAATGCACTCTACCTACTCGTACTTATAGTCGTTGTACTCGACTTTGTCGTCAATAGCCGGGTCCACACCGGACGATCCATCGATCCCGCGATCCGCGATCCAGGATCGCGGAGCGTGGATCGTGGATCGTGTTAGGCCGATCCACTCTTGGAAACTTGCGATCCCAAATATGCGCTCCAAGCGATCCTAAGGCGATCCGTGATTCAGCCAGTCTAACTCTTGTACGATATGGAGTCACACGTACAACGGCGGCGTCTTGCCGTTGCAGCAGTCACTTTTATTTTGCTTAAATGCTTGCGCATAAAATCACAAAAAAGAAAACGACGGTTTTGGGTGAAACAAATTTACAAAAATCGCTTGGAATCTGGGACTCAGCTGTACGCAGAGTTAGTGTCAGATAAAGTTGAACACAATTTTGCAAGAATGAATGCTAATCAATTTGAGATATTGTGTTCATTATTAAATAACAAGCTAAGAAAGAATGATACAAATTATAGAGATGCCATTACTGTGAAGGAAAGATTATTACTAACATTGAGATTTTTAGCAACTGGAGATTCGTACGTCAGTTTGCAGTATCTGTTCCGCATTTCCAAACAGTCTATATCGATAATTATTCCTGAAGTTTGTGAAGCCATCATTGACCTGTTAAATGATTATGTAAAGGTAAGTAAAACCATACTTTATTACTCAATAAAAAAGTAGTGTATTACAATCATAATTTAAAGAAGTAACATGTTTACAATTATTAATTATTTTTTGAAAACATGATATAGGTAGGTACTTATTTAATTCGGTGGTGACTGTGGAAGTGAATAATCCTGAGGTTTCAGAAACTGGGACTGCGATGAATTGGAGGCTAGATGAGCAGACGGTGATGTCTGTGGAATTGGAGCTGGATAATTTTGAGGTTGTAGAGACTGGGACTGTGATGAAGTGGATGCTATTGGTGTGCCAGGATATGAATTAGTGTAATATCCATAATTGCTATCCCCATATCTTCCTGTGTCAGCTTGAAAAATAACTTGGCATATAGCATTTTTGACATTAACTAATGTTACTGCATCATATTTCCGCAATTCAGTAGATATATACTGCCCGAAAGCAATGTAAGAATCAGTTTCCGGTTGTGGTGGCTGAGCACATTGTTGCAGAAGTTGGAAAGCCTCTGAAAGAGTTTCATCTGATATGTCATCTGCATTATTAGAAGTAGTTTTCTTTCTTTTTTTTGTTCTTTTGTTTGTTGTTTGGACACTGGATTGTGCATTCTGATCATTCTGCTCTCTACTCTGATCTGTGTGGTGGTTGGCTCTCTCCGGTTGTGTGTCACTAGTAATGTTACTGTTCTCGTTTTCGCTCACTGTAGTATTAACTTCAAGTTCCCCTTCAGTCGTATCAGATTCTACCTGTAACAACAATTATTATTACTATTTACTGCTTATTCTTATTTTCAGCTTTATATTATAATTAAGATCTCCTTTATTTTCAGGTGCCGTCAACTAAAGAAGAATGGCGTACAGTTTCTCAGCAATTCGAGAATAAGTGGAATTTCCCACACGTGATAGGAGCGATGGACGGCAAAACACGTCGCTATACAATCGCCTTTTAATAGTGGCAACGACTTTGATAATTACAAATTATTTCCTAGTATTGTTCTTTTTGCATTAGTAGATGCAAATTATAGGTTCCTGTATGTGAATGTTGGGACTAAAGGCAGAATATCAGATGGAGGCGTGTTCAAAAGCACAAAATTTATATAAAAAACTTGAAAAAAAAGAGCTAAATATTCCTCCACCGGAGATATTGCAAGTTCCCTATAAAATTGAGGTACCCTATTATATACTAGGTGATAAAGCTTTTCAGCTTAATGATTATACTATGAAACCATACGATGGTACACGGGAAAGGGGTTCTTGTGAAAGAATTTTCAACTACCGACTGTCAAGAGCACGTAGAGTAGTTGAAAACGCGTTTGGAGTACTTAGTTCTGTCTACAGAGTCCTGCGTAAACCTATGCTTTTGGAACCAGAAACTGCGACTAAAGTCGTGCTGGCAACGGTTCATCTATATAACTACTTACGCAGTAATCCTAACTTTATATCGCCAGGAACGTTTGATACAGTACAGGAGAATGGAGATGTAATACCTGGAAGCTGGCGAAATGAACCGCCATCACAATCGCTACAACCGATGGCCGTCGTACCAAGAAGAGCAACAGAAAATGCCACTACAATACGGTCCCACTTAGCAAGACACTTTGTTACAAACCATACAATAGTTTGGCAAAATGAATATCAGTAAACTAATAGCTCACATGTTCCAATGTATCGCGTGTGGTTCCGGGTTCATTTTTATCCGCCATAAAGTCGAAGTCATCATACGCAAACCACTTTGATTTATATGTATCTTGAGCACCTGAAATAAACAAGTTACTCATTAAAATAACCACGTGTATTTCTAACAGCTTAAATGTAAAAAGCGAAATCACGTGAAATCCACAGTAAATATTATGATGTAATTACTTATAATAAAATATATAATTTTAATACCTACAGATAAAAAGTGGCTTTGTTTTCTTACCGGATCCAGTTATACGGCTTTGCTTCTCTCTGTGTTTCTCCCTTCTGTAGCCTCCCGCCAGAGATCGCATTTTTTTCTTTAGGTTCTCGATCGACTTATTCCCCATTTCACGAGCAATCTGACGCCAAGCATCATCTCTAACACCTCTATTGGTGTAATTAGAATCTTTGGGATCCCATAAACATTTAAATTCTTTATAAAGCGATATCAAACGGCGACTTTCTGAGATGTCCATGGCGAGGTGGATCGCGCGAACCAACACAACCGTCCACACCGCGCGCATCACGCAACTGAGGCACCTTTGAGGCTGGCACAAAAACCGACCGCACACGGATCGCGCGAGGTAGGGAGCGCGCGCTCCAATACGTGCGCATGGATCGCGCGCGGCACGTCCACACCGCCTGCATCTTTGGATCGCGCTGCTGCCGCGCGCGATCGGAGCGCGATGGATCGTCCGGTGTGGACCCTGCCATTGACTATTAGTTTACTAGGTAGGTAAGTACCTATCACATTTTCACTTAATATTTTTCTATCATATTTTTACTTAATAGTTTTTTTTGACGTGAAACGTCTTTAAAATCGCGCCGACACATACGGGTACCAGGTTTAAAAACTGGACCGTAACGAAAAGGTCTATATCATCGTACCTTAATAATTAAAAAACTATTGGTCTTAGAAACAAAAATGTGGTGTAAATATTTCACTTATATAGTCAGCTCGCTGTTATGACATTGAGTTCGTGTCGGGGTCAAGCGGGGGGGGGGGGGAGGGATACTGCGATAACTGTGCGAAACCGGCGCTCACGCTTGTTTCTATTCAGTGTAACTCGTGACTCCGACTTTATAGCGTGGTGATTCTTTCGTGTGTTTGTCAAGTTTATTTGAACCGATTGATTTATACAAAAATAAGTGTAATTTGGACAGTATTTATATCTATACTAATATTATAAAGCTGAAGAGTTTGTTTGTTTGTTTGTTTGAACGCGCTAATCTCAGGAACTACTGGTCTGATTTGAAAAATTCTTTCAGTGTTAGATAGCCCATTTACCAAGGAAGGCTACAGTCTATACAACAACCTGCCCGGCTTCGCACGGGTACAACGCCCCCTCACGCGGACGAAGTCGTGGGCGGCTGCTATTTAAAATAACCAGAAAGTGACAATAAATATATAAACATTTGCTATGTATTTTATGTTTCTATTACGTACCTGTTCTTTTTTTATTAAAATACTTAAAACAGCGTCCATCTTGTTTTCATTTCAATCTTTTACTTTAAAAGCGATTCGCTAACATAGACGTTTCACGTTAAAACCAACGGCCGTGTGCCCCGACACAGCCCCACCCGCTTTTTAGCCTAGGTTTTGTCTATGATGTTGTGCGAATTTGGTTCCACACCTAATATCGACACTGCTGTCAAATGCATTTCTGATATATATGCTGCCTTCTTGCTCCTATGTGAGAGCATCCTCGTCTGTGACGTCTGTCTGTCAGATTAGTAATAAACTAGCTATAGCTACGAGACGGTCGTTTTCTTCCATACATTTCAGTGGCGACGAGAATAAAAAGTTAATCCGTGCAGAAAACAGAAATAATGTCTACTTTCATTGGAAATATTTCAAGTTTTGATCCTCAGTCACAAGAATGGCATATTTTTCGCAGCAGGCTAACTCAATTTCTAGCATTGAACAACATAGTAACAGAAGAACGGAAAAGGGCCGTCTTATTGACACATTTGTCAGATGAAGCATATAGGTTATTACTCAATCTTGCACATCCAGAAGAAGTGGAAAAGTTGGAGTACTCGGCATTGATCAAGTTACTTGACTCACATTTCACTCCAAAAAGATCCACATTCGCCGATAAGGATAAATTTTACAGCGCCAGTAAGATCGAAGAGGAGACCGTTGAAGACTGGGCAGCTCGACTAAGGGGACTTGCAGTGCACTGTGAGTTTGGATCGGTTTTGTTGGATGAGTTACATAAGACACATCAAGGCATTGTCAAAACGAAAAGTAACGCTCGTTCTCGGTTTTGGTGGCCAGGCATAGACAAGCATATCGAGCAGTTGATCGGATCATGCTTAGTGTGTAGCTCGGTGCGAGCCGCGCCGCCGCGCGCGCCGCCTGCGCCCTGGCCGCGTCCGGCCGGCCCATGGGTGCGTCTGCATATAGATTACATGTCTATTAAACAAAAAACTTATTTAATCGTAGTCGACGCATATAGTAAATGGGTTGAGTGTTTAGAAATGAGTAATGGTATGAGCACAAAGCAATTAATTCGACGCCTTAAAGTTTTATTTTCAAGATTCGGTCTTCCTAAAACAATCGTATCTGATAATGATGTAAAAATAGCGTCTTCCGAATTTTCTGATTTTTGTGCAGCTAGCGGCATTGAATACCTTACCTCACCTATTTACCATCCATGTAGTAATGGACAAGCTGAAAACTCCGTCCGAACATGTAAGAATATGATTAAGACAATACTTGAATGTAATTCATGTCCAAATGCTATAGAGGAAAAGTTACAAGAATATTTGTTTCAATTCCGCAACACAATTCATACAGCAACAGGAGTTTCGCCGGCGAAATTAATGTTTGGTCGCGATTTGCGGAGCACACTTGATCTAGTTTTACCACCACAGCCTAGTACTAGTCTCAAACCTATGTGTAATATTAATAATAATAAAGTGCGTAGTTTTACTCCTGGTCAACAAGTTTGGGTGAGATCATACATAAGTAGGAAACCACATTGGGTTAAAGGTAAAATTATTAAAAAATGTGGTTGTCGGTTATACCTTGTATACATATATGATGGAAATATAATATGCAAGCGTCATGTAGATCAGCTCAAATGTTATAAGGAGGGTGTTATTTTGAGTGATGGTCTGGATACGCGAACATCCCAAGATGTTCCCGCATCGCCACAAATATCTCCAGATTTGTTTCCTTATTCTTCAGGAATTGAATTGTGTACTGAAGAAGAGGCTAGTCCGGAGCAACAGCCTCCACATGAGGATGAGAATTGGGAGGATGCTGTTGGTTCGGAGGAGGAGATAGAGACTGGGAGCTCGATGCCTTTAGCAGCAGCCTCGGAGACCGAAGGCTCGGTGCCGTCAGCAACAGCCTCAGAGACTGAGACATCAACTTCCGAGCCTATGCCCCTAGTCCCTCTCTCTCGTCAATTAAGACCTAGGACTAAGAATATTAATTATAAGTTATAGTTATGTACTCAGAATATTAGTTAAGTTATAGTTTTATTAAGTTGTTATGTTTTGAAATAAGGGAAAAGCAGATGATATATATGCTGCCTTCTTGCTCCTATGTGAGAGCATCCTCGTCTGTGACGTCTGTCTGTCAGATTAGTAATAAACTAGCTATAGCTACGAGACGGTCGTTTTCTTCCATACATTTCAATTTCACTAGAAACTTCATACATTTAAATGTACGTTATACACACGGCTTTGTTAAAAAAAATGGAGAAGCCAGAACTGCAGGATACCGATGGATTTCCTACTGCCACGCTTGGTATAGCAGGGTCAGATGTAAAAGAACAGTGTCAAATTGCTAGCTGAGAGAACGCTCCTTAGTCTGTTACGACATGCACGGAAGAAGATGCAGAAGCTGATGTATTATGATGATGCCCCGATACGTATTATGTTGTGTTCAATAAAAAGGAGTTTCCTACCTCGAAAGGTACAAGTTTTCTAATTGAGTTACACGGGCCCTTAGAGACTCATGTCCGGGCCCTTTTATTTTAAGAGTCCTGCAATTATTCTTCTGTTTATTCAAAGGAATTGAGGTTTATGTTGTTTTGTATGCTTTACATCCTATTTGTTATTATTTATTTAACGCGATTTGGACAAAAAAAAAGGAGTAAGTAGGTAGGAGTAAGTGGGCTCCGTCTGTCTGTCTTCTCTGCTTTACGACTAAACGACCTTTGGATGGAATATAAAAACTGGATGTTCGGCTACTGATGATATTTTATTTACCCAACTGAAAAATCTAAAAGAAGGATTAAATGATTTCAGTAATAGCGGTAAAACTCTGAAAGTAAGTAACTATTGCCTAGGTACACATTGTCTTTAAATAAACTTAAATCATAACCCTTGTTATCGTAATACCTGTGTACTTAAGTAATATTTTACCTTTATACCAATTTCAGAATAATATCTAGGTACATAGTATGTCGTACCTATCTCTCCCGGGGGCTGTAACTAATTCATTATAAGTACGGAGCCTACAAGCTAAGCTTCGGCATATAACATAAGTTAGTGCTAGTATTTGGAGAACGGTAGGCATATTATTGTGTATATACTCGTTTGTAATGCGAACGGCTAAGGAGTGCAATGCACTTCCTGCCGATGTATTTCCCAAGCACTACAACATTGGTCTCTTCAAAGCTATAGTGAATAGGCACTTTCTAGGTAAATATGTACCACCCTAGGCCGCATCCAGGTTTTTAACCCCACACGCACCATACTGGGCAGGCGGGTGATCGAACGCAGTATGATTTACGGGCTATGTTTGTCAACATGGCAGGCGCTGTCACCCACCTTCCCGGAAAACCTAAATATTCTCTTAGGATACCTACGACTTGGGGTGGTGCTATTCCACTCTGCCGATACCATAGCTCTTTAAAACCTATCAGTATCAAAACAAGCTGAATTCCGTGCCCTTTCGTCGGACTAACTATCTTGAAGATTTCATTTTGTTTTCCAGATTGGATTTATTTACCTAAAGAAATAATTACGAGTAAGCCTAATAGTACCGATAATTTAATAATCTAAAAAACAAAGTATTTCTAGACCCTATATTTTATTTTAACCCAGGGCCCAATCCCGGAACATCTACGTTTAATTTCTCTAGTCCAAGCGGATAGTCACACGACACAGCAAGTTCCATAAACAGCGCAACAAATTCAAAGCTTAGGCCAACTTCTAAGTTCCAACGTCCAACTTCGGTGTGTGGCCATGCGAAAACGAAGTTTGGACAATTTACTGGCCATGTAACTTGACTGGACTAGCTTGAAATTGAAACTTCTTACGGCCTCCGCTGTGAAATACGAGCGAAACCGCTGGCTACATTCTGCGAGTTAGTTCGGGTGTCCGTTGGCAACCGTGATCTCCTTCGCGATCCTGCAGTCAGTTCTGACTGCATTTTAGTTGAGTGTAAGTACATAGTTAATATACAATAATATTCATATATACACAGTTGACTACATCTTGATTTTTTAGCAGTCCACTTTGTTGCATTTAATTTATCCTATATTTAATTGTATCAGGCGTCACTATTCCTACACCCTCCGCTGACCCTCGGATCTGTCGACTAATGTTCACGAACTCAAGACACTACTGTCGCAACGAGAAGCCAGATCTAAGCAGCACCTAGCATGCAACCATAAATACATAGCTGCTAATCCGAAAACCAATTAAATTAATCCTATATTGTTTGTCGCACAAGTTGCCGTTATAATTAAAGTTTTATTAATCTCGATGAGCGATAGCATCGGTTTTATATCAATGGGATTAAAAATAAATTAAATTAATACCGTCGTACATCCCCCAATCGTAGCATTATTCAAGAAGGATGAAGTATAGCAGAGTTGTCTGCCAGAGTGCCTTTCACCGTACGAGTATAGTTCCTTTGGACGATGGCGCTAGACCAATAGATATACAATGTGTATGACCACATTTTCTGTGCAGTGGCATTCAAAAAATATTAGTTCCGAAATCAGGCATAAGAAACGGACTCTAGCCCATTTGGACCAGTTGTAACTAAGATTAAAATACCTAATATTAGGAAATCACTGTTCTAGAAACTTATTTTTTTTATTTTAAATTTTCTAGCGTCAATAACACATATGGGACATATTTTTCTTACAATTATGCGTAGGCGAGGGCACTATCAAGCGTTCGCGATTTATATTAGATAACTACTTACCTATTATTCGCCTGGTTACAGCTCTGCATTAATACATCTTGCCTCCGTGTTTTATCCCGACGAGGCATTAACTCAAACAATTTTTAAACTACTGGGTACATAGGTACATCGTGCATTAAAAACGGTATAGTTACTACATTATATTAATCCTGTACTGATGCGGGGCTTCACTAGAATACATCAGCTGCATCTCTTGTCATGCATGTCGTAAGAGTCGACTGAGGAATTCGGACATTCTCTCAGGGGATGAGCTAGCAACTTATCCCCGATAATTGACGTCTGTCCCTGCTGTGCTAAACGTGGCTGTGGGATTTTCGCTTATGATCTTGCGGTTCAGACCAGGCCATTTCGAGAACACATCCGCATAACTATGCAGCTGACGTATTCGTTGGGACTAGTAAACTATAGGCCAGGGATGGCGAACCAATGACATGCGTGCCACCCCAGGCACGCAACAAAATAGTTCAGGCACGCCGAATGATACAGATGAATCAATGTAGGTACCTACCAGTTGCAAAAATCGAATACTTAGCATTCAATTTGCAACAGCAGAAATTGCTCAATTTTTTTATATATTAATATTACCGATACTTAATACCATCTAGTTTTATTTTTGTTCGATAATATCAGTAAGCCTAAATTATTAAATGGCACGTCATAGCTATAATATTATTTTTTTCATAATAAATGGCACGTATGTCACTAAAGGTTCGCCGTCCCTGCTATAGGCCAACGCTCCTGGCACGCGCTGTCTTATAACGTTCTATGCCGGCGTGGTACCGGCAGAGAAGAGTTTGTACCACCCCTGCCGGCCCGTGGGTATCGTACAAGGCGATTAAGGGTTTCCGGGAGGTGGGCAGCAGCGCCTCCCATACTGACAACATAGTCTGAAAATCTCACTGCGGTCACCAACCCGCCTGCCCAGCGTGGTGACTATGGGCAAAACCCCCTTCTGGCAGTAGCCTTGTGGCGTGCCCTGAGGGAGGCCTACGTCCAGCAGTGGACTGCAACAGGCTGAAGAAGAAGATAGTAAACTATACCCCTGCAGGAAATAGACGTGATTTTATGTAGGTATATAATATGTATTTTAGTATCAGTACATACAGACCCTTTTAAAAATTAAAAAAGGTTTAACGACAAACATTATGGTTACCGGTGTTAAACCCCATTGACATACTTTGCGGCACTCCCAAGGTTTTATCTTCAGGTAAACAATTTTATCCAAACCGTTACATACACGTTATTGGTTGAGTTATCGTTTATCAATAACGTTATCTTGCGTGCGTTTGCGAAATTTTATGGATTTTTGTATGAAGCTTCTAATGGAATTTTTTAATACACTGTATTTTATATGCTTATCTCCAGGAGATATATTATAAATACTACCTACTTACTTTAAAACGATTGATGATATTTTTTGGGATTGAATTAAACCCTGCATTCTGCGGCCTGGTAACTAGTTGGTTTTTTTCCAATAGAATCTCACATATAACTTGTTAGAACTAATTTAGGTAACCTACTAATACCTATTTACATTGACTTCAACCAAATGAAAAATACCTACATTATATTTTAACGAACAATCTCCAACTTTTGAAGAGAAATAACTATTTAAAAAAATATGTTTGAGACAATGCCTGCGGACTTAAAGATGAATGATTAATATAATAATTTATTCCTGAAGTCAGCATGTCGGCAATTAGCAGACTTTGACCTAGATAAGCGATTAGGCAAATTTAATTCACCAACTGCCGTTTTCAAAGTCGATAACTTAATACAGAACTCTCGGATTTCGTCCAAAATTTCAGAACGGCTGAAACTCACTCGATTCAAAAGTTACAGGCATTTTACTTGTAAAACTGATGAGTGGCTTTATTCTGAATCTTTTGAATAAAGCTTTGTGATAATTTTCTGGCGTCTACTGAAATGTTTTACTTTTTGCTTGAGTCTGTCGCTCACAGTTAGATAGGTACAATAAGCTTCTGAATAAGAATTTCCTAGCTTCTGCCGTATAAAGGCTCGTTTAATTAGTAAATTAAGCGTGAAGAGGTAACAAACAAACTTACTCTCGCTAATTAGTTAAATACTAAGCGTAGTAGGTACCTATCTTCATACTTCACATTCTGTATTAATAGTATAGTTTTATTACTTTATAGTCGCTTGTTACCTAACGGGCGGGGCCTTCCCCGCCCCCTAATTACGTAAAAGCAATAGCAAAGCCGAAGCAAAGCGATAGCAAAAATTGTATAATATTCGCCTTGAAATGTCAAAGTTCCTTTGAAATTCATTTTACGTAATACGAATTTGACAAGCAATCAGCGATTTTTGTACAATTTTCGCTATCGCTTTGCTTTTGCTGGTTAGCTAATAAGGGGCCGGGATTTTTAATGCTTTATTTGCATTTTCCTGATCGTCTCTGTTGATCCTGGCTTATAGTTACATGGCAATGAGTCGTGGGTCAATTCCGGATATATCGCATTTATGACATTAGTTCTAAGATGAATTTTTTGCTACATGTTAAGGGAAGCAAGGTAGGTGAACGATATTAGAATAATAATCGGAAAATTGTTGACATATATTCCAAATCTCCTCCCCTTATTGTAGGATTTACTAACCTTGAAGACCTTATAGAAGCCCTAGGAGCTCAATCCGAGGACTTTTTAGTTTATCAGAACATATTTCATTTCACTTTATCTCATCACCTGACCATTCCTCGAGGATGCGCTTTTCAGATACATAATATTATACAGTTTCCCTTTTGATTTTATATTTAAATAACAAATTATCCAACAAATTCAAGCCAAAACACAGAAATTGGTTTATTTTGAAACGAAAAGTCATCCTTTTGGCAAGCTCTTGTCATGTCACTTTTTCATTATATTACTCTTTTCGTACACTCAAATCTTTACAAAACTTCATGAAGAAAAAGAATTTCATTTCGAATTCAAGAATTTGAAAATGGAGACAAAAATTCGTATATAAGCCATACAAACGGGAAAAAGTCAAGCATTCCGTCGGCTACTCAGCCAGAGTGAAGAACGGAATTATAAGGCCTTGTCCCGGGGCCGCCTGCCCCGGGACCCATGCTGCACTTCGCCGGACTTCTACAGCGCGAACAAACCGCGCCCGCGTCGCGTTCAGTAACCGCGCTCCGCGTCCACGGACCTCTATAGCGCGAATAATCCGCGCCCGCGTCGCGTTCAAGTAATCCGCGACCGAGAAGATTCTTATGTCCAATCCTATACCTACAACGTCTGCACCTGCATCTGCAATTGACCCGTCCGTCGAGTCTGGTACCTGCAACTTCTACACCTGCATCTACAACAGTGACCCGGCAGTCTGGTCCAGTACCTACAACTTCTGCACCTGCATCTACAACTGACCGTCCGTCCAGTCCAGTCCTTCAACTCCTGCTGCCTGCAACTACTACACCCGGGGCTTGACTCCTGGAACGCCGTCGACCCAGGACCCTCAAGAGGACTCTGCTCACCGACTTCCTACACTTTTACACTCCACATTCCTTCATCCACGCTCTACTCACCCTCACTCACCTTCACTCATTGTTCATAGTGATCTCTCTTATATATTGTGTTATTTTGTGTTGTAAATAAATTCGTGTAAGTCATATTTTCTTTTCATTTCGTTAGGTAGGTATTTATTAGGTAGGCTACAACTCTTCATAACTGTTGCTACACGACATTATAGGCTTTTATTAAAACAAAACTTACCACCAACAAAGGCTTTAGCTTACGCCACGTTAATCCCGCTATCTGCGAATATCGTACAAAATTAACATATTACGAAAATCTTACGGATTTAGCGGGTGTTAAACTGAGCCTTGTAAATTTACACTGGCTTGTAAATTTACATTGGTTTTTTTGATATACAAACATACATAAAAGTAGTTTATTGTAAAAACAGATTTAATCTTTGTATTTTGAAAATAAAAAAAATGGGTATATTTCGTTCGGCTCTTAACAACTGACGTCAGTTCTGCGAATTATCTCTCTACTAAGCTTTGGTGTTCTATAATAGTGGTGCCGTTATAAAGCGGTTGTAAAGGAACTTTTCACATGTCGGCACCGTAAAGACGCGTACCCTGCTCCCAGCAGTGGGTAAATATGGGCTGATTTATAATGATAATACCTAGTTACTAGGTACTGGGCCCTTTGAATTCTAGAAATCTTATGTACCTAACCTTTTATAAATAAAAAGCCGTGTAAAAAAGGTGTACTTATGTATACGATATTATTTATTTTTACGACAGTATTTTTTCAGCAGTTTAGCCTTGAAAGATAACGACTGATACATGGAAAGTGCCCATTTAGAGGTTTCAGTTTCAGGGTCTAAACAAAATTAGAATCGTTTTCTGCTAACACATATGCCTGGGTTTCTTAAATTTATCTTGCCCATAGTATCTTGTATAGCGTACAATAAGATAAGAAACTTGTTTCAGATATGATCTTGTAAAGTTATTGAAGAAATACGACCACTTGGTAACTAGCGTCGAACTTGCCAAGTTAGGGGAAAACCCTTTTTGATAATCGACGACACGATTTCGTCTAGACTAGGGGATAATTAACGGCAATTTGTTTGGAATGTCTTGCTAAGTTAGATCACTAGGCTTGAACAAAGTTTTTGTAATAACAGGAGCAAAGTTTTCGTAACAAAATGGCCTTTTGTTCCTAAACCCCTAAAACGCTAACTTACGTTTGATTGAGACCGTACAATTAACATATTATAAAATTGCAAATTAGCGAAAAAAAGTACCTAAGTACTTAATATAAAAAATTACAATCGACATACCTATAAGAAGTATGATTCTTACTTAGACAAGTAATATTACGTTTCACATAGTTAATCATATTGTCAGAAATTTCTGGCTCCAGACGCCTTTCTCTCTCTCTACTCTTGTTTTGCTCGCTTCTTGGTCGTCTCTTCTATCTTTTCAATATCGTGTCGTATGTCTAAAAGAGACTTGTCTCATTCATTTGCTTTTCCAGCCAAATGGAAGTTTCTTCTGTTCTGTACTCCAACGTACCACGGTATTTTAATGCCACAGGGTTTAATTAAACAATGGGGTGTTTGAATGCGGTTTTAATTTTAAACATTGCATCTCACAATCTCTAATATTAATTTAAAACTCTTAGAGTAGATGGGAAGCTTATTAAGATAGGAAAGTCCATCCATAGCCACATTACACATAGCGGCGACAGATGTGAATGATCAATAACAAGTTGCCAGCTCATCGCCTTAGAGTATGCCCGAGTTCCTTAGTCGACTCTTACGACATGCACGGAAGGAGATGCAGCTGCCTTAGCATGACCACGCATCGTGGATATCGTAGGTATCTTACGATATCGTATCGTCTCTATACAAAATTCAACATGGCGGCTATATTTATCGTATTTTGACAGGCTAATTAATGTCGATAAATCGGTTTATCGTATCGTATCGTGTTTCGCAGGTCATGTTACTTGACTGATGTATTTTAGTGAAGCCCCGCATCAGCTCAGCACATTCTAATTAGTTACTGTCACATTTATAATAGGTATTAGTGGATTGCCGCGTGGTGCCAGCAGAGTAGAATTCGTACCACCCCATGTCTGCCCGTGGGTATCGTACGAGGCGATTAAGGGTTTCCGGGAGGTGGGCAGCAGCGCCTCCCGTGTTGACAACATAGTCCAAAATACAAACTGCGGTCACCAACCCGCCTGCCCAGCGTGGTGACTATGGGCAAATACCCCCCATGGCAGTCTTGTGGCGTGCCCTTGGGGAGGCCTACGTCCAGCAGTGGACTGCAATAGGCTTAGGTTATGTACACATTAATTTAATTTATCATACTTTCTAAAAAGCCCTTTTACAAAATTAAAGCTACCTTCCAACATTAAACCTACAAAAGTATAAAATTATGTTCAAAACGTAAAAAAAAAACAATTAAAAGTTGGCGTGACATAATTTCACAAAACATATAATATTCTATTGCCATCCTATCTCACAAAGCCGCACAGGTCACACGAATTTAAATCTAATGTGTTATCTGCTGAAGCTTTATAACAGGTCTTAAAGTTTATATGTCATTAAAGTCGAAATTTAGAAATGTCACACCTCCATTAACATAAGGTTAGCGATATGTGTCGAGCATTACTATGTACAAACTTAAACGATTCGATGGCGAAAACTGGAACTACTTACCAACTTACTCACAAAGTTCTTAAAACAGCGACGTCAGCGCCACCATTAGCTATTCACACAAGTTTGCGTTACGTTAGTTCAGTAGGAACTGCTGATTTGGTGGCGAAAACTGGAAACTGCATTAATCTAGTTCTTCCTTAGTATTAAACAAAGACGCTAGCGCCACCGCGACTTGTTAACAAGTACCTACACATTAAGTTCACGGCCACGTTTCGTGTTTTATGCAGTAGTGCGACGTGGAGTACTGTTTTTGTACCTAAAGGAAGAACAAAGAGGATGTGCGGCAAGCCATGTAGACTACGCAGCGCAGTATAAACGAATCACTGGTTATCATTACAGACTGCATAAGCAACGGAGACTCCTTTCTATGAACAAACGTTTTGTTGTTAAGTTACCTAGAACCTCATGTTTCGCGCGTCAAATGTGCTTTGCACTCAAAATACATTAATTACCTAGTTAATATAACTTGTTTAGTTATTTGTATGCTCGCTTTAAAGTACGGACAGACGTGCTTATTACTAACATGAAAGCATGCTTTTATTGAGAATTGTTGAGCATGAATTTGACGTTTACATGTGAAGTATTCTGGGGTAGTGGCAGGCCAAGATAAATATGGCGGAGGGACGATCTCGATAAGTTTCTGCCAGGGTGGATGAGTTGGAAAAGGCCTTTTTCCAGCAGTGGACATATATGGCTACATATTATACAGGGTGTAACAAAAAGGGTATGTTAAGCGAAAAGCTACGTAAATAGCCCACTGTAGAGAACCCATCCACAAAATTTGAGACTCGAATTCACATGTTTATTTTTCAAGATTGTATGAAAACTCCTAAGATATTTAAAAATTCTCCATACTATCGGGAGAAATAAACATGTGATTTCGAGTCTCAAATTATGTGGATAGGTTCTTTACAGTGGGCTATTTATGTAGCTTTTCGCTTAACATACCCTTTTTGTTACACCCTGTATAAGTGAGATATACTTATCTCAGTTATCTCTCTGCCATCTCATGCTAGGTACGCGTGCTGGACCGCGAACCTAGCATGAGATTATTAATCTACACAATTCCACATGGAAGAGCAGTTGTAGCTAAGAGCACGTGGCGCAGAAGATTTTTGAAATAGCAAACGCCCTGTTTTATGCCACCTCCTCCCGTCTCCCTCCATGGTCAAGTTATTTCAGTATTCATAAAGACTGGATGCCGCTCGCTTTTCTAGTGGAAATAATTTCAAGTAATCATGGTACATCTGCCGCGTGGTGCCGGCAGAGTAGAATTCGTACCACCCCATGTCTGCCCGTGGGTATCGTACGAGGCGATTAAGGGTTTCCAGGAGGTGGGCAGCAGCGCCTCCCGTGTTGACAACATAGTCCAAAATACAAACTGCGGTCACCAACCCGCCTGCCCAGCGTGGTGACTATGGGCAAATACCCCCCCATGGCAGTTTTGTGGCGTACCCTGGGGGAGGTCTACGTCCAGCAGTGGACTGAATCACACCATATTATGGTCAGTGCGGAATGCATAATTTGTTTACTTGTTTTGGAGGACAAGTCCCTGTGCTGATGCGGGGCTTTACTAGAATACATCAGAAGATGGATCTCCTACCGTGCATGTCGTAAAAGTCGACTAAGGAACTCGTCAATGGTCATTTTCACCTGTCCTTTCTAGTTACATTACTACCAGGTACTTAGGTACCTATGATAACAATGTGTCAAATCAAAAAAAGCTTGTAAAATTAACAATAACGAGTACTTACTTGACATAATGGAATACTCGTAATTAATCTGAAAATGAAAAAAAATCCTTTCGGATCGGTTATTGGAATTGGCTGCTAATGAATTAACTGGAAGCAATTCGGTGAGAGCGAGATGTCTCACTTTTAAACGTCAAATTCACAGAGCTATTAACAACTAGATAAACTAAGTAGATGTACTTCTAATGTAAAAAATTGACTTAAGAATTAGAATAGACACTCGTTCTCGAGCCTGGACTGAAGGAATTAGGGCTATAGAAGTGGTTTGCAATCCCATTTTACGCATCAAGTAGAAACACTTGCCTTGTCTAGTTATCACTTAGCTCTGTGGATTTGACGTTTAAAAGTGAGACATCTCGCTCTCACCAAATTCATCATATCGGTGCTGGTATTCGGCATGGAATCCTGCAGTGCGATCGACCGTTGTTGATATAAGTACCTATGTGAGTAGGAAAGCTCCTAAATGTTTGTGTACTATATGGTTTCTCGGTGTATGCCAGCCTACATAATACAAAACCTATCATCTATATCTATAACGCCTTTTAAAATTACATTAATTATAATTATATTATAACAGTATTGAATTGTATTTATTCTTATTGCTAGAAAAAATATTATTATAAATACACGCCTTTGCACATTTTCTGTGTCATAAACTTTATTTGTGAAAACTTTACTGTGTACAATAAAGAATAATATAATGGTCCACATTTGATCAGTTTTTCAGTAACTAACCTTAATAAATTTGTATTTCAGGTACGTGCGAAGAGTTGGAAAACTCAGCCGTTTGCTGTCTCGGAATTTGGTTATAAAGTAAGTTTTTAGATCATCGACGGTATTTTTTATTTTAGAAGGAAAGTCTTTGTAATATCAACGTTATTTTTTCAACGCAAACTTTACCCTTGATTTTACATGGGTAGCTTTAATTATAATAATTAATAAGTATGCCTAGGTACCTAAATGAAGGTTACTTATTGTTTCTTTTCTAAATTTATAATAGGTACCTACTTAGTAGTACTAACCGAATTTGTACATTTCAACTATACCTATCCTCAAAATTTGTCAGAAGTGGCACCTTGTGGTTCTATTGTCCCTTGGTGCTCTGCCTACCCCGTAAGAGATAAAGGCGTGATTATATGTATGTATGTACCTAGTAGTGACAATCACTCTTTAATAAATAAACTAAGTAAAAGGAAGACTTAGACCTAAGAAGTGTTGGATGGACTGTGTGAGAGAGGATATGTGTGTACTAGGAGTGAGTAACGAGATGACATGATGATAGGAATAGCTGGAAGAAAAGTACATATTGCGACGACGAATGAGTGGGTACAGGGCAGAAAGACCATCTTATCTTAATAATATTATAAACGCGAAAGTTTGTGAGTATGGATAGATGGATGGATATTTGTTACTCTTTCACATAAAAACGGCTGGAGCGATTTTAATTAAATTTTGGTATGCAGTTAGCTGATACCCTGGATTAACACATAGGCTACTTTTTATCCCGGGAAAATATTTTTACCCAGATAATTTCGACATTTTGTTCTTTCAGTCCACGCGGATAAAGTCGCGGGCGTCCACTATGATAAATAAACTAAGTAGTCGATACACAGTTAGCTTAATTCGCTGATGATTATGTAAAAAGAGCCTGAAAGTATGCCCGAGTTCCTTGGTCGACTCTGACTGACTGTTGACGATATGCTGTGGCGATGCGGGGCTTCACTAGAATACATCAGCTGCTTCTCCTTTCCAAAAAATATACTGATATTTTCGCGATATAAAACTGGGATATTCCTTAATAGAAAACGAATCCAGCTCCTGAAGTAATTCAATCTAAACTTGTTAAAGTAAATTAAGAGTTCGTTACCGTAATCTTATCTTTGACGTTTTACAATAATTGATTAAGGTTAATTTTTGGTTATGGCGGATCCTTGTCTTTCAGTTTACTTTGCAAAGGGAGGGTATAAGCTTTATTTATTATTATTATATGTATAGATTAACATAAGGGCTTCGAGCTAAAGCAGTGAAATTTTGATAATGTCGAGGCTATGTATGTTGTTAAAGCAGCAAGCCTAGCATGACCTGCGAATCACGATATGATAAACCGATTTATCGACAATTAGCCTGTCAAAATACGATAAATACAGCCGCCATGTTGAATTTTGTATAGAAACGATACGATATCGTACGATACGATATCCCCGCATGATGCGTGGTCATGCTAATGACGGGGGCAGGATTAAAATTACGCTATGAAAAGACTATTTACTTATTACGACGAATATCACTGATCTGACATATAGCCCGCGTTATACATGCTATGTAGTATACTATCAAGATACATCCCAGAACCAAAAGATACGTAAAATGCCTGTCAGTAAACTTTCTTCTATATTAAGAATAAATAAAAACAGCCTACATATTAACCTTTCGTAAACAATCAGTCATACTTACACTACCCGCAACTTGTAACTTACTCGAATTCGCCATACTTACGCCAAATTCATACACAGATTCTTAACAAAGAAATATCTTCGCAACCTTCAACTCGCATGACTCTTACGCCATTGTCTTAAGGTTACAAATAGCGTGTTTACCACAGACAAAAACTTCCCAAGTTATTGGGGCAATACTTCACTAACAAAAGCCGTAGTACAATGAACATACTATAATATGCTATAATGCTCTTTCTTACACAAAGGATAATAAATAGTGCGAGCGAGCAGGAAGATTGCCGGCGATTTTTGAGGCGTTGGTTTCCCGCTATTCGAGGCTGGAACGTTTGGTATTTTGAGATTCGCTTTTTAAACTACAATGGCTGTATATTTGTTATCTTTGTCTGTGGTATTTTTTAAGGTTTGGATGGAAGATGAGCTATTTTCGTTCGGTTTTAAAAAAAGAAGAATAAAATGGCGACGAAATATCTACCTATACATGTATACGAGCATCATCCTACGTCAATCTTACGCGAGCATGAGCATAAAAATGAGCATAATTTTACGCGAAATACAAGTAAATGTACATACATAGCCAGATCTGCAGGATCATAAAGGAGATCTCACAGCCACGTTAAGCATAGTGGGAACAGATGTAAGTGATCAGTGACAAGTTGCTAGCTCATCGCCTGAGAGAATGCCCGGGTTTGTTATTCAACTCTTACGACATGCACGGAAGGAGATGCATGTATTCTAGTGAGGCCCCGCATCAGCACAGGAAACACACATTACTCATTATACTTCTTCTTCTTCTTCTTCTTCTTCAGCCTATTGCAGTCCACTGCTGGACGTAGGCCTCCCTAAGGGCACGCCACAAGACTGCCATGGGAGGTATTTGACCATAGTCACCAAGCTGGGCAGGCGGGTTGGTGACCGCAGTCTGATTTTGGGACTATGTTGTCAGTACGGGAGGCGCTGCTGCCCACCTCCTGGAAACCCTTAATCGCCCGCATAATTTTTTTAATTGTTAATTATTTTGCTTCCGATTCCTGCTAAAGTACCTACGTGTAACAGGTATTTTGAGCTAAACATCTACATTATGGTCGATACTGACAGGTACACTTAAACGTAAACTTAATGTTAGACAAGTCCCTTTACATAAATGGCTGAGACAGAAAGGGACAGCTAGGAATTTTAAGTGTGACGGATAGTCAGACGTGTAAGTCAGAATTGGTCAGAATCGACCATTTTATTCTACATAGCTACCTACCAACAAGTTGACATCTGGACGATTGCTATGTATGCATGTACTTTTTTTTATAAAAAACCTTATGAGTCCTCAAAATGGACCCGTAGTTAGATGATTTACAACATGAAAAATATCGGTCTGTCAGGCAAACGCCAGATTAATGGTCTCTTATATTTTAGAAATGTACCATTAGGGTTCAAGTGCGCGAGGTAAATATATCTCGTATGTTTTTATTTATAACTGGTTGTACTTGTTTTGCGCTTTGACTGCTAGATGGGTTTATTTATCTTTAATGGTAGCAAATATTTTATTATAAACTAGAGATCCGCTTCGGCTTGACACGGGTGTAATACTCCTTCAAGAGGACAAAGTCGTGAGCTTTGAATTTTTGACTTTATCACGCAGATTTTTAAAATTTTCTCTCCGTAAGAACCATCCTCGTACTTCAAGGAATATCTTAAAAAAATAATTTGTTAAATCGGTTCAGCTGTTCTCGAGATTTGCGCTTAGCAATACATTCAGCGATTCATTTTTATATTATAGAGAAGATTATATAGGGAATAACATAGTCACTCGACTATGTTGTCCGATGTCCACATCTCGTTTGGTCCAGCTATCCTGACGATCACTAAAGTTTTACAACATATATTTATTTATTTATATACAAAACATGCACTTCAGCTTATTAGAATATAGGACCAGTCTAGGACCTTAACAATCATCATCATCAGCCTATTGCAGTCCACTGCTGGACGTAGGCCTTGCCCAGGGCACGCCACAAGACTGCCATGGGGGGTATTTGCCCATAGTCACCACGGCGGCGGGGTTGGTGACCGCAGTTTGTATTTTGGACTACGTTGTCAACATGGGAGGCGCTGCTGTCCACTTCCCGGAAACCCTTAATCGCCTCATACGATAGCCACGGGCAGATATGGGGTGGTACGAATTCTACTCTGCCGGCACCACACGGCCTATTGTAGGCTTATTACAAGAAGGTACCTACTGACATTGATAACCACATAAGACATGTTCTGCAAAAAACTAAGGCAAAACAGTCATTTGAAAACATAAAGAATGCATTTTGTGGAATCGATAAGGCAAAGAGATAGCTAACAAGGCGTGGTATTTTTAAAGCGGCTCTTATCTATGTTTTATTATTTCTTAGACGTTTCTTATCGTAAGTAAAAATCATTTGCTGATAGTATTATCGTAACACGAGAAGGACAAAAACGTAATTTAAAAAACCAAAAAACATTTTCTAATAAATGAAGAACAATCAAAAGCCCTAATCGAAGAACAAAAAATATTTTCTAATGATCGTAACATAACAACTGAACAGCCAGGATCCATTGAAATATTAGCTTGGCTGTCGGATAATGGATCCCGACTGTTCAATTTTTATGTTAAGATGTATAGAAAATATTTTATGTTCTTCAATAGTATTCATTCCATAATAATATTATAGAATTCTAGACCATCGGACATCTTAGTGCTTGTTTTTTTCTTTTCAGTTTTTTATTATGTACATTATTTGGTTTTTTAAGCAGTCGGGTTTTTTGATTTTTTAAATTACTTTTTTTTTACCATTTTATATCGATATACCTGTTCATTGTTTGTCGGCATCGCATTTTAACTAGCAAAAAGCAAGTCATAATGTAAGTCGACTTTAAATTTCAAATTGTAATCTAAACCCTACACCGTAACAGTTATTACAAAACGTACCCTACTAGACCCTAATAAGGTAGCAAATGGAGCTTGTCAACGACACCCAGACACGACACGACACAAGTCGACAATAGTCCAATTTGGTTGTAGTTAGGAATTTACATAATGCTGGGGTGTTACTTGGGTGTTGACTTAAAGCACCCCACTGACTAACCGTTTATTTCGTGAAGCTGCACAGAATTCTCAATGGTAGAAGTACAGATTACACACACAGCAAGAGTGCGGTTCGGAGTCACAATGCAGGCAAGAGATCATACGACCTTCTCAAATTTGATGAGATAAAAAGAGACGCAATCTGAACTGAATCGCTCCTTCTTCAAATTTAAACAATGAAGATGCGATTTGTTACCTAACTATACGTAGATTTTGTACGTTTTGCTCGGCGTGGATCGGACACACACTGCGAAGGGATGCTTACCGCTAACCACATACCGAGGCAACAAGCCCTACACTGGAATAAACAAGAAAAGCGTAAGCTAGCCGGCCTAAACAGACCTTAGGCGGACGATCATCACAGAGGCAAAGAACAACGCATTAAAGCGCCCGTCGAAGCATTCTGCCTGTCCCATATTATACGGATAAAGGAACGTCAAGCGAATTTTTGCAAAACAGATAGTGTACAGGCCGCTTTACGGATGTGACTGGCGGATGTTTGCAGACGTATGTGCAGATGTTTGCAGACGTATGTGCCTAGTCCAGTTCCAGAGATATTACAATTTGTATTAACTACATAGTTTGGCCAAAAAGGCTTGAAATAGAAATTAGAATAATTGAAATGATTGCTCATAGATAACTCATGCATTGTCGTATCGGCACCATTTTGTCACGAACTTAGAGATTACTAATATAAATAGTACCTACTAATTACTCACTTGGTAGTTAGGTACATATTTCGAGTGGAAGAAGGATTGCGGTGCGTAGACTTTAAAAAGTAACAGAAATCAATCTATACAGGCTGTTTTTTGTGGCCACCTTTAACGAAGGGTACGTATTCTATACGGGTATTTCTTAATTTTGAACGAAAATGAAATAAATAATTTAAAAATGATATTCTAATAAAATTAATGTTACGATTGGATAAAATTGATCTTGGTTATCATGGTAAAAATAGTCGCTGAGCTCGCAGTCTTTTAGGGGCTAAAATATAAGGGTTGAAAAAAAATTGCCCTCCATGGAAGTGACTACAGGTCCAAGGAAGTGACATTTCAAACAAAAGAAGAGAATGTCACTTCCTTGGATCTTCGAATGTTGCACCAAAATCGTCCATGGAAAACCAAACATATATGTTTTTAAAATGAAATATCAGGGTTTTCATTCAAAATCTTTATTAATCTTAAAGAATACGTAACAAGGCAACAAAAATGTTGTTTTAAATTTTCAAACAAAAATAATCAACTAATTTTGGGCTTTCCCTTTTAAATCAGTAATATGCTTAGTCTTAGTAATCAGTCTCAAAATTTATATCAACTCTTAGACAATTAGGAACAAAATAATGTTAAGAATAATCATATGAATAAATGTCCATTAATTTACTTGAACAATGGTATTTATTCAATATTTTTGTATAATTGAAGTTCGTCTTTTTCAAAAAGTAGTTCTCCCCGTCTACCGGGTGTAGGCTCTTTTAAAATTGAAATCACGTCATCACGAGGTACAGGAAAAACATCCTCAGGTTCTATCCAATGAAAGACGGCGTGATCCTTGGTGTAATGTTTTTTTTTTGTAAATTTGATTCGGGGCTCAGCCCCATCAAATCCAATAACTTGACCGACGTAATGCTTTACTTGAATCTTTTTATTTTTAAACAAAAATTTTGCAATCACCCACATCCCATCTTTTAGTTCTCTACCTTTAATCGCTGAAATAGGTGACAAATTTTCACCTCCTTTATCCACTGGTAAATTCTCTTCGTCGTTTGTTTTTTTATCTCTATGATCGTCTTTATTGTCGAAAGGCGGCAAAATAGCATTCTCATCTTTGGAACTCAATATATGTTGCAATTGCGAAACATCAGTTGCCGTTGGGATGCTGATAAAATCGATAAAGCCTTTGCACAGAGAATAATGAGAGCAGACGCTACCAGGTTCACAAGACAAACATGTGAGTTTTCTCAAATAAATTCTTACTGGATTGTTGACGACCCAAGTGACCTGGTGAATTTTTAAGGTTCCGCTTATGCTTTTTCCTTGATTGGATAAAATTTGGTCTTTAGCTCTCATGTCACCTTCAGTAACGACAGCAATCGTGACGTTGGTTATATTTGCCTCAATGGATTTCATGAAGGCTATAAAATCAGGGATATCCTCGCCCTGAGCCACTATTCGATCTGCAGTCCTTTTGACTACAGCTCCGACCCCGTCCATCGGTCCCTTGCCGTGTCCAGCTTCGCTGAAGTTCCATGAAGCAATGTGTATTCCGTAGCGCCGAGTTATGTATTGAGTAAACAAAAAAAAGGCCTTTTTATTTCTATACTGCCCTGTTGGGCCATCACTCAACATATGCAAAGTTTTAAAAGGATGTGACAAATATATCAAGTCTAGAATTTTTTGCAAATGAGCAAATACCGCACTAGCGTCATGCCGCAAGCAATCCGACGCTGTACAAAAAGACTGACTTTTCAAGTCCCCAGTCTCAGGGCATCTGTAATAATACACGCCCGTATGTAAACTTATTTGCAGCCTTGAAGCACCGAAGTGAACAGCTTGAATTTCGTCAGAATACTTGCAGCAGTAATTTTCTGCAAAGTCTACTTGCATGAATATCTCATTGACAGAAAGATTAGTCTTTAACTGGGAAGTAGCTAAATACTGATGCGTGATTGTGTACTGGTGTCGCAGAAAATTTTCAAGAGCCTCAATAAACTTCAACAGTAATGTCTTCTTCGTTATTTTAATTTCTTTCTTAACTGTTCTCCGTACTTCTTTTTCCTTGCCTTTTATGATTCTGTTTTCCTTTATCATTGCCCATGATTTATAAGTAGTTTCAGTCGAGTCGTCAAAATCATTTATATTTGGAACTTTATCTTTACAAATTGTGCATTTACGTAACATACACGTTTCTGAATTGATGTCACATACTATAGTTTTACAGAGCTCCCTTAAATTCAGGTGGGAAATTATGTTGAGGTATTTTAATTTGTCGTACATGAGTTGCATATTTTCATGAACCACACAAAGGCATGTGTCTCTTTCAGAAATTTTTCTTCCTATTACCCAGAAAGGTCGTAGGCGGCAAAAAGAAGAAAAGCTAATTTTATAGATGTTTTCATTTTGGAATTTTTTGTGCAGGTTGAGCAGGGTGTCAGACAAGTATCTCTTTTGTTTTTTATTTTATTTTTAGTTATGCAATCTTTCTTGCCGGGACACATTTTGCTATTGTCGTCTCTTTCAAGAAATTTTATAACTTCTGCTCGAATTTTTTTAGGCATTGATAGTCCGGTTTTTATCTTAATAGGGCTCCTTTTCTTAGTAATTCTATCCATATTTCTCTTTTCCTTAGTTCCTCTCAATATCTTGACTTGCAATGAATGTATTTTCTTTCTCATAGCTTCTATTGTCTCCTTTTGTTTTTTTATAATCAAATTTGTCAACTCCCGTCTTACTCTGGATGCTTGTACACCTTTTTTCTTTTGTCGACTCACTGACCCACTTTGTGATGAGCTTGGACTTTGTGGAATCGATTTGATAAAGTCTGAGCATGTTGAACTATCACTGGCACAACTAGACTGTGGACGAGTTACTACCTTAGAAACGCTTTCTAAAATGGACGGTGATTCTGGTCGCATCGGTAATATTCCCTCATCATCAGTAGTCTCTGGAGTGTTTTCTTTTAAGTGCTTTACCAGAGTTTTAGCCCGTTTTTGTTTGAGTCGACTCCTTGATTTGCGGTCTCTCCACTCTTTTCTCTGTTTGCGATGTTCTCTTGGTGACATTTCAGCAACCAGCTTTACTTGATTCTTCTTTCTTGCTCTATCTTTTTCTTTAGCAGCTTCGTATAAATCAGCATTTTCCTTTATGCGAGCCCTTCGCCTTTGCTCACATTCACGTTTTTGCTGACGAATTTCTTCCGCCGTTTTAGGACGCTTTTTAGATTTAGGTTTCCCCATCTGAAATAAAGTAAAAGCATATTAAGCCAAGCAACATACATATGTCAACCACCTCTGTAAAGCCAGCACAAACCTTCCCCATACTCAGTAAAATATTGTCACTTCCGTGTATCGCAAGTCACTTCCATGGCAACATTTTTATCCATGGAACCATGGAAGTGACCTCCACGGAAGTGACTTTTGGCGATATAAGCTCCGGAAACATAACCTCAAAAACACGAATGAACGTGCTCCAATTAACAATAACATTTTCACACCAAAACACATAAAAACCACACCAACTAATTGTATAATTGTAAAGTACATACCTTTGATGACCAACACGGTTGTGACTGCTTATGCTTGACGCTTTTTGAGAATTAATATGTGATTTTTCTTTTCTTACAAACACAACGCCGCCGACGGATATTGACAACTGGGAATGAAAGATGGCGTCTTGGGCCTTGTCTATGGCCAGTCACGTTCGGAAATGCGCGTGTTATTTTTACCCGACTGCGCGACGCAAAGGAGTGGTATTGTGTTTAACACATATGTATGTATGTATGTATGTCTGTTCCTTTGTGACCTCCTGTAGCCTAAACGGCTTGATGGATTTTTCGTGTAGGACTTGTGTGACATTTATCCATGGACGGGACAAAAAAATTGATCACACATTTTATTTCAAAAAAATATATATATTGCTGCATCTTTATGAGCTTATGTTTACATATTTATGGAGGAAATGTATTTAACGTAATATTGGCTTAGTTGTCATACTTTCGTAGCAGCAGAAAAAAACACAGCATTTATTTTTGTTCACAAAACCTGTGTAATCACATCCACGGAAGGGAACTTTTAATTTATATTAAAATTAAAATAAAATATAATTCTTACAAAATTTTCAACTTTCTATTCATAAAAGAATTATGTTTTATACCTACTTTAATATCAAAAAGCGTAAACGTTTAATTTAGTTTCTACCAGCTAGAAATTTTAGAATCACAGTATTTTTTTAAAAAATTAAGAAATACCCATACATGAAATAAAGTAAGTTTATGCCAAAAATAATGCTGGGAAAAAAAAAAAATTTGAAAAAAAAATTTAAATTCCTTGATCGTGCGAAATTTATAGTGTCTAGTGTTTATGTTAGTTTTTTTATAGACAGATATTAATTATTTTTCGTGAAAAAATCCTGCTACGCGCGTCTATGTGCATTTATGCAGAAAAACGCAGTCTATTTACTCAACTTTGGACCCTAATATTTTGGAAACCAGACACTTCCCAGGTATGCTTCCATGGAGAAAAATGATCGTGATGATGAGGAGATTCCGTAGTTTTCGGGAACGTTGACGACCAAAAATCATTCTGTATACTAACATGTTACATAACTAATAGGAATAAAGCTATGCTAGCAGCTGATATTTCCATCCACATTTGTTTCGCTATCCGGAATCCAAATTTCATCAAGATCCTTGGATAGATAAGTTTAACGTTTAAAAGTTTAAATAGTTACTACTTTTGCATTGACTTAGTTACAAATAGACGTTTAAAAGTTAATACCAAAGAAGGATCTCAAAAACAAAGCTCTTCACTTCGCTGACGAGACTACGGGATTCCGCTAAAAGCCGTTCCCTGTTTACAAGTCTCCGAGTTTTATTTATTCTCCTCTTATCCCGGGGTATTCCCGGAAAACGGAAACGCTAGCTAGATTGAGATTAACGAAATATTTTAATCCCTTTCTCGTTTGAATTGTTTTGTGTTGGCGAATGCATCTGCAGATCTTCACTTTCGTCATGGAGGAATAATGCTTTCGAAAATGTGTAATAAATAAATAAATAAGTGCCTAATTAAATACTACAAAATACCTATACTAATAAGATAATTATGGAAACATCCATGACTCTGTAAAAACATCGATATTCATTGCACCTACCGGGATTCGAACCCAATTGGGTCATTTGTGCCACATTGTGCCAGTAGTCCTGCCAGTCAGTCAATTTCACTAAGTAAAAGAAGAGTTTTACCTACTTACATAGGTACAATATGAAGATTGTAAAGCATATACAGGGTGTAACAAAAAGGGTATGTTAAGCGAAAAGCTATGTAAATAGCCCACTGTAGAGAACCCATCCACAAAATTTGAGACCCGAAATCACATGTTTATTTTTCCCGATAGTATGGAGAATTTTAAAATATCTCAGGAATTTTCATACAATCTTGAAAAACAAAAATGTGATTACTTACGAGTCTCAAATTTTGGAAATAGGTTCTCTATAGTGGGCTATTTACATAGCTTTTCGCTTAACATACCCTTTCTGTTACACCCTGTATACCTAGTCTACAAAAAATAAATAAAACAGTGGCCACTGGAAATCCCATTATTACGGATTACATCTAGACATAGGGTTGCCGCGTGTTTTGCATTTTCCTCGCGTCTCGTCGTCGCGATAACATCTACCTGTAAAACATGGGACAGCCGGGGACAGCCCTGGAATTCTAATTCAGCTGTGAACTATGACGTTTTGTTTACTGTTATGTGAACCGAACGGAATTGCCAGTGAATTGGTAGAATTACCGCTTCACCTCGTAGAGTCGAGCGCAGCGTGAGTAGACCACCCGCGAGGTGGACGGACGATCTAGTCGGGGTTGCGGGTATCTGCTGTAGGCCGTTTCCAACTGAAATTGGGGTTATACGGGGAAGCTTTTCACTTCTGGAAGGTGATGACTTCCTATGACTCATATGATAATGACACCTAACATGACATTATAGTCCTAAAGATAACACACTACTACAAAACTTTAAAAGCCTAGAGCTGTGTAGGGATGTAGGCATTTTGAATTTTCTTTTGTGGTAATAAAATCTAACAAAATATAACGTCGCAAATAATATTTATAGGTCATAATACGATGGAACTAGGCTTAAACCCGTGTTCCCGCAAACGCCTGAGACCTCAAAGGCAAGACATTGAGGAGATGTTGATAACTGACGTAATCATATAGAACTGCCAACGTGGCTTACGTGGCGCTATCACCAATCACTGGCTTTGCCTTCTACCCTTTCGCCCATCACCGCAACTTTTCTAAACAAACATTAAGACACCTCCTGCTATCCTTCCTCCATAGCTAAGACTCTTTCAGGGCAGCTTAGTGTCCTTTACAGCGAAAAAGGGACAGTAATAAAGAGAAATCGTGTTATATCACCCTTGTATCGCCCTTGTACAGCTTAAGGTCGTATTAGGGCACTGGTGGTTGCGTAACCAGCACTAAAATAGAGGTATGATGTAAATGAACCCTGTGCTCCTGGGCTTTGCTGGAATACATCAGCTGCATCTCCTTCCGTGCATGTCGTAAGAGTCGACTTAAGAACTCAGGGGTGTTCTCTTAGGCTATAACTGATCTTATCTGGCAAACGTTCTATTGAATCTGTCTCCAGACCGATTTATCATTATGACCTTATCTCATCGTAGCACAATTTTCGTGCCTTCAAAGAGTTTTGTCACACGTATTATTGGTTAATGTATATTAAGCATTCCTATCTTTATACTTCACATTCTGTTTTTTCTATTAGTTTTAATACCTTATAGTCGCTAGTTAGGTCCCCCGGGATTTTCTATGCTTTGTTATGCATTTTTCTGGTCGGCTCACAGGAGTTGCAGAGGCGGGAATGAGTGGTGCGCCAATCCCGGTATGGCAAAGGTGACAGTGGGATTTCTTTTTACCTACCTAATTTTGTGTCAAAATATATTCACTAATTTTGAAAAGACCTTATATATGTATTTAAGCTTCGATTAACGATTCTGTACCATGGTATCCTAGTAAGGTTTGTCCCTAAGCAGGTCTAAGGTTGCAGGTCGTTATTAAAGATGTTATCCGAGACTTCAAACAGATAGGTATCGCTTTCCATCCTTTGAAAAAATCCAATCGGGTATTACAATAAAATAAATAAGCGAGTTAAGCAATGCAAGTCGCGGTTTGCAACCAGATGGGTTAATGGCTTAGTTGATGGAGCTTATAAAAAATACCAACTTAAATAAACGGTTGTTTTCCTAAAGTTTTTTTGTTGCAGAAATACGAGGAATTGTAGCCATGTTTAGCAGCTGGTAGATCAGTGACAAATTGCTAGGTCATCCATCACTTGAGATAACACCTTTGGTTGTCTCGAATCTTACGACATGCACGGAAGAAGATGCACTTTACGTGTTGTAGTGAAGGCCCGCATCAGCACACTTCATACTCGTAGGTACATAAAAAGAAATTCACATAAAAACAAGTTAATTTTTTAACTTAGATACGTACGTCTACAGCATTATAATAACGTGCAAATAACATTTTTTTGGTATCTTTCTCTGAAGCACGTTACGTTTTTTCCCTGTATTTTCGTGTTATATTTTCCTTGTAGATAGGAGCCAGTTTTTCTTCGGTTCAGGTGTACATTTGGTATCCATTTCTTTTTAGTGCTTTAGTAAGGAATATTGTGAAAAAGAAAAAGGCTTGTTTCTTCAGCGAAAAACGTTGGCAGATGATGTAGACTATACCAATGTTATGCCAATTTAATATATAGGTTGAAGTCTTACTTCTTACGCATGTTATGATATATTTGGTTCCTAGGATCAGGTCCCACCAACGCGCAGTAGAGTCAGTAAGGAATTCATGGGCATTCTCTCAGGTGATGAGCTAGAAAAATTTCATTGACCTCCTACATCTGGCTCCGCTTTACTAAACGTGGCTAATCCTTCATGATCATGGACAAGGTATAAAAGAGGAGGTGGGACTATGAACCGAGTCGTGTGGCAGTCGTGAGGCCATAACGTCGTGATAACGGGGCGGAGCTTCAGGGCCAGTGTGTGTAACGCAGTAGCTATAACCACACGCTTATGCAAGTAGTTTGGCTAGTCACTACAAGGTGGTTTCTATGTAAATGTAAGGACGCTCCCCTCGTCCCATACTTCAGCCCCGCTCAGCGGCACACTATTTTTGTATGAAAATATACACTTAGCCGCTCCTCTTTTATTTCTTCTCCATGTTCATGATCCTTCGTGGTGATCCATCCTTTGACACCACCCTACTATGGTTTCTAACAAAACCAAAGAAATCATTGGATATATGGGTAGCCAAATAACATTGCTGTAGTGTGTAGTTATGTATATAATTATTTTTAACGCCCACTAGGCGTCACCGAATCCATTTCACTTATGATGAGGATTTTACGTATTTTTTGTACACAGAAAAAGTCGCGGTTGGTTTCTTGAATCGCCAGAAATCTATTTAATAAAGTAGCCGGAGTTTTGTCTCATACTTCATCCCCTCCGCCATATTTCTGGCGTTGCCTGCCAATTCCCTAATTTATTATTTTAATAACTAAACTTGGTTTGCCAACTTGGGGGCTCCCGTTAGCCAACTTTGATAAAGGCGGGTTAATGCTTCAACTTCGAGGATTGATACTTTGCGAGTTTTTAAAAATAAAATCTGAACTGAAAAGAAAGTGCAAGAAAATTTAGTTACCTTACCATGACGTAGCAAGTAAGAAGAATAACCGTTTACTTAAAAGAATAAAACTAGAGTCGATATCTCTACTCAGCCGGCAGCATGTACGTTTTACATGCATTCTAGGTGCTTGGATCTGGTCATCGCTTCGTCGTTGCCTGTGATGGCAATTATGAGTCGTCAAATGTAAGGGTAAGCTGAGGTTACTAAGCCTGGTGTTAGGCAAATAATACTTATCCAGGATTAAATGTGCCTCTTCCTTAGAATGTGGCTAATAGATAGGTAATATATGTATGTAAGCGGTGATACTCGTAGCCCAGTGGTTAAGACGTTCACCTTGGGAGGCGTAAGTTCGATCCCAGTCACGGGCCTGTACCAATGAATTTATTTCATGTACAGATTTTAATGTTGTAAAAATTGTCACTTAGCTCGTGCCTCGGAAAGTACGTAAAACCGTTGGTCCTGCGCCGGATCTTTCTCCGGTCGTGTCGTCTTCCGTCCCATCGGACTATGAGAGTAACGGAATAGAGAGTGCATCTGTGTTTGCGCACACACTTGTGCACTATAATATTTCCTGCGTACCTGGCCAATCTCCGTAGAGATTGGTCTCCTTGGCCGAAATACGGTCGGAGATCATCATCATCATGTAAGAATATTTTAAGCTTAAATATGTAGGTACTTTACGAGTTGATCTACGGAAATTATCTGTAAATTATATTGAAGACTTGTTTTAGTACAAGGATCTTATATTGTTTGTATTAGATAGCATAGACTAAATACTAACATTTGTATTTGTCATTGACTAAACAGTCGCTATTCATTTGATATCTTAGTCATTATAACTATTCCATTTGTAATCAGGTCACAGTAGGTACTCGTGGATATAGGTTCTTGTTTGTGACTAAGAACGTGACAAATGCCTTGTTAGTCAATCTCTATCACTTATTTTAGTTACTGTTGAACAAATACTAAAATATCTTAAACCTATTAAGTCTTAAAGTGACTTAGTTAACTTATTCAGCAATACATATACAGGATGTAACGGAAAGGGTATATTAAGCGAAAAGCTACGTAAATAGCCCACTATAGAGAGCCTAAATTTGAGACTCAAAATCACATGTTTATTTTTCAAGATTATATGAACATTCCTGAAATTTTGTGGGTAGGTTCCTTTTAGTGGGCTATTTATATAGCTTTTCTTTAGCTAGCCATATCACTGCAGGATCATGGAGGAGATGCCTACAACCACGTTTAGCAGGGCATTATGTAAATTATTTAAAACGCTTAAAAGAATGCCCCCGAGTTACTTAGTCGACTCTTACGAAATGCACGGAAGAAGATGCAGCTGATGTATTCTAGTGAAGCCCTGCATCATTTTAAAACGGACATTGACAAACTCGCAAATGAATGCTGGTTTTCGGTTATACCTTTATAAAAATAGAAGACAATATTTGCTTTATAATTACTTTCGAGTCTAATATAGACATCATAATATTGTCAAGTATGCCGCGTGGTGCCGGCAGAGTAGAATTCGTACCACCCCATGTCTGCCCGTGGGTATCGTACGAGGCGATTAAGGGTTTCCGGGACCTAGTCCAAAATACAAACTGCGGTCGCCTACCCAGCATGGTGACTAAATAGCAGTCTTGAGGCGTGCCCTGGGGGAGGCCTACGTCCAGCAGTGGACTGCAATAGGCTGATGATGATGAATATTGTCAATTATTAATATCTTAATCAAAATTAAAAGGTCAAATAACCATTTGCAAAGTTCAAGTGGTAACCACAGACAATTTTCGCTACAAACAACTACCATCGTACGGTCAGGCAGTCACACCGGTTTCCCTCCACCATAGAAAAACGACATAACCACCAACATAGTATAATGCAAAAAACGACTTTAAACTGCAACCGTTGGAAACCGAATTAGCATGTAATATAAGATTAGGTTGTACTTAAGGAGAATTTGAGTTTAAGTCAGCTGATTTAGGGTATGTTTTGGGTTGGCAGTCTGTTGTTGGGTTGGTACCGTGTTTTAGCTTTAGGCAATCTGGGTATAATGTTTCTCGGTAGAGACGATTACATGGAACAAGTCCCGTGCCTGGTTTGGGAACTAACATTTTTGTAACAGATAATGTAATCAAATATATCGCCACTAGCGCCACCGTTTAATGGCATATTTGTAGGAACGTATTTAAAGCCTATTTCGTGTGAACCTTAGGTAGATGATATGGCTTTGTGAAACCGGTCTAGGTTTATTAGTTGTATTGAAAAGAGATCATTTTAAAATACAATCGACAACCGACGGAGTATGAAATGGTTTTTTTAATAAATAAAGTAAATTCGTCATCCGAGTAATTGACCCGGTAGCTCAGTGGTTAGAGCGCTAGCACGGTATGCAGAGGTCGTGGGTTCAATTCCCACTCGGGTGAGGAATTTTTCCATTTCTTTATTAATAATTTTATAAATAAGGTACTTAAAGTAAAAAAAAATAATTGTGGAAGCGAGGTAGTTGCTTAATAGCTAAGCTGCGTCTTGCTTACACAATGGAAACAACCCTGCTATAAGAGTTCATTGTTTCATGGCTTTGTTTCCGTGTTAATGACGTCACGATCTTAGATAATACTTACACGCTGCAAATGTAAAAAATCAGTGACAACTTGCTAGCTCATCACCTGAGGAAACACTTCTGATTTGCTGACTCGACTCTTACGACATACACGGAAGGAGATGCAGCTGATGTATTCTAGTGAAGCCCCGTACAGCACAGGACAGTAAAACTCTAGGTCACATTACGAGCTACCAGTTTGATTAGGACCAGTTGGCTTTAACTTTATCAAAACAACACAAACTAGACTCCATCCATAGTTCCGTGTGTGATTTCGGAACTAACACTTCTTATATGCAGTTATTATATGTAGTCCTGCACAAAGCAACTAGCGCCATCGTTGATATATTTGGTAAAACGCAGATAACATTAAACCTAGTTTTATTACTGTTTACAGTTGTAAAAATAAGTATTAAGAAAGTTCAGCTGAAATTGACTGTTAAGCAGGAAGGAAGAATAGAGAGGAGAAGCTATATTCGAGGTAGACTAGTTAGACACGGTGAATTATAAATTAAGTTATTCAAATTAAATAAAGTGGTGATAGCCAGATGGTATGCCAATTTCTATACTAGAGGTCATAAAGAATATCGGATACATTTTATTTCGAATTTGAAATTTTGTATGAAAATAATAGAACACTTAATCTGTATATGCAAAAAACGTGCAGGCAGCCTTTTTAATAATGAAAAATAGTTTCGAGTTTAGATAAGTAATAAATTACGAAATAAGGACAGGAAGATGATGACTAGCGTCCGTCAATGTAGGCTATGTACGGTCGGATACGGGTATGTGCAGTCTAGCGTAAACCAATCACTGACTAGGGTATCATGGAGTTTTGCAATATGATGGCGGGCGCCTAGTCGCACCTAGTGCCTTTGCTACGTGGATTTCATAAAATCTCTCTGCCCATTCTTATAATGTGGGTTGAAGGCACATTGAAATTCATTACCTGTTACCATTACAGAGGCAACACTATTTTCTATAAAAAAACGGTATGCCAGCTCCTTGTTATTCTTCCTTCAAAGTGTTGAGCACAGTTGCATCGGTAGTAAACTAGTTTGATAAACTTGATTAGGTTTATAATAATATGATGTTTCATTCAGCAGATATAAAAGGGAGTTGCGATAATTGCTGTTGGTATTAACCTGCCGCGCCATATGTCCTAGCGTCGAAGCCTGGTAGGTGGATGGGAAAGTATATTCTGTGTCCTATAGGTAGTTCGAAAAACTGATGGCAGATGGAGTCGGAAAGTTCTAGACTGGATACCACGTATCGGCAAACGCAGCGTGGAAGGCCATCCGCGAGGTGGACGGACGACCTGGCCAAGATCGCGGGCATCGGTTGGATGCAGGCTGGTTCCGACCGGTCGGAGTAGAGGTTGTTGGGGGAGTTATTCCTCTATGACTTAGCTATTCAAGCCAATACCTGTAACTTACTACCCTGGTGCCGGCAGAGTAGAGTTTGTACTACCCCTGCCTGCCCGTGGGTATCGTACGAGGCGATTAAGGGTTTCTGGGAGGTAGGCAGCAGCGCCTCCCGAACTGACAACATATTCCCAAAAATAACACTGCGGTCACCAACCCGCCTGCCCAGCGTGGTGACTATGGGCTAAACCCCCCTGTGGCAGTAGCCTTGTGGCGTGCCCTGGGGGAGGCCTACGTCCAGCAGTGGACTGCAATAGGCTGAAGAAGAACTACCCTGGACACTAGAATAAGACATCATTTATAAGCGATATGGATCACGTGGGCGAAGTCGCATGCAGGCGTCGGCTAGTTACAACATCGTATAGAGTTAATATCGTACTCGTATAAGGAAACTATAATAAATTTAAAGTTACAAATAAGTAAAATTCAATATGGTGGCCGCAAATAAATGTTCGATTTAGGCCACCTTTTTAATTTCCTGCTCCAATGAACTTAATCGAAATTTCAAACAAAACTTACATGCTTTGTAAGTAGTATGTAATATATTTTACAAACATGAACTCAAATAGCGTATCTAAGCTATGTTTTGTGTGAAATAAAGCAATCTATACCTACATATAATAAAAATGTAACGGATCGCTGTCTGTACATGGAAGATATATAAGAAAAAATATTATAGAATACCTTTATCAACGCATTTACTTCTATGCTGCTCTGGGAGTGAAAAAAAAAACGTATAATACTACAGCTGCTTCTCTTCCCGGGCATACTGTACAAGTCAGTAGAGGGACAAGAGGATCTTGGTGTTTTGTAGGCGATGGGCTGACCACCTGTCACTACTAACCGAACTTGTACATCTCAATTATACCTTCAAAATTGGTCATAAGTGGCACCATGTGGTTCTATCGGCCCTTGGTGCTCTGCCTGCCCCGTAAGGGATAAAGGCGTGATTATATGTATGTATGTATGTTATCCACGCAATAGTACCCAAAACAATGATTTTTTGATTTCAGAAACGGCTGAACTGATTTCGATGCAGTTTTCAGGAATATATTGTGACAGGTCCCACTTAACATAAAGGCTACTTTTTATACATACAGGGAAAATGTTTTTGTCCCGGATAATTTCGATATTTTGTTTTTTTTTGTAGTCCACGCGGACGGAGTCGCGGGCGTCCACTAGTATGTAATATATTTTACAAACATGAACTCACATAGCGTACCTAAGCTATGTTTTGTGTGGAATAATGCTATTCTGGAATATGTTTACATGTAAATAGGAAACTATTTATTTACTAAAAAAAACACATCACATAACATAAATACTCATAAAGTAATATAATTAATTAATTATAAAGAAGTCTTAATAATTTTAATTAAATATTTAATTGGACAAAGAAAATAAGACTGCCAGAATCATTTCCATGTAAAATGTTGCTCATCCTTGAACTGTCAAAATGTACTTAGATCTTATGTAGAACCCAAGTTTCTGACTCTATACGCCTTAACTCTACAAGGCCTGATTTCATGAACCCTACACCATAGTCAAAATATTTTATCTTGGCCGTTTAAAAAAAGACAAAGAATAATCTTTGTATCTTACAGAAACTTCTTTCAGAAACTACTGCAGGTGAGATTTTCATTCTCACACTCAGACATTTTTAAAATATGCTCATTTAAAAATGGGTCATTGAAAGTTCTTTTCTTTCTTTTCTTTCCGTTAAATCTTTAAATTCTGCGAAGTAAAAACGTTTAAAA